>JARHVA010002892.1:0-417500 GCA_037957365.1 Torreya grandis | reverse complement strand
TCTAGAATCTATCTTTCACACTATTGCACACTAAAATATTTTTCCCTATTCTTTAAAAATTAAATATCAATCACTAAGATTAGTTATAAACTAATTCTAAAGCATCTCAAATCAAGTAAGAGCTAACATTTTAAAGTATCAAATCCAATTTTTTAACTGCATACATATAATCAAAGAGCATAATTTCATAATCACTCTTTTTGGGAGAATTGTATATGGATTGATTCGCTCAGATTATTTAGATACACACATAGTGGTTAATCATCAAAGGATTTGATTGAGGTTAGATCAACCCATTACACTCTATATTTTTGTAGGTTTGAAACTATCAAAGGTACCCCTAGGGTTTCTAAGGAAAATAGATATATATACACAACACTTATATGATTATAATATCATAACCCTCTCAGTAGATAGATGAATGGTGGTATCATAGTCAAAAATTTATCATACTCAATTTGGATAAGTTTTTGATCAACAGACACATTCAACCTACACTATTGTCAAGGGAGTGCAGACATGTCTAAGAATATTCATAAATTCTACCTCTAGATCTAAGCTATCATAGTCATTTCTCTCATTGCTTCTCAATGTCAAACATTAGATATAATCAACTAGAAATCATAAAATCTAATTATCTTATGTTTGGTTGTACCTAATATTTTTAGCATATGTTATTGGGAGAAGAATTCAAAATATAAAGATGTGTAGGATATTTGTTCCATATTCATGTGTTATATACTCATTTTGTTGTGTACAAATATATTTTTACCTATCTCCACAACTTGTAATAGGTTAGAATATGAACAGACTCCACTTTTGGCACTAAGTATGAGAAGAATATGAACAATCATAGACTAAAAATGACTATACATACTTATGCTTGTAAGAAAAATAGAGTTGCAGTTTTGAAGAGATCAATATATACTATCTATTTATGGTTACATGTGATTTCTTACTTTGTTCTTTACATGTATTCTCATGTCTAATGTTTTATTACTTTATATCTAAGTTAATATGACAACTCTAGTTATGTTAATGACTCATTGGTTGTTACTACTTTCTAATTAATGGATGATAATCTAAACTTCTTATGTTTCTATTTTCCAACCTTTTGTATGAATATGATGCACTATCCTACATGCTAAAGTATAACCTAGCTATCCTCATCTTTAGCATGTTATGATTCTTTAGGAACCTCTACTAAGAATGGTATAGTGATCATAGAAACACTCCATATAGAGGAAATTATGCTAAGATGGTTACCAGGGTAGAGGGATATTAATGCATGGTTATACCAAAGAGTATGTAATTTTGTAGAAGAAGAATCAAAATGGATTGGTCTTACATATAATAAATCATTTGAGAGCATATTTATGGAGAGATTTATGAAATATTTTGGTATGAGTTGACTAAATTGATATTTAATAGGGTATCATGGTTAGAATACTATTATTTCAACCCAATAATGAAAGAAACAATCATCTGGACTGAAGAAAAGTTAGATTGGTTATAGAAATTAGAAATTGATTGGACAAGAGCAATAGATTATTAGGTTAGTACTACTATAAACAGATACATAACTAAGTTTGTAGTACAAGGATACATATATTTTAAAGGTGCACGAGACTTGTTTGTTAGAGGAATTACAAGGAATTTTTTTAAGTTACTACCTCTCCTTGTAAAGATGTTGGTTGTGGACAAGGCCATGGCACCTACTCTAGCCAATATGGAGTAGTCACTTTGAGCATATGGGGATGTGTGTGACATGATAGTGAATGATGAGAATATAAAGATTGAACATGAATATAGAATGGAAACACGAGGAAAAAATATTCAAAAGAAAAGTCTAGATTTAGAACATGAGCTATGACAACAAAATAGATGGAGTAAATAGAAGAATACCCAGGTAGATGAAAACAGAGGTAAGATTAGTAGTACAATAGGTGATAAAAGAGTAAGAAGACATGAAAATTAAGATGAAGAATGAAGGATGAGTAAATAAGATGATGAATGCTGATAAATAGAAAAAAGTGATGAAGAACAAGAGGAAGAAGAGATGTTTGAAGAAGAAGGCAAGAATAGTGTAGAAATAGAGCAGTTAGATGATAGATTAGTATATCGATACAAGAATGGGTATTATCAGAAGATAGACATGAATAATTAAGGAAAAAATTAGAACATAGTCACAAATTAATCATAGGTTCAAGTAAATAATAATAATAATTCATAGGAAAGAATCATTCACCAAAAGAGAACACATCCCCATAGCCAAATTTATTATATTCTAGTATAAATTTTCAACAAGGCAGAAAGGAAGGCATTAGTTGGGAAAGTCCATTTTTAGAATAAGTGCATCAGTGGGGTACTAAAATTGAAATTTCATAAATTTTAAAATCTTTTAAGGTCATAAGGTTTGTTGAAACCAAATAGATAAAATAAGAAAATACAAAAAAACAAAGTGTGTAGGATGACTCTCCAGTACACATATAAATCTTCATATTACACAAGTAGGATCACATAAAATATAGAATCCTATAAAAAAATGTGCAATATATCCCCTAGATACTTGTTTATATGATGGGTTCTATAGGAGGATTTGTAAATCTAGCAACATATGAAGGGTTTATAGACCCTAAATAGTACTTGATAACAAGTGAAATGTGATGACAAGCTAAGCAAATTACTAATGAAGCTATCAAAAAGTGTGAGTTAGTATAGGAACTAACTAGAAGAGCACTTGAGTTTATATAACATAAATAAATTTATTAGACAAGTCTATAATAGGTTAAGGAATGGCTCATCATAGAGTTTAGGATAAATAGATGTACAAGTTAGATTATTCAAGACTTGAAGGAGATAAGGAAAAAGTTAGGAGAATTAGTCTATGACTATGATCACAAGTTCTATAATGTTATGAATAAGGTATAATTTTCCTTAATATACAAAGATAAAACTACATGGTTTATCAAAGGACTACATTACATAATCAAATTTTCTACTGTACAGACTCAATATGCTACTAAAGTATATGATAGAGATGTTTCCCTATGAGTAGAGAAAATTGAAGACTATGCGGAAGTTTCTATCATAAATTCTAAGATTTAAAATACATTACAAGATTTTATGAAGAGGATGGAGAAATATCATAAGGTAGGTAAACATAAGTTAAATTTATGGTGTATGAAATGTCGAAAGAAATGACATCACAAGAATGATTATCTTAAAATCAAGATAGATCTTTGTGAAATCTATAGAGTAGTTGGGCACATAAAAACATAGTGTCATCTCCTAAAATAGTATGTTAATAACCCAGAGAATTTATAATTTAACTTCTGTAAGTTGCATAATCATGATGAAAATAACTATATGGATTTGTAAGAGCTCAAATAAGACATTACCAAAAATATATTTGTCATCGCTATGCATTAAGTGTCCTTGATGAATCAAATGATTTTAGGCCTAGAGGTTGATAAAGGTTTTCTAACCCAAGAAGTTCCATAGTGGATTCTTAGTTCATTATAGTACCATCCTCAAGCTTTGGCCAATTAGACCCTTCCTTTGCTAAGTTGGACACCGCAATCATTGCACTAATATGCAGCACCTTGGAGCCTAATAATGATGCAATAGTAGCAAACGAGTTGGACTCCACCAGTTATACAACAATAATTTATTATTGGATATAATACTTCATAGTATAAACATTGGAATATAGTGTAATTATAAGGAGGATATAGAGGAGGTTATCAGTCTAATAGAGGAGGATTTAGGGATGGATACAGAGGATACCAAGGTGGTAGAGGAAATAAATATCAATAGCCTATGTTGCAATGTTATCTGTGTGGAGAGTATAATTATGTGTAATATAATTTCCCTTTGAATCCTCAAATATAGTCTTACTACACATACTACATATTATATGATCAACATGAGACAAAAGACTATCATGTCTTGAAAAATAAAATAAAGGATAAGGTTGTTAGGAATGTGAATATGGTAAATGTGCAGCCTAACGATGATGCCTTCCTAAATGTTGTTATATGATATAAAAAAAAAAGTTTTTCCTCCTCTTGAAATTCCTTAGGATCAAGGAATCTAAAAATAAAAATAGGATAAATACCTAGACCTAGTTATAGAAAGGGGCTCATGTATGAAGCTATGCAAATGTTGAAAAATATTCAACACCAAAAAACTACTGAAGGAGATGTTGTATAAATAGATACTAAAATGTATGTCCAGATCATGTGCATTATGCATCAAGATTCATTTATTACTAAATTGATATATTTACTCAAACTATTAATCACATTGCACAATAAATACATGTCTTAGAACATCACAAACTTATTACATAATCTACTAGATTAGGTGCATTGAGGACAATAGAAGATGAAAAATATTGTTTGGTAAGTTAAAACTAAGAATCCATGGGATGTATATACATGAATTTATATTAAGGTTTTAGGATATGAAATTCTAAATTCTATCTTTAATTTTGGTATCACAATCCACATGATTCCCAGGTCTACATGGGAGGCTATTGGATGGATGGTTCTAAGTTATAGCCTAGTAACTTTGAGCTTAGCTGATTATGGAAGAGTTGAGCCAATTATTAGATTATAATACATTGAGATCAAAGTCATAGAACTAATCTTATGAGTCAAAGTTGAAGTCATGGATATGAATATAGAAGCAACACATTACCCTATGCTAATTGGCAAGAAATGGGTATATTATGGTCAGATGACTATCGATATTATGAAAAATCAATTAGAGGTGCATCAAAGAGATAAGTTTGTTGTCATTACTATGAATAGGGTTCACAAACCTTACATAATTCTAACTAGACTAGATTCTCCATATGTCATGCAAGAAATCAACTATATGAAGGTAAACTATGAAGAGAACCCAAAAGATCTATGCATAGTCAAGTGAAACTTCTTGTATGAGCATAATAAACCTTAGGTATAATCTTTACTCACTTAATAATTGAAGACATATAAATAATGGAGGCCTAAACTAGTAGTTACTCAACCATTAGCAACCTAGTTTGTCATAGAGAATTGTGCATCTATGTTTACTAAATCCCCTACTCATTCATAAGTTAACTTTCTCTATCAAGTAGATGATCATATGCAAGATTATATAGAGCCAACCAGAGAAGGAAATTTACCTTGGGAAATATATTCATCTATTAGTGGATACTCAAACATGCACATACTCAACTAGGCTCATGGTGATCATGAACTTCAACTTACGAGAATGGTTTTTACACATGAGAGACAACTTCATGTATATTATGAAATTAAGGATATCAATCAATTAATTTTGTGCCTTCAAGTTCATGTACCTACCATTAGTTATTAGTTTAGTGCTTTGAATTATGATTTAAAGGGAGTTATCGTGACATGGTGGGTCATTCATATAAATGATCAACTTAAGTGGGATACTGTGTGTAAACTCATGATTAGTATATTCTAACTATCATAGGAAATAAGAAGTAATTGGACTTTCTTCCAAGAATGTGAGTGTCCTAAAATACATATTTACAAATGTGTTAAAGTCTAGACTAAGGAATGTTTGGCTCTAAAATACTGGGTTCATAACTTTCATATACACTTACTTCCTTACCATTAGCATGGTATATGCATCAATAACAGAGGAGGGAGACAAAGCATTAGGTGCAGGTGCAAAGTGATTTCATATAGACATTTATTTTTGAAGATGAGAACCCTCTAGTTCATAACACACTAATGAAAATCAAACATTTCCTAAGCCATGGGTGCATAGAAGATTTAAGCACCATGATGGAATCCACTATGCATAAGAATGCAACTTTTGATCTAAATATGACATTCAAAAGACATAAAGCTACCAAGAAATAAGAAAAATCTCTCATGTAACCATGCCACTAAATACAAGTTGGAGAATAAGAAATTGAAGATTTAGATAATGATGGTGATATCAATTTGACTGATGTATTTGAACCTAAATAGCTAGTAGAACTAGTAAAGGACCCCAATGTAGAACCTACTGAAGAAGAAAGGTTACATGACATACAAATTTTAGAACAAGAAGGGCAAAAAATGATACAAGAATCTATTGATGAGGAAAAGTGTAAGATTTACCATCAACCCATTAGAAATCATGTATCAAACTTCAAAACTAAGGAGATTCCTAAATTGGCTCATATAGATGATTACCGGAAATAAGTTAAAGTTTTTAAATCTCTATAAATCTTGCAAGATTATCATGTTTTTCCCACTAAATTTATTGATGTCTAAGTATTTGATCCATCTCTAGGTGAAATGCATAAATAATTCAAGTAGTGTGCATGACACATAAATAAATGACCATACAAGTTGAATCCAAACATGAAGTTAAAAATGAAGGCTAAGCTTAATAAAAGGTAAGATGTAGGTGTAATCTATCATATAGAAAAGGCAAATTAGGTTAGTCCTATGGTAGTGCAGCCTAAGAAAATAGGGGAGATCAGAGTATGTGGGGATTATCACATTATGAATGATGCATGTGTGAATGATCCATTCCCAATTCACTTCACAAATGAAGTTTTAGAATCTATCATAGGACATGAAGTTTACTCTTTCATGGATGGCTTCAGTGGCTATCACCAAATACCCATTACAAAAGAAGACAAAGTTAAAATTACTTTTACCATGGAATGGGTATCTTTTGCATACAAGGTAATTCCTTTTGGATTTAAGAAAGGACCTATAGTTTTTTCCACATAGTGGTGACTGTATTCAAATATTTCATTCATGATTTTTTGGAATTTTATCTCGATGATTGGGCAGTCTTTTCTTTATTTAAAAAACATTTGTCTAAAATGCACCTCATGTTATAATGTTTTTGAGCTTTTCACATTGATATGAATTTTTTTAAATGTTTATTTTTTACACCTTTTGGTATCCTACTGGGTCATGTAGTGTGTAATGAAGGCATTTTATTAGACCAACCCAAAATTTTAGTCATTATGAGTATGCCTCCACCAATCAGCTCCATGGAAGTGTAATCATTTATTGGCCACATAAGGTATTATAGTAAGTTTATCAAGGGATATGTAGCCATTAAATCTCCATTGGAATACTTACTACACAAAAGTGTGAAGTTTGTATAGACTTTAGAGTGCCAAGTAGCCTTTATCAAACTAAAGTAGAGATTAATCACTAAACTTATCCTCATCTTTCTAGATTAGAGCAAGCCCTTTTATATGCACATTGATGCTTTAGGTATCATAGTTAGTGTTGTACTTACACATCTAAGAGATGGTGGACTGGACCACCCCATTCATTTTTTAAGTCAAAATTTGTTTGATGTAGAAAAGAACTACATGATAACTAAAAGAGAAGCATTGGTTATAGTGTTCACACCAAAAAAAAATTGGCACTATCTTCTTGTGACACCATTTGAATTTTTCATGGATCATCAAGCTCTACGCTACTTAGTTAATAATTTAATATTGAGAAGATGCATATCTAGGTGGTTGATGTTATTTAAAGAATTTTAATTTTACATTAATGTCAAGCTAGGTAGATAAAATGTGGGGCTAAATCATCTTAGTCACATTCCTAATGGTGAAGAACTAGGAAGAATTATAGAATGATTTTCTTGATGCTCATTTATTTCACATTTTTTCAATCCCTAAAATTTGTAAAGCAATCACTAACTTCTTCGAATAAGGAGTATTCCTACACACTTTAAATAAAGAGACAAGAAGTAGTTTATCACTAGAGCATTGTCATATACCATCATTAATGGTATTTTGTATCATTTGGGGATGGATGAAGTAATGTGAAAGGTAGTTTTGGAACATGAATGACCATAGATATTATAGGAGGCACCCCAAAGAATAGTATGAGTAAATTTTATTAGAAAATATATTACTAGGAAGTTATTACAGAATGGGTTATGGTGGCTAAATCTTTTTCAAGATGCACATAGAGTAACACAACACTGTGATGTATATCAATGCATGGGTAAACCCTTACAAAGAGATGAAATTACATTTCAACCTTTATTACCCAAATAACCTTTTAAACAATGGGGAATCAAATTTGTCAGACCTATCAATCCACCAGTTAAATATAGTAAAGCAAGCTATATTATCACTATGACTAACTACTTTACCAAATGGGTCAAAGCTATTGTGACACCCAGTTGTGGTGTAAAGGATGCAGTAAAGTTTTTCTATGAGAAAATTATTACAAAGTTTGGATGCCCCATCAAGATCATTATAGTTCAAGGGAAGTACTTCGTAAACAACACCATCAAGGCTCTTACTAAATAATTCATGATTTTTCATCATAAAAGTATTGCATACGATCTGCAAGTTAATGGCCAAGCTGAGACTTCTATTAAAGTCTTGGGGAAAATGTTGAAAAAGATCTATGATGTCAAGATAGATGATCGGGAAGATTGCATTCTTTTGATTATATGGGAATATCACACACACTATAAGAGGGATATAAATTTTAGTCTATTATAGTTATTATATGGGCTTGAATCAGTTATGTCAATGGAATATTTGGTACCTAATCTATGCATTGTAATAGTCATGAGATTAGGAGATCATGAGTCTCTCACTAATAAACTTATCAAATTAAATATAATGTATGAATACCAACATATAAGATCTTAGATGCAATAAGTTCATAAGTAGATGCAAAAAGCATGGCATGATAGGAATCTATGACATAAAGAATTTCATAATTTGTTATATGATAGTCATTTCAGAGCATTTCTAGGAAAATTACAAATTCGATGGAAAAGGAATTATGTTATACATGAAATATCATAACAAGGAACCATTATTTTGAGAGATATATAGGGAACCATTTTGCCAGAGTGGGTGAATGGATGTAGGCTTAATCTCTACCACTAATAGTCTTAATTTATCTCATTTTACTAAGTAAGTGGGTGCTAAGTAACACCGAGTAGATTAGGATCTCTCATTTATGCATGTTTTTTTGTGTGTTTATAGATGATCTCTTCATTACCATTTAAAAACAAAGATACCAAGTATAGTGTGAAAAACCATTCATAGGATAATTCATGTGAACCATCATGGATGTCAGCAAGAGAAAAAGAAAGTAATTAAGTCTAGGGAAGGTACAAACAAATAACATTAACAATATATTCACCATATGAAGGTCATCCCCAGGAAGTTAATGCTAGATTCAAGGATTGATTGACTTAATCTTCAACAAATTGATGGCCCATCAACATCATCCACTCGTACTCTTATACAGATAGAAAAGAGCATAATGACGTATCTCCACATGTGATAATAACTATCTTAATTCCCATATTAGATAATATTTGCCACATCAACCATTGCATTCATGTCAAATGGATAGATAAGCATGGAATTTATGTAGAAACCAATAGGTACCAAATTTATAAAATCCTAAGTTCATGAACCAATTCTACATTTCATCATTGAAAATATTTTTACAACCTATTATTCCAAAGAATCAAGCTAGTTTTATTGCATAGAGAGCCAATAACATTGTAATTTCATCACTTCAATAATCATAGATACTTCAAAACTCATCAGGGGATTGAAAAACACATAAAAAGAAGTAATGGGCATCAATATGGCACTAAGTTAAACCAAATTCAATGATCTAGATCCATTTGACTTCTTTCAAGTAGTAGAGTAGAATATATTTTGTCCAGACCCCGTTGATGTTGTGTAACCACTCGTTCTCATATCCCCTTACTGCTTCCATAATATAGATGTTGAGTGACTATGAATTCCTAATTTTGGTGACTTGGGGTATATTGTATGAGTATTACTTGGATAATATAATAATGAAATTATACCTTTACCCAGACACCACCATTGTCATCAACATAAAATCCATGGCTGAGCTTTGGGCATGTCTATGCGAGGGGACTCCCTTGCTTCATATAAGATAAAAATGTTACCCATTCAATAAGAGGTCAAAAATCTATATGTTTGGGGATCTAGAGGGATCTTGATTGAGGAAATTCATGATGAGCCAGTGCACATCCTCATCAAATACATCACATAGAAGTTTTGGTAGATGACCAAGTTTTTAAAATAAATTCCAAAAAGGGTCATGGACGTCACCCACCACATGATACACTAGAAAAATTAATTTAAATAGCTAGATTACTTAATTTAGGATCCACTCAAACATTTATAAGTGATGCACATCTATAAATAGGACATATTTGTACTAGTTCCTTATCTTCCTATTATGCTTTGCATAATAGAAGTCCCTAGAGGGAGAAGTGTACCCCAACACTAACTATTGGATAACACAACAATTACCCAACCTCATATAGACACCTAATCATAGATCCCTAGCACATGAGGGAAAATTCAAGGCATGGTGGGAGGATTTCTTGGAGTTGATATCCACACATCCTCGAGTGTCACTTGATGTAATGAAATATTTTGGCCAACATGTTGTTATCACCTTACTACCAAAATGTGTCTTCATACACATCCATGAGTTACCAAGGTCAACCTTTGGACCTCTCTCATTCTTTATCACTATAACCATGGCACAAGAAAAAGTCACCAAACAAAAAGCCTTCATAGTCAGGCATGTGACACCACTATAGGTCATACCACTTGGCATAATCATCCCTGTAGCATAGTATCTAAAAGAAGCCACTAGTTCATAGCCATAGAAGGGAAAGCAAAAAATTTCCACTAAGCATCAATCTACATCTCCTCCATTGAAATGAAAGACAAGGAGCATGAAAATCTATTTAGATGATCCCAAAGTGCCTTAGATTAAAATTTTGTGAGATATTCCATAGATGGGCATGAATGAACAAGAAGTATACTAGGTAATGATTATCAACATGGCTGAAATTTTTTATGACTAAGACGATGAAAATGAATTATTCTTTTGGATGTCTATGTACATGGTCCAAGTGTGTAAATAGGTTCCTCTAAATCTATGGGTTGAACCACCACCATTCTTTACATCTATCATCATCAATACTATGAAAGAAGAAGTGAAATAGCTATAGCAAAGGATTAACTTTTTCTAGCCTCCTACTAACTTCACATTTATGGATATGTTTGTGCCACTTCTAGAAATCCCACTAGAATTAATCATGCACAAACCACAAACTAAGCACGATATTAGGGTCTTGCCTACACTTGAAGAATACACATTCAATCAACTAACCACTCCATAAGAATCACAACCTACTCCATCCTCCACTTCACCACCTCCCAAATATAGGTTGGTCATCCTTAGATGAAAGAAAGAATATGTTTCTAGCTTTGTGGTCTAGCCAAATGATTCATCACCATCACCACAAGCCTAGGAGGTTGAAGAGATTACACCTGAGTACCCCATAATACAAGAATAATAAACATCAAGGGAATAAGTAGCTCATAAAATACAATGATGAGTTAGAAAGGAGGAGAATAAATGTCAAAAGGAGAAGGCTCAACAACAACAACAACAAGAAGTAAGTCACCAAGCCAAAGAAGCCTACCAATCTTATTTAAGATGTCTATCCAAAGTTGGTCACTTGAGAAATCAAGGACCAAGTCATGTCTAACCAATAAAGACTCATGACTTTGGTCTTTGATTTAACCAAAGACTAGTTCACAGCCCAAAAAAATTATGCAGTCAACACATTGGGCTAGGATGTGAAGATCAAGGCTATGATGCTCATCATTTTGCTAGAGTATCAAGGCATGCTAGACACTACTACCTTGTAAGCAAAATAGGGTGCATGTAACTTACTAGACTAGAAGTAGTAATTGGATGATTATTTAACTAGTTCCAACATAGGCTTCACCATAGCTGCAAATGCCAAGGAAACTATGGGCATCCATACTACCTCTATAGATGATAATGCTAGAGTAATTTAGGAGTTGCTCAATGATAGGAACAATGTGAATGCACCTTCCTCAACTAATAGAGTTAGCTTCTATACACTTCCTTTGCCATTCTCTAAGCTCAATTTCATGCAAATAAACTGGATCAAATAAGTGGCAAGATTCAAATTAGGATCAATAAAACTAAGGTAGTCATGAGCATAACTGATGACATGGATCTAAAACATATCATTAGATACCATTCACCATTATGCACCCTATTATGGATGATCCAAGAAGTCATACTAGACTTATATGATTACAACACTGACCTATCTCTATTTTGTAGCAATGTTTCCTAGATTTTCAATGCACCTGCTTACAAGCCATCATCAAAACTGTAGCATATCATCACTTGCCATAATATTATGCAGTCTAAATCCATTGACTCTTATAGTTAGTTCTCATTTATGTCCATGCCACCTTCATTAAGTTAAGTGCTATGTAAATAATGAATTATGTAAAGTTTTGTATATACTTTTGTATTGAGGATGACTTAGTAAGATAAATGGGGCTAAGATGGTTGAAAAATTGTAAAGGGTGGCCACTTGGTTATGCCAACCTATTGAAAACCAAAAAGGGTGGTAGGTTGGTATGCTATCTAGATGAAAACCTAAAAGGGTGGCTAAGTAGTGCGCAAGAGGTGAAAACTAGAAATGGTGACTTGAGATATTATTTTGACTCTTACTGGTCTAACCACTTAGTTAAATATTTACTCACTTGTGCAATTTTGGAAGATCCTGAGACATTGTCTGAGGATGAGACAACATTTTAAATTTGAGAAAGTGTTGGGAGAATAATTTAGATTATAAAGCTGCATGGGATATTTGTCTAATATCTATATGTTATATACTCATTTTGTCATATATAAGTCTATTTTGTTCTATTTTAATGACTTGAAATAGGTTATAATATGAACATACTCCACTTTTGGCACTAAGTACGAGAAGAATATGAATAACTATAATCTGGAAATGACTATATATACTTATGTTTGTAAGAAGAATAGAGTTCCATTTTTGAAGATATCAATATAGACTATTTTGTTATGGTTACCTATGATTTATTACTTTATTCCTTGCATGTGTTCTCATATCTAATATTTGATTAGTTTATGTCTAAGTTAATCTAACTACTCTAGTTATGTTAATGACTCATTGGTTGTTCTTACTTCTACTTAACACATGATAATTCATACCTATTATATTTCTATTTTCCAACCTTTTGTATGAATATGATGCACTATCTTGTGCACTAAATTATATCCTAGTTATCGTCATCCTTATCATGTTATGATACTTCAGGAACCTCTAATAATATATGCCACTTGTTAATTTTAATTTCAGTTAATTTTGCATTTACATTCATATTTATGCTTAAATTTCATATCTAAAAATATAAATATATCTATCAAATTTAAAACCTATTTTCATAACATTCATTTATTAAATAAAAAATAGGGTAAAACATATTGGTGAACTCATACATTTTTTAGTATTTATTTTTATATTTTTTATCCTAATGTTTCATATTTTTCTTGATTTTACTTGTAATTTTTTTATTATTTGGTTTTTAATTTTAATATTATTTTTTTATATTTTTTCTTATAACTATGTTTTGATAGTTCTAAAACTCATGTTAGTTATCATTATAGGTAAATAAATATTTATTTCACATGCATGACATCAAATTCCAAATATTCTCATTGTCTTTGCAATGCATCCTCTATCATCTTTTGGAACATTTCTAAAGTTTGTGTCACATACATTTGCCTCCCATTTGAGTGAATGAAGGTATGATGAATGTTCATTAGTCTCAAGCCCTAATTTTATATAATCAAACCTTGTATGAGTAGGTATATAATAGAGACATAGTTTAAATACACCATGACACCATTTCAAAATAATATGAAGTGTGTATGCTCTAATGCCACTGATTTGAGGCCCAAGATGAGACTAGATGGACAACCTACTTAAATGGATTTAAGAGGGTTATGGAAGAAAGCAAATTATGAGTGATAGAGGATATAAAGGTGCAATGAGTTAAAGAACAAGTAAAACAAAGAAGATGATGAAAATATATGTAGAACTATAATATCAATTTTTTTATGCTAAGCTCTATACAATATATAAGAGATCATATGTATGGTGTTTATGTGTTCCCTAAATGCATATTTGTCAATGTGTAGATAGTCATAGGTATTTGACAATGTTAATTCTTGACATATCTTAAACCACTTAACTTATGCTCAACTACATGACTCTTATGTTCTATTCCTATAGTTATTTATCTAGATGTGGTCTTAATCCTTCAATTTTTCCTCATTATTATTCATAATTTCCAAGTCAACACTCAACCTATCTTATATCATCTCTTTGACTATTCCAACCTCAAGATAGTTATCCCTAATTTTCTAAGACAAAGTCACACTGGGTACATAGGTCCATGATAGTGTGGCCTTGTCCCCATGTCATTTAATGCCTAGTTTCTAAATTTTAAATATTCTTTTGGGTTTTAATGCATGTTTCCCAAGGTCACATAAATGAAATTTTTAAAAGGTTTCATTTTATAATCACATAAAAATCTCATTTTAAAGGGACTTCATTCCCATCTAGCATCTATATTTCACACTATTACACACTAAGTCAAGAGCAAACATTTTCAAGTATCAGATCCAAATTTTTGATTGCATACATATAATCAAAGAGCATAATTTTATAATCACTTTAGGTAGGAGAAGTATGTATGTCTTGATTCCCTCCTTAGATTATTTGGATACATATGCATTGTTTAATCATCAAAGAATTTGATTGAGGTTATCTCAACACATTACACTCCTCTATTTTTGTGGGTTCCAAGCTATCAAACGTAACCCTATGATTTCTAAGGCAAAGAGAAGGAAAATAGATATATAGTACATGACACTTGAATGCTAATAATATCCTAGCCCTCTAAGTGGACACATGAATTATGGAAGCTCAGTCAAAAAATTATCACACTCAATGTGGATAAGTTTGAGATCAACAAACACAATCAGCCTACACTATTGTCCAAGGAGTGTAGACCTATCTAGGATATTCATAGATTCTACCTCTAAATCTCAGCTATCACAATCCTTTCTTTCATTATTTCTCATTGTTAAATATTATATATAATTAACTAAAAATCATAAAATCTAAGTATCTTTTGTTCGATTGTACTTACTATTTTTAGCATATGTCACTTATCAATTTTAATTTTAGTCAATTTTGCATTTACATTCATATTTATTCTTAAACTTCATATATTAAAATATAAATATATATATCAAGTTTAAAATTTATTTTCATAACTTTCATTTATTAAATCAAATAGGGTAAAACATATTAGTGAACTCATACATTTTTGAGTTTTTTTTTTTTTTTTTGTCCTAGGGTTTCAGATTTTTCTTGATTTTCCTTTTAATTTTTTTATGATTTGGTTTTCAATTTTAATTTTAATTTTCTAAATGTTTTTGTAACTATTCTTCGATAGTTTTAAAACTCATGGGAGTTGTCAATATAATTAAAGCAGTCTTCCATTTTACTTGGGCCACGGTATGAGGAGTACTACTTCAATACTCAAACCATTAGACAACAATATATACAGACTTATGTTTCCATGTACTTTATGATATTTTATTAACACATGGTGTTTTTTAATTTTAATCTATAGGAATCCTTTCATCAACTTTTTCTAGTGCATCGGTAAGTAGTTAGACCGAAGAAGTTACTCTCAATGTACCCTAGAAATAGGATAATATGGCTACAAGATGGTATAATCATCTTTAGTTAGTGCCCCTTTGGGATTTATTCACTATTTAAAACTTTGATAAATTTATTTGATATCCTAAAATTCAAGCACACCATGTCTAGTTACACCCATTGTATCTTACCTTTTACAAAATTGCATGATTTCCTCTTATGCCACTTAAGAAGGTTAACTCATTATTCCTCTAAGGCACAATGCTAGATTAATTGGAATACTTATATAGCATATTCATATTCTTTTGGTCTCTTATAAAATGGATTATATATATATATATATATGATAATTCAACTATTCAAAGTTATGTACATGTAGAAACTAATGATGAACATGATAATCAAGAAAATTAATATAAACATGATAATAAATATAATTAAAATAAACATGGTAATCAAGATAATCACGAGGTTTTTGATAGAATTGATCCAAATGATCTTAATAGGGTACATTCTAAGTAATTTAAACAATTTCCCAATTTTTGTCAAGGATTTCATCAAATTCCCAAACATTTGGATAGGTTTTTCCAATTTTTTCTAACATTTAAGACTACACATCAAACTAAGATTACATAATTTCAAGCACAAAAATAAGGGGTGCCTTTTAGATATGTTCATACTCCCATTTTAGGGGTTCTAATTTATACTATAACTTATATATAGTATTGATACCTTTAGTCACACATGGGACATCATCCCTAGGTATGGGAGCATCACAAAGTCTTTAATATATTAATATACCTATATTGACACAATCACCATACACACCTTATGTTATTACTACACATGGTCCATCACGAACATTGCCTAATACACATACCCTTGAACAAACTATTATGGTCTTACATGTTAAAGTGTTGTAATTAGAATAAGGCATCTCTAGATTTAGTCATTCAATGAATTATCATACTTTCCTTCACAATACTTTAGCACCTGAGGTAAGATCTCACTCATTAACAAAATTATTTATAGATCATAAGCTAGCACTCTATGAAGGTAAAGGTGACCTTGATCAAAATCTTTGATCATTTTACATAGCACATTTGGATTATTCATGAAATAATGAATTAATACCCAAGTTATTTCTAGGAAGCCTTAAAGAGTATGATTTTTTATGATTCTATGATATTCCATCCAATTAGTTAGAGCATAAAACCCACTGTCAAATTAGTTTCTAGAAAAAATCTCCATCAACATTGGTGAAAAACTATCTTACAGTAAATTTGTAAACTTAATAAATGTTCAAATGAGATAATAAATGAATATGTGCTATGATACAAAATTATTCTAGTTAAGTTGACAAATTCTATGGAAAATAATTAGTTACAAGATATTTTCACACAAAGTTTTCTATCACCACTCTATGAGACTATCATGTTTGATAAATTCAAAAAAAAATGAGTTATGGCATACAATCAAAGAATGATAAGTCAAGATCTTAGCTTTGAAAAAGATCAAGTATATACCAATTATTCAAACTAATTCAAATTCTAAGTTTCAAAACAAACCAAACTACAAGAATAAACCTTTATAAATCAATAATGAAAAAAAAGTAATAGTTAATATGTATCATAACCAACAAATAAGTTTCAATTAATATCTACACCAAGGATGAAATTTACAAGGTAACCATCACCTCTATATGTCTTGATATGTTAATTACTAGAAGGCAATATCATATCTCTCCCTCCACCATTAGAGGTTGATATGAAAAATACTCAACATAATATATTTTATAGTAACACATATTGTGACTATCATATATGTATTGGGTATTCTATACATAAGTGTTATAGGATAAGGCATAATATATATTATCGTGTTGATGACATTACTATTAAGTAACCCACAGAGGATTCTAGGCCAAAATAAAATAAAAATATAAAGTGAAAATATTAATTAATCCATTTCCAAATCATGGAAAAATAGAAAATATGGATCATTCATAGGTATTCCATGTTTACCATGTGTATCCTCATAAAAAATTTGGGCAAATAATAGATGGTATTATTGGTACATTCATCACCATGTCCTATGATCACATTTGATGATAATGAGATTTTTTATGATGATTTAGATAGACATGCACTTTTTATTTGAGATTATATCAACAAACAACTAATATAGAGTGTCATGATCAATAATGGGTCAAGTGAAAATGCTTGTACAATGACACTTCTCACTCTTGGCTACATAGAGTAGGATTTATACCTTCACCTTCTAGAGTTACACATCCTACACAAGATTTTATAGGCAATGATCAAGACACATTGTCACACCATATTCCTTTTCATATTTGAATTCATCTACATGTAGCACTTTTCATCATAGAAATTCACCCTCTAATTCTATGATAAATAGATGCACTATGATCTTCCCATTGATGTGATCATATGTTAGTTTTTTCAAATATTTAATAATAATAATAATAATTCAAAAATACAAAAACATTCAAATATTTCAAAAATGCACAAATATTAAAATATTCTCAAAAATAAAAAATTAGGACCTAATAAGGACATGATTTTTTAGTTTACTTTTTTACCTTTGTTATTTATCACATATTTTGGTAGATAGCATAATAATTTTCATACACATGCATTTCATTATATATGAGTGTGATTCACAACATAATTTTCATGCATAGACACTTTATATGTTGGAATCCCTTCTACTTAGTTGACATACATGTGATGGGGGCCTCTTATTCTATAGGATAAATTATCATAATTTATATCTCACTAAGACATATCTACCATGTTTAAATACATATCTTATATATTTATTTTTAATTATTCATATATTACATTATGATACATGCATATGATACTTTTATATGATTTGACATTGATACATATGGATAATGTAGACTAATTTTTGCTTTATTAACATTCCTTCATATGTTTTTGTGTGATAAGATAGACATTGCTTTCTTATTTTGTGTGGTCCTTGGCCTTATGTGTGTAGTTTTATTGGTATGTGAAATATTTGAACATATCCATATCTTGTGGCCCTTGGACATGTGTGTGTTATGTTTTCTTCTATGCATGACATTTGAATATTCCCCTTGTGTATGGACCTTGGCCTTATGTATGAAATTGTGTGTTGTGCCTTTTTTAATTTTTGATCTTGATTAGTGATGACATGATATATATCATTAAATTTTACTATGTAATATTATTCAAAGATGGTTACTTTAATGCATGATTCATTTTTATATCTATCTAGACATAGCACTCATATGCCTCACATTACATATGTTACATACATGATTAGATGGCAATTACATCACTATGATAACATAGTCTCCATAATTTGATTATACATGAATATATCTTTATCACATGATACAATTAACTCTTTATTTTGATATTAGTGAATTTTAGGATACATCCCTCATCCCAAAGGGGGCATTATGATGGGCTTATTTTAGATATTCAAGCCTCCAAATCAGATTTCATAATAGAGCATAAGTTTCAAAGATTCAAAGTATTTAAAAAATGTGATAGAGTACAAGTTTAAATGATCCAAACTAATTCAAAAATATGATAGAGTATAGGTTTTAAAGATTAAAATTAGTTCAAAAATATACAGAGTACAAGTTTCAAAGATTAAAAGTAATTAAAAATATGATAGAGTATAAGTTTTAAAGATGAAAATTAATTAAAAAATATGGCAGAGTACAAGATTCAAAGCAATTCAAAAATGAATTACATGAAAAATATTGGTACATTGACACAAATTATTGGGACATATGACATGCATATGCACCTGCTTTATATGAACTTGAGTATAAATTTATACAATTTGTTTAGCCCTAAATTTAGATGTGTGGTTATCTATAGTTAAAGGGGTATTATATTAGCTTTTACAAAATGATGGTGAACTAAAATAATGAAAATTACAATTAATATAAAAATTTATACAAATAATATTTTGAATTATACAATAGAGATTGTTAAAATTAGTAAATTACAATTATTGTTAGATATTTCAATGAATTGAAAACAAATGATATTTAGTTTGTTTACTATGTGCATGTAGGTATAATCTAAAACAAGATATAAGTGGACTAGAATATGATCTTGAAATAGTTTTTAGATTCTATATATACTCTTTATGTGGCCTTAGATGTTTTTCTTCAAATATGGACCATTGAATCAATGTAGGTATCTAAATTTAATGTAGGTGTCTTGAACAAAATATTGACTAGATTTGGATACAACCAATTGGATCCTTATGGGTTTTTTTTCTTATTTTTTATTTATACATGTCATTTTCATAAGTTATCTCTCTTTGTCAAATTATTAAACCATATCTCTTCACCCTTGAAATTATTTTGGAAAAAATGGGTTAGTGGGATCATGGTATTGGGCTGATCTAAGGACCCCTTTGTCAATGGGCACAACTTTTGAGGTTAAGATACCCCGATTTCTAAAAAATAAGAACCCTTATTCAATTTTACAAATTGTGCTATAAATTGACATTCAAATTGATCAAAATGCATTCTTGAATATCATGTTTTGATTTAGATTTCATTGGCATGTTAATACATAAGGTTTATTTGACTTTATCTAATGTTGTTAACATTTGCTTCATGTGTTTCCATGTTGCAAGTTCAATGAACCCTCATTAAGAGGAAAAAATGTTCATGGTTTAAGATTTAATGTTAATTTGACCCTTTTGATTAACCTTTGGTCTTTATTTAATTAATTAAATCCAAGTTTAAATGATGTTAAAAACCTTTATCTAAATTTATTTAGCTTAAGTTCTTATTAAGATATGTTCATATTTTTGATGGGTCATCTCATTCCTTCCTAGCCTTAGCTTAATTTTAAATTAAGTCTTAATCAAGTTTATTAACTCATTAAAACCTTAGTCTAAAATTTATGTTAAGTCTTTATATATAACCCAAACCTTTACTTCATTGCTTTCATTGTTCACGTGTATAAAAACACATGGGATTGATAAGTGTAAAAATCTTAGGAGGTCATATATAGGATCAACAATGAGCAGGTGATTCCCCAAAGTCAACAAGTCAAGATCTAGATTTATAGAGTGTGTTCAATCATGTAAATCCTGATTGATGGTGAGCTTAAAGTCAAAATTTCAAAATATCCTAAGATCAAGTGAAATAGTGACAAGTGTCATAATCATGGTGAACTACATACAAATAAATGTTCTACATTCAATCAGATGTATAAAGAATAGATCAAAGGTCCACATGTGATCATGCATTTATCACATCAATGGTGCATGTTTAACCACTTAGATCAAAATCAATGATATGTGTTCAATCTTATGAATGAATATCAATAGTGAAAAGTGAGTCAAAAAGTCATAAAACCAAAATTTCACATGATGCTACCTTATGGCACAAGAGCATTCAAGCGATGGAGACTATCTTCAAGGTATATAGAAAGCACGTGATGCTACCAAGTGGTGAAATCCTATGAACCTAGCTCAAAGATTAATGATTGAGATGAAATTTAAAGAAATAAGACTCCTTAAAGAGATCAATGGTGCACATTTGATCTATATTTAAGAGGTACAAGATCATGACATGTGTTAAAATGACAAATAATCACATTTTAAAATAAATAAGATGCATGACAAGGTAATGCCACATAGGCATACACATCATATTCAAAGATATTGTGAACCTGAGCATGCAAAGGTATAAATGCATGATCAAAATTCAATCTAAGTCACCAAATCTTGTATTTCAAACTTGCTTGCCACCATTAAAGCTCTATTGAAACCTCCAAAAATTGCTAAAATGTATGAAAAGCTATAAACTATGTCTGGATTCACTATGTTAAGCCAAGAAAAGTTGAATTATAAATTTCAAAGGGATAATTAAATTATAATTATATTAATGGTAACCCATGGACATGTTTCAAAGCAAGCGGTGGAACTTTACCTATCATTAGATTCAAAAGGCTGAGTTTTCAAAGACATGGAATTTGTAGCTAATTTATTGAACACATGGGATAATAATTGCTCAAAGTTGTTCCAGATAATTAAGAACCAAGGAGTTATAAAAAAATAATAAGATAAGACCCCCTTGAAAAATAGATTATATAATGATATTATGGCAATCCAGATGATAGGACTACACTATGTTGATGCTAAACCAAAGGTACTTCATTGTATCCATGTTCTTGGTCCAATTTTCAAAGAGACTAGAATTGGTAAGAGTATGTTAATTCACGAGCACAAATTAAGGAAAACTACATATATCTCTCTTGTTGCATTTGATTCCTACTACAAATTGATTAATCCTTAGATATACCTAACCTTCATGAGTTTATGGGCTAAGAAGCATAACATGATGGGCATTTTGGAAAAATGGTTAGAACTAGGTAACCAAATCATTATAGATCTTAAAAAATAACATCCATGTAAGCTAATTTAGACCTTGAGTTAGGATGGTTATGATAATTCAAAACAAGTTGTATAGATGTGAACATATTTCTTATGTTGAACCAATGTGGGTCCCTATGATATATTTTGTCATTGAAAAAGTGTCAGTTCCTCCATTAGGTGAAATTATTAGTATCTCCCTAAGTAGAAAGATATATGGGATCAATAATAAGAATAAGAATAAATGTTACATGATGTCCTATCTATTAGATGTCCTATGTGAAACCACCAAGATCCCAAATCAAAGATAATGGTCTCCTAATAGCACCTAGATTGTTTCCCATTATTATTCCAAATTGCATGTCTATAAGTATAAAAACCACATTCAATTTATTTGTGACTATGTTTACCCTACATTTATTGAAGCCATTAATGGTATTCTTATGATGATAAGAAGTCATATAATTAATAAATCAATTGAGGTAATGGGATATATATGGTTGTATCCCGATTGCACTATTATAATAAGTGAAGGAACTCAAATAGCCCCTCTCAAATTACCAATTCATGTACTTGAAAAATTAGTAGAACAAGAGGTTGAATATAAATTATTCAATAGGATTGATGGAAATTTTAAGACCAAAAGAAAGGGACTCTTACACATTTTTCCCATGATAATTGGTAAAACTTCTTTTAGGTAGTGGGATAATATTGAGGTTTCTTCAAAGCATAGGTTGTCTTTCAACCTACATATTGATGATAATAGGTAATGGGAAAAGTTAAACAAACATTTGAAGATAAAATTTATTTTAACTATAACATATGAACATGAACCTAGTTCATTTGACTTCATATACACTAAAGCATCCTCAAGTTTTGAAGTTGTCAGGGGATTAAAGGAACACAACATAAAACTTGAGTCCATATTGAATAAAGACCAAAAAATGGAAGATAGATGGTAGTGAGGACCTAAACAGTATGATTTGATAGATGTTGGTTATTATATGATTCCACCAATAGATACACAAGTAGATCATAAGCTTGAAGAGAAAAGACCAGGAGAAATTGCATCTAGATCCTCAGTTCCTAAATCATCTATAACATCAAATCAAGATTCACCTCAATAAGAGGTTCATATGAAAGATATAAATCCTCATGAATCTATTGAAGATGCATTGAGGATATTATCATATGAGATATATTTAGAGGTAGAAGATGCAAAGGTTGAGGAAACTAAAGAGGAAAAGGGAAACAAGAAAGCATTGGAATTAATAGTCATAAATCTTATCAAGAGGAAAGCTAAGACTACCATTATCTCAAAATCTAAGAAACCTAAAGTGACCATTACACCACCTTTGGAGAATGGTAATCTATTTCATGAAGAGAACATCATATATGGACCACCTATTCCTAAATGGTTCATTTATGAACCAAGGTTAGAAAAGTTACTCACTTATCATCCATGGGCTATGGTGAAAACTATAGGCATACCTATGCACCAAGAGTTTAAGCCATGGATCATTGCCTTGAAAAAATAAGAAGAAATTTTTTTATCTACTCTAAGTTAGTTAGTAGTCCAATCACAAGTAGAGGTATTAGTCTCACATGTGGCCCAATCTTCAATTGGAGTAAGATTTAATCTAGATACTACATGTTTACAAAGGGTTATTGAGACACTAGTCATGGAAGGTGGTGAAGAAGTTATGCATCAAAAGGTGGAAACTTTGACTCATTTAACTTAGAAGAAAGGACAAAGGCTAGGGGAAGCCCCTAAATTTGAAGAAGATATTCTTAAACTAGCTCAATCTCAAGAAGAAATGCTACAAGATTCCATCAAAGGGATAAAGTAGGAGAAAAATAACTTAGAAGAGTAGTCTATTCTATCAATTCAAGGATATATTATCAATAACTTTGAAGAAATTATATGTGATACTTTTAGTTCCTTGAAAACTATAAGGTATAAATTTGATGTGGTAAAAAAAATTCCATGGTTATCAATCAAGTCAATAAATGGAAAGATTCAAATAGGAAGGTGAAAGAATTGATCAAAACATTGATAAAAATCCAAACTCTTAAGTTTAAAATAATTATCTTAACACACTTAAATATGGATATGATTATCTTAATGGATAAGACAAAGGATATAAGTAAATGGTCAAAATACATGGAAGATATTTCTAATGACTTCAAATAGTTAGAGAATAGAATGGTACACATACTTGGAGGTTTGATCAAGGATCCAACCATCCTTAGTCCCATTGGTATGATAATTGATGAAGATTTAAAATATAGGGTTACTAAATTCATCTAAGATGTAAAGAATAAAATCTAGGTCACTATAAGGGCAGATAACCAATGTATCTTAAACATGGTTTTATCAACAAAAAGAAAATTGGTAATACTAGAAGTATTAAGGAAGCCTTGGATAGATTTGATAAAGAATTTAAAAGGTTGGTGGGGCAAGAAGAGGAATTGTTCATGGATCCAATTATCAACCTCAAATTAATTGGTGAGAAACATGACAAAGATATGAATATCCTAGAGTAAAGACAAAAGGCTATAATAGTAGGGGTGTCTCAAAGTCAATTGAGTTGACTAGAATATTCTTTTGTACTAAAAGCCTTGTAAATCCTTAGAAAGAATATTCTATTTTGTAAAAACATGTGAAATTTTCAATGCACATGGATTATAGGTTAGTCCATTTGTAAAGTGTCATTGATTCTAGAATGTTGTATAACGACAACTATCCTTGACACTTGGATAATTATCATTTGATAGTGACTAACTGACATACCTCATAGTCTTCTATAAAAGGAGGAATTGTCATTTGTAAAAGAGGAATTTTTTAGAGCAAATTTTTTTTTTGTGTAAATTTTGGAGCAAGTAATGAAAGCAAAGGAATTCTACAAAGATTGTCTCCTATTTCTTTGTGTGATTTTTATCATGGTTGCTTCCTCAAGTATCTAGTTTGATGTTCATATTTGAATTGCTTTCATGAATTCTATAAGTGCATATCTTAATGCAAAGTTATAAATTTGAGATTATGATAGATTGATTGAAATGATTTAGATTCATTTGATTTTCCTTGATTTTCTTGAAGATGTGCTAATGCAATTTTATTGTCGAAGTAAATCTTTAAAGTGAATTTGATTTCTTATTTATATTGTTTCAAATATCCTTAGACATTTACCTAGTATGGGATGGGATCTATGCTTTTGGAAATTTCACTTCATATGATAGTTTAATGCATGTATTTGATGAAATTTAAACTTTTTCATGATGTCTATACTAAGTATCATAAACAAACTATACTAAATATCATAAACAAACTTCTTTATGCCCTACCCTACCTATTTTCTCTTTCTTTTGATCAAATCACTGTACTTTAGCTTTTCATTGTAAATATTCATGTTAGATTAGGTTGTATACTTTAGGTTTTGATCATTATTCATTATATTTAGTTTATATTAGTCTCATATTTCACAAAATATATAAGGCCATGGTTTCTCCCAACAACTACTTACATTTCATTTTGTGAAACAATTATATAGCTTAGTCACTACTCCACCACAGATATCAAGAATATCAAAACTAGCAACTCATATAATAGATTATTTAATTATATAAATTAAAATTTTTTAAAACAATATATAAACATTATTATATAATTAAATTAATAAATAAATACCTATATATCTAATACTCTAAATATGGCCTCATATTTATATAGTTTTCCCTTATGATTTGGCTTGTGTGTGCACAAGGATGCAATGTGTGATAATAATGCAAGGGCATATTAATTGTATCAATTTTATATTGATTTAGGTGATATATATCATTTAAAAAAATTATGCATAGGCTATAATACATATAAGTTCTTAGGATTTTAATTTGAAGTCTTATTGTGTTTTCCCTCTAATTCTATAATTTTGAAATTTTGAACTTGCTTATCAAGATATTGATCATCAATCATGTTTAAGAGAAATTAAATGAGGTATTATTATTTTTTGGAATATATCAAGGGTCAAGGGGGTCAATTTTACCTAATTACATAAATTAAAAACATAATTATTCTTTCACATAGGCATGTTAGGTGTTTTGATCCTTGTCAATGTTCTTGAGAGGTTCCAAGAACCATTAGGTAGTTATTGGTCACATATAAAATTGTAAATTATTATGTTGGATTCAATTTTGGGATGGATTCAAGGTGTAATGGATGTTAAAACCTAATAAAATTAATATAAAGTTTCTTGTTTTTGAAAACTAATGTTGTAGACCCTGCTTCCTATGCATATGCAATGAAAATGACTATGTATAACAAAGTAATGGAGAAAGGTAAAATAATGAAATGAATATAAATATTATTGTGAAGTTAGGAATTTTATTAAATATTACTTAAATTTTATTATTTGTTTCATTTGATTGTTTTCATACTTATTCATGAGAAAGACAATATAGTCTTGTAGATGTTATTGAATACCTACACAATCAAACACAGAGCATTGTGAAAGTGAGTAATAGAGGAATCAAGGGGGTAAATAATTATTCATAAAGTTTTTTGGAATTATTATGGACATGTATAAACCATTACAATAATTTTAGCGACATTTTCAAGATTGAAACATTGAATTATTCCTTCTTAGGTTTGTAAACCCTAAACTAGGGTTTAAAAACAAAAATCAACATTGTGATTGAATCAACCATCAAAAATTGTGGAAATTAGTGATCAATTATGGTTTCAAGTATATTGAGATATTTTTTAAGTTTTTAACATGTAAGAAACCTATGTATGGTACAATAAGACTATGTTTGAAATAAGATAGTGGAGATCTAATTAAGCCTAGATAGAGCCTTGAAAAGTATTGAAAAAGTGCCTTATGATAAAATATAGGTATAGAAAATAATTAGAGAGTAAGAAACTAATAGAGGGTGTCTAAAAATTAGTTTATTTTCTTAAAACCAATATTTACTTTTTCATACAATTGAAAATTATCTAAAAAAGGCTACAAGATAGTTAGAACTAAAGGTAAAGGCAGAGTATGTTAAAATTATTATACCAAGAGGTTTAGTGAAGTAGTTTAGTACATTAAAAGAGGACTTGGATGGGTATTAAAATTAATATAATAACCCTAAAAAAAATGAAACCTTTAAATATGTATAAAACTATTATGCTTATGAGTCCTTGTGAAAGGAAAAGCCTATTGAAACAAGGCAAGTGTGAGAGTTGATAAGAAAGTGACAAGTGAGAATTGTGTTAATAGATTGGATAGCTAAGAGGAGTTGAGATATGTTTATGAATGAATAAAAGTGAAAGGATTTTAATAAATAGATATAGTTTGGATGTTCAAGAGTGAGCATGAGAGTCTAATACATAGAGTATAAAGTGATATAGTACAAAGAATAGAGATCAAATAAGAGTTTCAAAGATCAATAGGTCAAGATAAATGAAATCAGAGTTTGGTTTTGGTAGAGGTAAGGGTGTAGAGTCTTGTTTCCATCAATATAAATCTCAATGGTAATAACCTTTGCATCATTTTTGGTATCAAATCTGATAAATTATTTGGAAGAGATATGCTTTGTTTTTTGAAAATGTTAGTTAAGTTTGTATGAAGATTATTATGAGTAAGTATTGAAGGTTTATTTGAGATGTTATGAGTTTCTAAAAGGATTATAGGAATGATTGGAGAGGAAAAAAAGTAAGAGTTTTGTGGCTAAATACCTTAATCCATAAAGGCTTGGAGATAGAAGAGAGCTATTGAAAGCTCAAAGAATGAAACTCAAGAAGAGTTGAAGATAAAAATCAAGTGACTCTAAATGAGTGAGAGTCAAGTAAGAAGACCAAAGTGTGACAAAACAAGCAATACGATTGCATATGAACACTGGATCTAGATGTGAGACCAATAGTAAATTCTTTCATCATGGAACACTAGATATACCATGGGAAAATGTCATGAAGAGGTAAAAACCCACCAATATTATTCATTATTTTAGAAACAAAATGTACCCAATACAATCTTTCTCTTCTCACATTTTTCATTACATCTTACAATATAAACTCTTTATTATATAGGCAAGGTAATCTAACCATTATAATGTGACATTTTCCAACTAACACTTAAATGGGTCCAACCTATCCAAAGGTCATTTAATATATTTTATTAGCTATTTACATGAATATAAACTCATGATAAATAATAAAATATATTATTATTTAACCAATATAATTTAATGTATTAAGGGTACATAAATAACACCACTTAAACATTAATTGTTCTAATACTCTCCCTTAATGTTAATTGGGGATACATGCCATAATCACCTTTATAAAAATGAAGTTATGCTCCATGAACTATCCACATAATGAGTTTTAGGAGGTAACAACATAACAAACTTACACTCCATGAACCATCCACATGATGAGTTTTAGGAGGTAATGATTTAAGTAAACATCCTTCATCATGCCATAATCACATTTAAATGAATTATGCTATGTAAAAATAATCAGCCAAAGGTATTACACTATTTAACCATAGATACCTAAAGGTATTATACTATGTAAACACAATCACATAGTCACCTTTGAAGGAATTACACTATACAACTATAGATACCCAAACGTATTACATTATGTAACCATAGCCACATAATCACCTTTAAAGGAATTACACTATATAATTATATATACCCAAATATATTACATCATGTCCCCATAGGGAACTTCAAAAGAATTGTATTATGTTACCCTAAACCACTTAGAGTGAGTTTAGGCTAACATGATTATGAGACTACATCCCACAGTGAGAATACATCCCACAATTTCTCATGAATAATCAACCAAGCATATTAGAGTCTTTTATAACATAAGGACTTCCATGATACTATGTGTTAGGTATAATGTATACTTCCATATCAAGTTTACCAAAATCACATAAATTGATATATTACAATGCTTTACAATGAGAAGTAGTTTATATAGAGAGAAGTAAACACATGACTCACATGGTTGATAAGAAGTAACATTGTCATGCACACTCTCCCATAATGGCAACTTCAATAGGCCCAAGATTGAAGGTAATTTAATAGGCTTTAGTTTATTGGTGCTAAATTAGATTTTTAACCAAAGCTATACAACTTTGACTATCACCAATAAGGTTGGTACAATGAGGACCTCCCACAGGATATTCTTATATCATCCTTCATAGCCACAAGTCTTCTTTAAAAACTTCCACATGAAGTGATCCAAATGATAGAACCTACACCAAACATAAACACATATCCAAAAGTAGACTCATCATAGTATGGTTAGCATCACAATAACCAAATAAACTAGCATAATCAAAGGAAGACTAATATAAACCAAAGTTTAAAGTTCTTTTTATATACCAAAGTATTCACTTTGTTAATTTCCAATGATCCAATTATGGATCCTATATTAATCTGGAAGCAACACTCATATCTTATGAAATATCTATCATATTAATGGTTAAATAAATCAAACTATCAATAATATATTTGTAAATAAGGTTTAGCTTTATCACATAATTTTTGGATCAAGATTTAACACAACCTTCAATAGGAATATATGTAAGCTTGCAATCAAGCATGTTAAATTTAACAAGCCAGTTATGTGATGCATATACAATTAATTCACTAATAATTTGATACTAAATTAACTAAACATTACATATCTTATTAAGAATAATTTATATTATAATTTAAGACAAATATTTTTTCTTCCTTTTAAAGTTGACACTATAAATTTATATTTTATATTAAACTAACAAAAAAAGGTTTAGAAAGCAAAAAATTTAGCATGTTTTATACTTTATTTTGTAATAAAAACACATATTCTAGTGAGTAAATAGCACTAGCAACTTTAGTTGATTGCAAAACGATTCAAAAACATAAAGAATTGTAACAAGGGCGAAAGTTATAAGTGTCATAAAAGTGGTCACAAATATCATAAATAATGTCACAAATTACACTATTTGACCAAATTATTGTAAAATCAATATTAAAAGGTTTCAAATCAAATAAATTACCTTTTTAATGTGACTGAAATGTGCCAAAATTAACAAATCAATTAGTTGGATGACTATGGTCAATAAGTAGTTGATAGGGTCATATGTCAAATAAAGTTATCAAATAAGGCACAAGTTCCCATGTGAATGAGCATGAAAATTAAAAAAATGGTTTATAATAAAAACTAATTTTGATGAAAAGGAAGGGTTGAGGGGATTTGAGTGCAAGATCAGTGCTACAAGTGCACTATCAAAATTAGGCTAGTCGACTCACTCACTAAACTTGTTAACAAATTAAATACACTAGTTTGTAATAAACCTTTTAAATTATGATTTGTATTTTTTATTAAAAAATAAAACATGATTAGATATTTGTAAAAATAATTAAATGCATGCAAAAAAATTAAATTTTGAAAATAAGATTAAAAAATAGGTGGGTTTCACAAGCTTATGTGGAATATAGAGAATTAAATAAAAACCTTATTTTTTAAATACTTTCCACCAAACATTAGACATACTTGTTATTTTGCCAAAGCATGCTTCAGGGTGAGGAATGGTATGTGGAGAACAGGGAGGATAGAAGATGCTCCAAATGACCATTTTTAGTGATTTAAAGCTCAAAATTGCCTTAAACTAGCCTTTCAAGGTTAATGGTAGACCTAGATCTAGGTTTTATAGACTACATAATGATTTGTTAATGTTTTTGCTATTATGGTGTAATATGACACCCACAAGGAGAGAGAAAATTTGAAAGGAGCATAAAATGACCATTTTAAGGTCTGAAAATTTGCCAATCTCCTTAAAATCTCAAAACTAAGTGGTTAGGACCTTCATAGATATAAAAACACTGACAAAACAAATTTTATGATTTTTCTTTCATCTAGGTGCCATACTAGGCAAACAGGGATGCCAATAGAGGATGAAGAAAATTAAACTGAGGTTAAATAGGGGTTTATAGAGTCTAGGAAGGTTTTGTTAAGATTTAAAAATAAAAATCCAACCTTCCAAGACTAAAAAATAAATACAAAGGCTTTAAAATATGTATTTTTTTTAAATTTTCTACTTCTTATAAGTCATACAAATATGTTTGGGAGGAGAGAGAAAAATCAAAATCAGCTATAGGGGTTCAAATTAGGTAAAGGTGAAAATTGCTTGGAAAAATCAAAACTAAGTAGACGGAATGACCATAATAGAGATTTAATGCCCAAAAACTATTTTTTATTCATTTTTAGCTTTCTTATGCAAAAAAATGGCACCTCGGGCTGACTTGATCTTCCAGATCTTCAACTCATAGCTTTAGAGACCTCTATAGGAGTGTAAGTAGGTAATAAAAAAAGATATAGCATTTAAAAATATATTTCAAGTTGTAAAAGCTTTAAAAATGAAATCTTTACTAATTTTATGATATTTAGACCTTCAATAGACCTAAAAATAGTGCCCAAGACTGGTCTTGCTTTGAAATGCTTTAATTTTATTAGATATACAACTAGAGAGATTCAAAAACCTTCAAAAAGTTTATTAGACAACATAAAAACAAAATTATAATTTTTAATTCTCAAAAAGCATTTATCGTATGTTCAAGACATCGAAGTAGATCTATGTTATGAAAATAATCTTGAAATTTGATAAAAAGCTCATATCTAAAATATCTAGGCTCCAAGAGGAGAAATAAAAGAAAGAACTTAATTTTACTGAAGAAGAAGCTTCAATTTATTTCATGAACATAACATGGCTTGAAAAATAGATGAATCAAGCTTGCCACTTGATCACGCATTGGCCATCTCTAATACCATGATAGAATAAGCAATATGATTACATACAAACATTGAATCTAGATGTGATACAAAAAACAAATACATTCACCATGAAACACCAGATATACCATGGGAAAATCTCATGAAGAGGTAAAAAAACCCACTGAGATTATTCATTATTTGAGAAACAAAATGTACACAATACAAGCTTTCTCTTCTCAACTTTTTCATTGCATCTTACAATATAAAAAATTTATTATATAGGAAAGGTAATCTAACTATTATAATGTGACATTTTTCAACCACCAGATTAATGGTTCCAACCTCTCCAAAGGTTATTTAATATATTTTATTATTTATTTACACAAGGATAAACTCATGATAAATAAAAATATATATTATTATTTACCCAATGTAATTTAATGTATTAAGGGTACATAAATAACACCACTTAACCATTAATTATTAAAATAAGTGAGATCAAGTAGATAAGTAGGTAAGCTTGTCAAGAAGAAGGTAGGTTCAAGTGAGACTTGGAGAGAGTGAAGACAGTGTAAAGAGTGAAAGAGAGATGAAGGGCTTGAATCAAGAAGGTTTCCACAAGGAAATAGAGAAAGAAGTTGTGAAAAGAGAGATTGTTGAGTTGAATATAGTCTTGATAGGTTTAGAGCAAGTCATAAAGGAGCTTAGATAAAGTTTTCAATCATAATTTAGAAAATAGTGAAATGGCCTCTCAAAAATATAATGGGATAGTAAAACAAGCAAAGGTATGAGGATTTTGATTTGTTAAGCATGGGATATGTTAAGAGGGGGGGGGGGGGGGGGGTGAATCAGTATATCATATATCTTATAAAACTTTCCCTTAACCAAATTCCACTTAATCAAACATTCAAGATATACAATAAAACTCAAACAATAAACACCACACGAGATAGAGAGAGACACTAGATATAACGTAGAAACTCAATGTGGAAAAAACCATGAAGAACAATCTCAAGTTTATGAATGAGCACCAACCTAAATAATATTCACAAGCACCAACTTGCAGGAGTACCAACCCCTTTGCTGAGCACCAACCCAAGAACTATTCGTGAGCACCAACCCACAGGAGCACCAACCCACAAGAGCACCAACCCCTTTGCTGAGCACTAACCTAGCAACAATTCATGAGCACCAACCCACAGGATCACCAACCCCTTTGCCGAGCACCAACCCACAAGAGCACCAACCCCTTTGTCAAGCACCAACCCATATGACCACCAACCCCTTTGTGTATACCACACACCTATCTCTCAATGTTGCTATCTCAACAAATGATAGTTCAATACAACATCTCTTTCCTCTCTCTCACATTTGCTCTTCTAAGCTAGATATAACTAATACAAATCATATTCATCTCTCACAATTGCTCTTCTAAGCTAGATATTACAATATCAAATCAACCTCTCTCTCTCATTTTATAAATGGTTTCTCAAGCCTTTATTTATAGCTTTCCAAATGACCTTTGGCCTTCCCCGTTTGTGACCCTTCAATCCTCATGGAAGATGGTGCCAAACTTGTATGATCCTTCATATCCTTGCCTTTGAAAATTCATGTGGTGACCCTTCATGAGCAAAAACGTCCTTCCCACTTTTGTCCTCATCTTGGTGACTTTTTGTATTCCTCAAAGTGTACCTTCATGAGAAATTTTGCCCTTCCTCTTTTGTCTTCACTTGGTGACTCTTGGAATTCCCCAAGATGACTCTTCATGGGACAATGCATCCCATCCTTCTATTGTCTTTACCTCGTGGCTCTTTGAATTCTCCATGGGCCCTTCTTTTGTCTCATATGCAACCAAAAATATATTCTTTAATATTATATAAATATTAACTCACATTAGCCAAGATATATCTATTACAAATAACATTAAATGCAATGGGGCCTTTATCATCAATAATGTTATACCTTTGACATCAATGACAATATTTCCAACAATATCCCCCTTTGTCATTGATGGCAACCTCAATCATGAAATTGCCACATCCTGTCACCTACACATACTATCATCTAAAAACATATAGTAACTCCCCCTTACTATAGCAACCTGTACCTGTTCCCTATACCTATTTTTGCACCTATACCTGTACCTATTATTCTCCCCCTTTGACATCAATGGCAAAGGGCCTAACTGGAGATAACACTTAGCTCCCCCTCAACTGATGCTAAACATCAATGGCAAGAAGTAATAGAAATTACCTTCAACTCCTCTCATAGATCTTTGAATGTGTCCTTTGATCATGCCTTTGAGAAGATATCTAACAATACATAAACATTGTTCCCTATCCTTTGAGCATCTGCAATCAACTCATTTGAATCTTTTCTTCTAATCTCACAACCTTTATCATGAAACTTTAATGTGTATCCTTGATAAAATATTTGACTAACACTTAATAGATTATGCTTAAGACCTTTTACATACAAAACATTCTTAGTCTTAGTTCTACCATAATCCAAACTCAAAGTACCTTTTCTGGCTATCCTGGCAGTGGTTTTATCTCTGAATCTCATTGTACCACCATTGATCTTCTTTAGAGTAATGAACTTACTTTTATCTCCTATCATATGCCTCGAACATCTGCTATCAATTAACCATGGCTAATCTTTACTTCTTACATGCAGAGCTATCTGAACCATCATAGAATCTTCAAGTTGTTTCTTCTACCATGAACATGTCTAAACCTTCTTCTTGATGAATGGAGCTTTGAAACTCTAATCCTTCTTGACTAACTCAAACATGCTTCTACAATATTGAGCTATGTGTTCAAAGTTATTGCACTTGTAGCATACTATGGTCTCTTCATCAAAGCTTAATAGAGGAGCAAAAGAGTTGTGGCTTTTGCTTGACTCTACTTGACTTTCCTTCTTATTTCTAAAATTGTTATCTCTTTTTCTACATTCCAATTTCTTATGACCATATCCATTATAATAAAAATAATAGCTATAAAAATAAGACATGTATGTATATCTCTTTACTTTATTTTGACATAATTTAGCAGTATGGCCAACCTTATGACAACAAAAACAAACAACATTTCTCATACCTTTTTATTGAATGTGACTGAGATCTCCCTTTGACTAATTGCTTCTCCTCATACAGTCTCTTGCCCTATGACCAACATGATGACAAAAAATACAATGGCCATGAAAAGAATTTGAAAACTTGAAAGCATTGGGTTGCCTAATCAACTTCTTTGATTTGCCTTCAAAACCTGCATCCTTCTTTCCTTGGACTAATATTTCATGATCTTTCTCAACCTTGATTATAAGCTTCTCATGATTATCCTTTAAAGAACCTAACTCAACCTTCAACTGATTACACTCTTCTTCTTTTGATGTTAAAATTGAATTTGCAACCTCTAACTGATTCTTAAGATCCTGAATAATATCTTATTTTCTTTTTCTTCTCTAGCCAACTTAGAATCCAAGATACACACCTATTCTTTAAGAGCTTCAACCACAAATATCAACTCTTGATTCTCCTTCTTTATCTGCTTGGTCATCTTATGCTTTTCTTTGATCTACCTTCATGTTGTTAAACCCTTTTTGAAGGAACCTGCTCTAATACCAATTGTTAAGCACATGATATACTGAGAGGGGGGGTGAATTAGTATATCATATATCTTATAAAACTTTCCCTTAACCAAATTCCACTTAATAAAACATTCAAGATATGCAATAAAACTCAAACAATAAATACCATACGAGATACAGAGAGACACCAGAGATAATGTGGAAACCTAATGTGGGAAAAACCATGGAGAACAATATCAAGTATATGAATGAGCACCAACCCAAACAATATTCGCAAGCACCAACTTGTAGGAGCACCAACCTCTTTGTTGAGCACAAACCCAACAACTATTCATGAGCACCAACCCACAGGATCACCAACCCCTTTTGTCGAGCACCAACCCAATAACAATTCATGAGCACCAACCCATATGAGCACTAACCCCTTTACTGAGCACCAACCCAACAACAATTCATGAGCACAAACCCATAGGAGCACCAACCCCTTTGCTGAGCACCAACCCATATGAGTACCAACCCCTTTGTCGAGCACCAACCCAACAACAATTCATGAGCACCAACCCACATGAGCACCAACCCAGTAACAATTCGTGAGCACCAACCCACATGAGCACCAACCTCTTTTTGTATACCACACACCTATCTCTGAATGTTGCTATCTCAACAAATGATAGTTCAATACAACATCTCTTTCCTCTCTCTCACCTTTGCTCTTCTAAGCTAGATATTACAATATCAAATCAACTTCTCTCTCTCATTTTACAAATGGATTCTCAAGCCTTAATTTATAGCTTTCCAAATGACCTTTGGCCTTCCCCATTTGTGACCCTTCAATCCTCATGGAAAATGGCACCAAACTTGTATGACCCTTCATATATTTGCCTTTGAAAAGTCATGTGGTGACCCTTCATGAGTAAAAACGTCCTTCCCACTTTTGTCCTTATCTTGGTGACTTTTCGTATTCCTCAAAGTGTCTCTTCATGAGAAATTGCACCCTTCCTCTTTTGTCTTCACTTGGTGACTCTTGTAATTCCCCAAGATGACTCTTCATGGGAAAATGCATCCCATCCTTCTTTTGTCTTTACCCCATGGCTCTTTGACTTCTCCATGGGCCCTTATTTTGTCCCATATGCAACCAAAAATCTATTCATTAATATTAAATAAATATTAACTCACATTAGCCAAGATATATCTATTACAAATAACATTAAATGCAATGGGGCCTTTATCACCCATAATGCTAGACCTTTGACATCAATGAAAATATTTCCAACATGATTCCTATTCTAATGTGTATGAAGAAATAAAGATCGAAGATGAATTTTATCCTCATTAAATGTATAAAGATATGGTTAAGGACGTGATAAAAGAGAACATAGACCTATGGCATGAAGCACTGATGGTTAAGGCACGAGCAATTATGAAGGCACGAAGTAGTCAAGTATAATAATATAAGCTACAAATGCAAATTTTGAAGGATGAGAATGTTGAAGTCAATGATATCAAGGTTAAGAAAAAGGTTATGAAAGAAGAGGAAGAAGTAGAAGGTGAAGGGAAAAGCAAGTTGGTAGTTGATGTAATGTTGAAGTATGATCCACTCAGAGTGCATATTGATTATGGGAAATATATATGCCTCTAAGGAATGAGGAGGGACATGTTTTGTTTAATGGTTTGTTGATATTTTTAGGTATAACTTGGATGAATATAGGTGGAAAGACAAATTATAAGTGTGGAGCTAAAGGGTATGTGCATCTGCATAAGAGACTAGTTACAACAATAGTAAAGAGAGAAGGAGGTATACATTTCTCTAGTAGACCTTATGATTGAGGAGGCCATGAAATGTATAACAAGATTTAGTAAGGAAAAGAGATGTTGAGGAAGGCTTCAAGAACAATCATTTATAAGAATATCCATTTAACTTTCAAGGAAATTTTCTTCTACCCCTTGGTATATGATGTAGGGGCATCTTAATTGTATCAATTTTATGTTACTTGAGCTAATATAGATCATTTAAAATGTTTATGGATAGGTTAGAAGACATATAAATCCTTAGGATTTGAATTTGAAGTCTTATTGTGTTTTCTTGCCAATTCTATAATTTTGAAATTTTGAACTTGCGTGTTGTTGACAATTTTGACCTCACAGGTCAAATTATCACCCCTAACACTTGAAACTTTTCTTATCAATACATGGTGTAATTATTCAATCTTTGAAATATCCAATGGATACATTTTGCAACGTTTTCAATAGGCTTCTCAAGTGTTTCTAGCAATTTTAGTGCCAAAAAGGCCTATTTTGAGGCCATCCATATAATTCTCAAGTTGAAATTGAGAATCAAGAATATTCAAGACCTTTTTTTCCATAAAAAGGTTAAAAAGATGATTTTGAGGAGGTTTTAGGTCTTAAAATGAAGAAAATCATTTTATCTCCTATATCAACCTCCTTGGCAACTCTAAAAGGGCAATTTTCAAATGCTCAGTACAGAAAGAGGAGAGAGATTTAGGAAATTCAAATTTGGACATTTTTATGTCCTATTAATATTTAAATTATTGGCATTTGTTTGCATAATTTGGCCTATTCTTTATGAATAATCTCTAGAGTGACAATAAGTCAATATGGCCTATTCATCCAAGAGGGGTATGTTCTTGCACTTGTTTCTCAAGTTCAAAAATTGATGGATAGGAATGGTTTTTACGTATGAATTTATATTTCATGAATATTATTTTAATCTTGGTTTCATCAGGTACATCCTTATAGGAAAGTACTTATATCATAAAACCTATTTCCTATGTTGTCCTTGTGAATAGTATTTTATGGTCAAATTTAGAGCAAAACCTAAGATTTTAATAAAGTTTCTTCATTTACAGAGGTATTAAAATAAATTATTATGTCCTTCCATTCTTAATTCATACAAAAAAATATTCTAAGCCTTCAATTTGAACACAACCTCCTTTGGGATGGTTTTGAGTGGGTTTGGCTCTTTGATAGGGTACAAATGTGATTAAAACGTTTTAGAGATTGCAATGAATTGAATAAATGAGTGAAAAACGGTTTAGACATTTTTAGAATACCCATTTCCCTCTTTAGACCCTTGAAATGGCTTATGACACTCTCAGGAATAAAAGACCTAATCAAGCCTTATATGCTTAGAAGCTCTAATCAGGCCTGTGTATGCCATGATCAAAAAAGAGTTATGATGAACATGTAATAACAATTGGACACTTCATTTGACCTCTCTAAATCATCTAAGGAGTCAAAATTAGCATTATATGGAGCATTCTAGTCAACACCTTCATAGAAGCCTTGGTAGGTGAGATGATGATGAGTGTCTTGAGTGAAATCTCCACCTATAGTAGTCATATGAAATAGAGATATTAGTAGGTGAGATGATGATGAGTGTCTTGATTTAAATATAAACCTACAACATTCCTATGAAATAGATATCTTGAGAAGGTAGATGACTTGTTTGGGGGTCTATCTCAGAGTTTAAGAATACTACATAAGGTCACCTTGACTATTTCAAGAAACCAATGAAACTATGAAGAGTTTTATCATGAATAGCTAAGATTGTTAGAGAGAATGAAACATTACATTTCCCTTATTATCAAAAGTTAAGGTAAGTTTGAGTTGTTTAAGGTAATGTGTTACTTCTTGTTTCTATGATATTTAACACTCCTCATGGAAAAATTAATGTTTCTTAAAGTTAGTTGATCATATATGGTCAATGAGGATCTTGGAGAAATTTTGTCCTCTTACAACAAATATCCCATTTTCCATCAGTCCATACACATAGTCTAATTACCATTTATGATAGTCAACATGAAGATTCTTCAAATGAGGTCATGTTGAACAAGGTTCTTATACAAGAAGTATAAGGATTGAATGGAGGGTGAAGGTCAAATATTTAAAAATAAAATGTGATGTCATATGTTTGCTCAAGTAAGTATTCACTTTAAATACTCCAACATAAATGTCCTCAATCCATATAACAAGGTCAAAAGGCCTCATAATGACTGAGTTTTGGAAGTGATCATCAAGGCCTTGGTATTGGGTAAGATGAATAGTGGAATGATTTCAAATGAATGATCAAAGTTTTAAGGTTGAGTCTTTCCCAACTTACCTCATCACTTTATCATCTTAATATCTCATAAGAGGCATGTAAATTATCACATACAACCATCATGCTTTAGCCCAGTAAAGTGAGGTGGAGTTAAGGTAAGTTGTCAAGGTGAGAGATTGATTAGTGTTGTTTAAAGGAGCAAAGTGAAGCTCCATCAAGAACATCAAGCACTAAATGAAAAAATTAATCATCATTCTAGCCTCAAAGACAACCTCAAACCTCTTAGCAATCCATATAAGTGTAATTATGACCTATAGTCATCCTATTTTAACTCAAATAGTGGTTAGAGATAAGGTCAAAACTAGGAGGAAGGTGATGAGAAAAATATTATAAAAGGCTAATAACACTTTATCAATGGATCTAGGAATTTTTAAATGATAATAAAAACTACATGAAGGATCTCACCTCTATCTCTTATTAGGCATATGTGCACCTATAGCCATGTAAGTGGAAACACTATCAAGTTTTCATGAAATTCAAGACTCATGAAGATGAATAATGGTGCACTATGATATTTAAGTGGTATGGATGGTGAAGATTCATTAGTGACTTGTTTGAGGACTAAGGATGGTTTTCCAAAGTGGAGGAGACCAATATGACTACCTACATCCATAAAGGTATAGTAAAACCCCTACTTAAAGTCATATGCCCTATGACTTAACTGAGCTGGCAATCATATGCTTATATTATGCCCTATGGGTCTATGATAAGGAAATGACATAAAGAGGTGTAATATTTTAAAATGGTTGTAATAATATAAATTTGAGATCAAGGTCTAAACATCTACACACAGTCTTAACCCTAAGAGAGACCTACAGTCATATTTATAAACACACTCAGTCATATGCCCAAGAAGTGGGTAGAGAAATGATTGAAGACTTTCAAGGTAAGGGAAGATTAAATTGAGGTTATGAACTACATGGATAACATTAAAATTCAAATAATGGAGTATCAAAACCCAAAGGACAAATATGACCTAACCTTCATGCTAAAAACATCATCTATATCTAGCATAAAGTGTCACTCACATTTATAGGGTGAGGAACTAAAGAAAATAGAGGATTGAGGGTTAGATATTAATCTATATATAATTGTATGAATATATGAATTTGTGATATAATATTTGAGAAAATGAGGTCTTTTAAAATTACTAGAGACCTAAACCACGATACATATAATTACTAGATCAATTGAGTTGAAGAAATTACTACCTACATCTGAGTTAGCCGATTGGTATGTGTGAAAAGTGAGGTGTATGAGTATGTATTTGTGAGAACATTGAATAAGAGAGACAAGGTGTATATTAAATAAGTATTTTAATGATAAACCTCATAGTTAAGGTACCCAATGACTAAATGAATACACAGGCTAGATAAAAATTCTAGTTTCAAGCTAGGTATATGCTTTGATAAACCTAGCTTAGAGGTCTATATAAATTATGATAAGGAGATAAGAGGTATAATATAGTAATATATGGTGTTTATGAGTGGTAATAAATATAATATTTTGATAAACTATAACAACCTATAAATAAAAGTTTGAAAGGATGATCAAATAGGGGTCTCCAATTGCAAATGATGATACACAACCAATTTTATAGAGCAGGGGACAAATATAAGTTTCTTGAAGTAGAGGGGATTTTACCCAGGTATAAAATGGTATCAAGTAAATTTAAACTAAATATTTAATATTATTTATTTATTTTAAAAATCATGACTATACTCATAATCTTCATATACACAAGTCAACACCTAGAGGCCTAATTAATTGAGTATACTCAGTCTTGACCTAAGTAAAGGGAACAACAATGTTTGAAAGGTTTAGAGGTAGGTGAAGCCTAAATTTTTTTAATGAAACATGTGGAGATAATTTATAAATGATAAAATATCATTCAAAGGTATTATTTAATACCTTATCTTCAACCTAGGCACACCTACAACTAGTATTGGCAATGTGTAAGTTAGGAAGAAATGAGAAGGTATAGTGTGTGATAGGTAGTTTGATAGGTTGTGAAGAAGTTTGGAAAGATAAGATTAACTTGAGAAGTTTATGATAATATCATAAATTTTAAATTTTAACTTTAATACCATAGTGATAATGTGAAAATAAACAAACTTATTCATGGACCCATGAAGCATAATAACTCAGGCAACCAACTAGCTAGTTTTAGGAATATTGAGTTTTGAGGCCTTTATAGTAATTATATAGATATAAAATTTGATAAATTTTATGGTGATTAATGTATTTATATTTCCATGGTATTATAAATGTCATACCATTATTTTACACATCCACTATTTTGTCACAAACCTGGTCCATTCCTTTTGTAAGGTCTATTCAAGAGACCTAGAGGTTCACTTGCATTTAAGAGCACAAATCAAAAACTTAATATCTAATTAATGTATTTTAAGTCATATTAAAATAAAATAAATTATATAAATACACTTTATTTAATTTATTTTAAGTCATATTAAAATAGAATAATTTATATAAATACACTCTCAAGTGTAAAAACACTTCAATTCTTGATCTAAGTACCCTTGAGGGCTTGTAAAGGTAAAGCAATCTTAAACCCCAAACACTGTGACTAATGCACCAAATGCATAAAAAATAATGTTGAAAAATTACATAAAATTTATAAATATTTAGGGGATTTATTTTAATTTTTATGATATTATCCTAGTATTATTAATTATTTCTAAGAGCTAAAACCCATTTTTTACACCTCTCACACTCAAGGAAAGTTAAGACAACTACCCTAAGAGTAACTTCAAGGGCTCATGCCATTTCTCACACTTTTAATGGGAGTATAATAATTTTTTTAAAGTTTATGAGGTATATCAATTATGTTTTAAAAGTGGAAGTAGGTCAATTGGATGCCCCATTTTTATGAACAATCATTAAGACACCAAAAAGGTCTTAAACGCTCCAAAAAACCCAGTTGTGACCAGTTTGAAGAGATGGACCTCAAAATCACATAAAATTAAAAAAATTGGCCATAAAAAATACAATATATTGTTTTAGATTCCTTTATTATATTACACATGAAATTTGATTGTACCTTCACTTGTACAAATTTGTACTTTTTCAAGGTTTTTGGCCTAAAACAAGGTTTTGTAGAGAATGAATTGAGTCCAATAAATTGGAGAGGTGGTTAAAGACTTATTTTACCTTTAAAAGATAAAAAATATATACAAAATTTCTCATAATTACCCAAACCATTCAACTCTTTTAGGCCAATCTGAAAATGCTTCAAAAGGGCAAACTTGCCAATGGCCATTTCAAGGTTTTCATACTTCCATAGTGTTCCAGATCACCAAATTTGACATGGATCATGGTGATATCATATTTAAATTTAATAAATTGTTTTTTTTTGAGTTTCTCATGTTTTGGGGGTCTCAAGAGCAAGATTTTCACTTTCTAGTCTTAGGAGGGCTAATTAGGCCTAATTGGAGAAGAAAATGAAGAAATGAGGTGCTTCCACTCAGAGTTTGATCATGAAAATTTATTTGAAACTATAAGTTTATACATGGTACTAAAAAATGTTCCCAAGTTTTCAATTTTATGTGTATAATATTCTAGACAAGGAGATTTGTAGATTTTAGGGTTATAAGGAAGGGGTGCTAAAACAATCAAAATAAGGAAAATGACATCTTTTAGACTAATTGATGGCTCCAAATTCCTTGTTACAATTATTATTATTTTATTATAATCCATATATGGTGGAATATTTCTTGGTCTAATGCAAAACTCTTATTTCTCTCTCCTTTGCCTTTTGCTCATATAGAAGAATTAAGTGTTCACAAGTACTAAATGATGCATAAGATCTATTAAATAATATTTATAAATCTGCTTATCAACTTCCATGACACTTTTAATTGTATTAAAAAATTTATTGGAATAATATGTCAAGGTTTAAAATGGTCTCATAGACTACTAACAACATCTTTTTCCCCTCAAATGCCTAGTCAAAAGATAAAGTCAAAGGTTCACAAAGAGTCCTAATAGCCTAAAATTATTTGAGAGACCTCATAAATGAATGAGAGTATACATTAAAATTAAGACTTTAATTTTAATTTAAGACATACTTTTAAGGAAAGGACATGTTATAGTTAAGGGAGGCATTCAACTAAGAATATAGGGTTCCTTGGTAAGGATTTAGGCATTGTTATTGTTAAAACCCCACCAATCAAGGCTTATGACCTCTTCACTCCTTAAAATCTTAAAAAAATGTCTCATCTTAACTCCTAAACCAATTTTGATAATAAATGAATGAATTAATAAAATAATGCTATGTTGGAGTTTGAAAATGACTATGTGAAGGTTTATATTTCTTAATTTTGGGGGCTCTTGTCTCCTTCTATCACCTCTCTCTCTCAATTATATATATGTAATCCAATGTTTAGAATTTTAATGGATCATAAACCTAATTTGTGGCAAGGAAATGCTTGGAAAAAACACTTGTACTTGCCTATTTAAATGAATAAGATAGAATTCATGCCTCCTCAAAGCTTGTTTTTAGTGTATTTTCATGGTTTATTGGTGAATGACAGTAATAACATAGACCTCATTTAATTTTGACCTTTCCTCTTTACTTATTTTAAGGTGTTAAATCATACTTATATGTTTCATAGTTTTCTCTAATCATATTGTATGTTTGGAAAGTGTGAGCTCTCTTTAGTGTTCTTGATAGACCTATTGAACAAGCTACTTTAGATCATTCATCAAATTGAGCCTCTATGTGAAACATTGATGTATGGAGACATATCTCTTGAGAATTTAAATCAATTTTATGTTCTTATTTAGAATTAATAGTTCATATTACATAAGTGGAGGACACATTTTGGTGTATTACCCTAGTTAGACAAGTTTTCCTTTTATTTTACCTTCTTCCCCTTTTCCTTTCAAGTTGGTAGTGTAGAATAGGGATCCTAACTAATACATCAAGGGAAGATATACCTTAAAATATAGAGATTAAATCCACTTATTAGGCCACCTATATCTTAGTATTTTTTCCATGTTACTTTAGATTGTATAGACCAAAAACTACCTTCACAAGGGTGCAAGTCTAGTAGTCAATAGTTTTTGGCACACCTAATGAGATGTATTGGAGATGGTCTTGGTGAGATTCAAATTTTAGTAGAGTTATTCATGAAATATTTGGTGACTCCAAGATCAATAAATGCTTATAATATTCCAAGAATAGTTTCTGAGTTTGTTTTCATTGCACTTTATTGATGTTCTTTTATGGATATGTATGAGGAAAATCGTATTCTATACTTCCCTATTAGCTTTATGATGAGTTATACCAACCTAGTAATGATCCATAGGATCCTTATATTGATCCATATGAAACATGTTGTGATCATAATCATCCTTACCAAGAGTATTATCATCCTTATGATCAATTTTGTCAAGAGTATGATGATGCATATCAGCTTGATAATGACCCTTATAAGCCTCACTATGACCTTGAATATATGCCTTAACAAATTTATCATGACTTTTAGTCATCATATTCAGCTCCTCCTACTCCATCTCTAGCTCAAAATCATGATTCCCCCACCCTATCCTTGTTGGCATTTAAGCCAAATATGATAAAGTTTGAAGGGGTGATGAGAGTGTGGGATAGAGAGTTGGATGTGATACCTTTTCACCTTATTAAGAATATGAGGAAAATAGTGTAGATGTTGATAAGTAGGTGGGAAATTTTTTGATAGGATAATCAGTATGTCATGATTTATGAGTTGCATGAAATGAGAACCATGATCTATTATAGGCTCAATTCTTACCCTTGGAGAGGGTTGTTTAGGCTCTCTCCAATTGAGGTCATATAATTGGGACAAACCCAGGCTATGGGTCACCTATGTTAGGGTTGAACCTCTAGAGTATGAAATATTCCTCTTTGATGCTCACCTAAAACTAAGACTAATCCTAATGCTTCATGGGAAAATATTTAGAAAGATAGTAAGGGCTCCTAAGAAAATTAACAGGGTGATACACCAAAATTAAGTAGACAGTCACATAAGTTTGAACCCACACTAGATCAACTAAAGATAACAATGACTTACTCATTCTCACAATCTCACGAATTAAATAAATATTTCATAGAATAGGTCCCAAATGGAACAGTAATTTAGACCTACAATTTGGCTTCAAGACATCTTCAAAGAGGCAAGCAGAAGGACAACAAACTAGGAAGAGTCTCCTTCACAAATTTACCATACACAAGCATACTAAACATTGATTAAAGATAAGAGATAGAAAAGAGTTGATCCTATTACTTCAAAAGGTAATTCTTATAATATTTTGATAGGTTTTAACCTTATCAAATGAGCACACTTTATAGTAATCTTGATGAGTATCCTTGTCTCAAAAAGAAAATGCTAAAATTTCCAAAATATGAGAACCCCTACAAAGGGAATGAGATTAGGATATATAGAAGGGGGACCTCCTAAAAGAGTGGGAAAACACACTATCAAAAAATGAACACTTGTCTTGGATCATTAAATGAACCTACACTGCCACCTTTTGCTCCTTAGAAAATGGAACATTACTACCCTTTTGATCAATCAGAATGTTGTATATGGATTATTGAGTGGTAAGGTCCTTAAATACCTTGAGGATGCATTAAATTTTCTTAGTTATAATCCTAAATATTAGATATTTATTTGATCCTTCACATAAAATCTTGCTTGAAGATAAAACTTCATGATCATGGACCTGAATGGAACATGGTGTAGTGCCCTTTAGGTGGTTTATTGTCGTCATAATGACCACACTAAAGATTGAACATCCTTCACATTCATTTCACTTTTTTTATCTTTATGCTTGGATCATAGGCCTATATATAGGTATAAAACCAATTTAATAATATTGGTTTTACTATTGTTTTTGTATTAGTAAAGACCTATCATAAAAGTAGCACCTTTTATAATATAACAAGTCTAAAAGACCCATCCTTTCTCTGTAGGAACCCAAACCCACATGTACATACATGGATTCTCTTCAAAACATTGAACACTACTATAGGAACAAATCTACTTGAGCAAAAATATGCTAAAGGTCCATATTTTTAACCTTAATGGTGATCCATGTATGTTTATCATGTCCCACTACATTACCTAGGTCATTCTACAACATTTGAACTAGCTTCAATGGCATTGAGAAACCTAAAAAACCTTGCATTTCATAGTCAAAAATAACTTTCCAAACCTCATTGAGAATCTCAGGCTTATCTTTTATTTGATTGGTTATCAAATATTTACTTAGCTCATTGATAAGTTGACTCAACTCACTCCATCAATTTTAATTTGAATGAAGGCCTATGGATTGTTGATCTCTTGTTAGTTGAACGCACCCTTGACACTTGTCACATATACATTTTATTTTGAGATCTAATGACTCTTTTGACCTATGCTTACTATTAGATCCAAATGTATGATGCAACATAGACTATTGATATGTCAAGACCCACTATTTTGAAACTAATGACTATTTTTTGGAGCTTGAAATTGATGTTCACATGAGCATCTGTCATTTCTAACCAACTTTTCAATTCTATATCTTGATGTATAGTGATCATAGGGGTACCAAATTTTCATGGAATATACTTAATACTAAAAGGAACAAACCCTTTTTATCTACTAGCCATTTGATCTTTCCACGTGCTTTTATAAAATGTTAAAGTTGACTAGTCTTGCATGACATCTTGATGATGGTTGAGTTTGAAATGCCAAAGTATGGAAACTTAGAAAATCCTAAATTATGAGTCATATTTTCCCATGGACATCTTATTCTACACTTTTTTGGAGGACCTGCATCCTAGTTCATATGAACTAGACTTCAAGATGAATAGACCCATATAATTATTTCTTTTTAGGAATACCATATGTGCAATATTTGACAACATGAAAATGTCTACTTAGCTCAAATTAGACCCATAAAACAAATTCAAAAATGCTTTAGAGGGTGAATTTTCATTCTTATATCTTTCATGGTTTTATCATGTGTGAGCTACAACTTAGCATGAATTATCTTGGTACAAAAGTGAATGACCCTTTTTGACCATTCCTTCTAACTCTTCTGTACATTTGTGATCTAGGTTTAAAAACCTACATATTTGTGATTTATGCATGCTTCATTTAATCATGCAAGAATTTTTTATCTGCGCTAAAAAATGGCCAACATCTTTGGCAACTCATAGGGAAGCATGCCCACCATGCTTTGAGAACCTAGACAATCATCTTATCCAATTTGTTGGGTATGGAGTCATTAGCTTCTAAAACTGAGCTAAGCCTCTCTTTGAAAACAAAAGGATAAAAAGAAATAAAACACTTGAGGCACTTTGGAAAAGAAAATAATAGAAAAGAAAAGAAAAGTGCACAAGGCACCTAAAGGAAAGCACAATCTATTTAACATGTACAATATGTTATAATGGATGCAATGTTATTATTTTAAATGAATTTCATTTACTAAGATGGGTAATACCTCTCCATCTAGTTGGGCAAGTTGAAAAGCATTATGCTCTTTGCATCCATGGATCAGATAAGGACCACTCCACAAGCTATCAAACTTGGTATGCCTTATCGGTTTGACCTTATTTGAATCCCATTTTATGACTAGGTCCCCTTCCTCAAATCTCCTTGTTGTATCTTTTTTTTCAAAATCCTTCTTGACTTGAGCTTGATGTGATTCCAAATTTTTCATAGCAAGGTCCCTAGTTTCTTCCATCTTCATGAGTTCTACCATCCTCACGTTCATGGGCTCATCCTCCATTAACTCAAGTTGATGAGATAATTATACTACAGGTAACTCAAGGGAGATAGGTAATTTGGCTTCCCTTCCATATATAAGAACATATGGAGAATTACTAATGGTAGTTTTAGGAGTCACCCTATCAGCCCACAAGGTTGTCTTTAGTTTTGTGTGTCATGTTCTCTTATTCTCTTCCATGGTCCTCTTGATGATTCTTAGTAAATCCTTATTTGTAGACTATACTAGTCCATTTACTTAAGGATATTAGTTGGAATAAGTGCTAAGATAGATGCCTAGTTTGAGATCAAATTCACTTGTTTTCATATGAAGGAATGTCAATCTATTATCAAAAATTATGGTGGCTGGGACACCAAAGCTGGTTATGAGGTTGTCATAGAAATCCAAGATTATAGCTTCACTAGCTTCCTTTAAAGTAATGGCTTCCACCCACTTGGTGAAGTAGTTAGTTGTAGTGATTACCCATTTATGTCTTGCACTTGATGGTGGATTGATCATACCTATGAATTCTAACCCCCATTATATGAAGGATTATTCCAACTGAATAGGATTGAGTGGAAGGGCTACTAATTATTGATTTCCTACAAACAAGGCACACTTATAACACCTTCTAACCTATGCATGAGCATCTCTAACAAAGTTGGGCTGGTAATAACTAGCCCTCATCACTTCCACTATAGTGTTTTTAGGTACAAAATGACCTCTTGTAGGTCTATCATAGAACTAATCTAAGAGTTTGTTTACTTGGTCATCATCTATGCATCTAAGGAACACCTCATTTAGATCATTTCTTAAAAAATGAAATCAATTAATACATAAGGTATAGATCAAAGCCTAAAATATCTTCTTTTGGCTCTATCTAAACCCTGAGGGCATTCTCCTATTTCCAAGAAGTGAATGATATCTTGAAGCTAACTCTTTTGAGGTGGGAGTTCACCTCCCTATGAGTTGCCTTGGGTCACTAAAATAGCTTCATTGTCCCTTTGGAAGTCATTCACCATGTGTTAGCATAAACCTTTTCCCTTGATCAGATTGGTGACCTTGATTTCTACATAATATTCCATGACCTTTGTGATCTAGCATGTTCTCTTCTCACTTAAATATTTGTTAAGGAGGAAATCCCTAACTCTAGGATGAGACACCATAAGATGGATCCTATTGTTAGAGAGCATGTGCCTAAATTTTTTAAGGCTTCTTAGGGCTACAATAACTTGTTTCTCAATGAAAGTGTACCTCTCTTCATAACCTATCATCCCTTTACTAAAAAAGGTAGTTGGATGTTCCATTACTTCACTACTCTTATGCATCAACATAACTGATATGTTGTCAATGTTAGAAAATGTGTACAAGATGAATTATTTAGAGAAATTAAAATCTAGAAGTGAGGGTACTTGGGAAATAGACTATTTGATGGATTTGAAAGCTATTTTTCCTTCATCAGACCAAGAAAACACTTAGATGTTCTTCATCATGATGGTGATAGTCTTGACCAGGTTTACAAAACTAGGTATGAACATTCTCACAAAGTTTATCTTCCCAAGGAAGCTCTGGATCTCCTTTCTATGCTTTGGCAAGGATACGACCAAGATAGTTCTTACTCTATCAAGGTCAATGGATAACCCTCTTTGGAAATAATATGGCCTAGTAATTTTCCTTCATGCATATAAAACACACATTTTTTAGGATTTAATGAGATCCCATACTCTATGCATCTTTGGAAAACCAGTCTCAGGTAATCTATATGGTCACTAGCATTCTTGGAGAAGACTGTGATGTCATCCAAGTAGGCCAACACCATTTGATATATAAATCCTTAGAAATTTATGTCAATTTCCCTTTGTAAGGTTTACCCAAAATTGGATAACCCAAAGGGCATATTTTGATAAGCAAAAGTCCCCCACTTGGTGGTAAAGGTAGTCTTGTACTAGTCCTCTTCTCTCACTATCACTTGGTTATAACCAAAGTAAACATCTTGGAGAGAGAAATGTTCTAAAATAGCAAGTACTTGTAGGATTTGTTCCATGGATGGTGTAGGGTAATGGTCCTTCAAAGAGACCCTACTAAGATCTATGAAGTCTACACATAGTCTAATCTCCCCACTCTTATTTCTAATAGGTACTAGATTATCTACCCATGAAGAATGTTTAATGGGGAAGATGATCTTGGACTCCACAAACTTGGTTAACTCCTTTCTCATGAGCTCTTTAATCTTGGGATTTATAAGCCTCTACTTCTACCTTCTAAGATTATCATCAACCTCTAACTCTATTTTGTACTAGGATAGATTAGGATCAAATCCCTTTAGGTCACTATATTTCCAAGCAAAATTGTCTACATATTATTTACATAGATCTATGAAAGCATGCCTTTTATCTTTAGTACTTACCTTTCCAATCTTGAGAAGCTTGTCTTTAAAGATAAAAATTATTTCATAGTTCTCATCATCATTTGACATTACTAATTTATGCTTTCTCATATGGTCCCTTTCATGAAAGAGGCCTTATAGGGTGATTAACCCCTTAGGAAGCTTATTGGACCTTATTTGGACAATTTGCTCCCCATACTGGAGCTACAACATTTCTTGATTGAGGGAGGATAATTATGCTTCTTGATGTAATAAGCATGAAATCTATTTGTCATTTTCAAAGACCTATCAACGAGATTCATTATCTAGCAATGATGGTCTTATTACCACTCTAACATGTCATTGAAATATAATTCTTTTTAGTTCATTGGGGATTTTGAAATGGGCCCCATAGCTACTAAGTTATTAGTGTGTTAGTTTTAGCTTCTCAACACTAATTAGATATTGAAAGCCTCAAATTCATTAATGATATCCCACACCCTATGTTTATAGGATCTCATTAAAGGGTTCTTTGTGGCATTCTAACCTTTGACTTAGTGCACAACCAATTCACTATCCTTGTAGACTTGTAACTACTTGATCTTTCTCTTGTTGGCCCATTGAAGGTCATGGGTGAGACCCTTGTATTCTACAAGCATTACAAGAGTATCTAAACTAAAACCTATATGTAGAGAAGTACTTATCATTTGAAGGGGAAACTAGCATGACACCTACACCCACCCTATGCTTATTCTTTGAGCCATCAAAGAACAAATTTGATAGACCACTAATATCTTCTTGAGTCCTTATGAGGGATGGTATAGGCTAGTCTTCCTCATACAAATAGAAAATACCCAAGTCTCTTTCTTCAAATACCTCTAAGGGGTATAATGATTGGTTATCATTCCACAACTCATCTAAGAGCATGTCTAGCACCTCCTCTAGATGAGTGTTCAAATCCTACCCCATTGCAAACTCATCTTTATCAATGATGGTGCAATTTATGTTGACACTATCTAACCCATAGGGCTCTATATGGAATTGTGCAATGGGCTTGACCTTGATTGATACCTTGGTCCCATACCTTATCCTAAAATCCATATAGGACTAGTTTATTACAAGATAACCCCTTATATTTGTTGTGAATTCTCTGGATAAGCATAGAGCAAAGAAAGGAGGCACATCTAAGACCAATACATCTTGTACCATCAAGATACTAGGATAAGCTTGTAGGGCAATATTAAGGTCCTAATTATATAGACAATTTAGGATAATAATCATCAAGTTGTAACACTCCTTTTGAATGTGGTTCATATTTCAAACTAAACTAATCAAATATAGACTTTGGCATCATTGAGGTACTATGCCCATTGTCTACCAAACAATTAATACCAGAGAGTTACCAATGATTACTAAAATATAGAAGAGAGGAAGCTTGACTGCTTTACTTGATTGCCCTTCCTTTGTCCCTTTGGCTGCATTGGTGAGAACCTCATTCACCTTGCATGATGGCTTGTCTATAACATTTGTAACATATGTCTTGGATAGACCCTCCTAGAGAATGTCCACCTAGCCAAGCATGGAGAGCATATCCCACATGGGTATGCTCACAATTGACTTTTTCATTTGTTTAAAAATGTTGATGGGTGAACCACCAACCTTTTCTTGTGATTTAGGAGCCACCATGGTTATTTTTTGAACTTGTGAGCCCTAGGAAACAAAAATGTTCCTTTAACTATGGTCTCTTAGGGGGATTGGGACCTTTAGAGTGATAAGAGGTTCCCTAGGATTTGTCAATGGAGTGATGGTAGATACTTATTTGACTTCTTCTCGGTTACCATCCATATTCCTTTTAAATCTTGTGCTTGTTGCTACTAGACTATAGGCCTAGTTGGAAATAACATATTGGATAGCTACATAACACTCCCCTTGTTCATATTTCATCATTGTAACATTTGGTTGACTTGGTCCCTGATTGGCCCCTTGACCCTATAGAGATTCTTTTGATTTGGTCATCATAGGCACCTCTAAATTTTGGGACATAATATCTTAGTTGTATCCAAAGTTAATAACCTACTACCATTGATCATTAAAGTCTTGGTTAAGGTCAATATTTGGGATAATATGTTTACTAAATGACTAGTTCTAAGGCATGGTACCCTTTGATTATTGGGCCACATTATTTTGAATTGGTACCAAGGAGTTGGAAATAGTAACAACATTAGGGTTAAAGTTACCATGCTTGTTGTATCCATGTTGTCCTTGGTTCTAACCTTGGCCCTACTAATTTACCTTATATATAGGAATGTTTGCTTTAAAATCTTGTTTTTGAGGCTGATATGAACTTTTATAAGGCCTATTAAAAGCCTATTTCCTTTTGGCATTTACTAACTCATTTTCCAAAGACTAAAACATGATTTTGAGCTCTTGAAAGTTCTTTTGTTTTAGTGAATCGTTAGATCCAATAGTAGAATATTTTTTTTGCTTTAATGAAAGGATTGTAGTAGTTGTTGGTGCAAAGAGAATGACATCCCATGGGGAAATATAAATAGGATATGGTCTGATCTCAAGAAATAAAGTCATTGGTGGTCTAGGTGTTATTTTGCCAACTTGAACTAGACAATTTTCTACCTTAATAACCACCTCATATGCACCTATAAGTATATTTCCTTAGATATATTAGATCATTACCACTATGTCACTATTCAAATCCTTTAAATAATATAGGAAAGTGAAGCTGAGGGTTGGCCTAACTACAACTAGGATTCTATTCCAAGTTTTCTAGAACCTTATGTTGAAGTCTTGCATGACTTCATGAGGAGCTCTTCTGATTGTAGTCAATTATTATTCAAGTGAAAAATGGTAAGTTTTATCCTCAAATATTTTACACAAGGCTTCCCCTAATTGGTCCCATGTCTGAATGAAATTTTTAGTAATGCTTATATACCAATCTAGGGCCTTTCCTTTGAAAGAGGTAGCTAAAACTCTAATATCTATATTCTCCTATATGACATTATGTATATTACAAAAGTTTGATATGTCCATGAGATGTTTAGAGGGTATTATAGCTTGGTCTCCAATGTAATAGGGAACACTTTTGAGGTCTACAATTGGGATAGGATCATAATGAGTAAGGAATAGAGGTATTTTCCCATTAAAATTAGTAAAATATCTAGGGATTTCCATGGCTATGTAGAGGATAATAAGGGTTCTCTTACAAGGATAGGTCTTAGAAATGTCCTAGTATCAAATTTTCCCTGGTATGGATGAGTATTTTCAAACCTTAGTCTTTTTTCATAATTTAAAGGTAGTTCAACAAAGTCAAAAGGATTACCTATTTAATCTGACCAAATTGTCACCTTTGGCATGAGATAGAGCTATTTTTCTACACTAGAGAATTGATTCTTCCTTTTGGAGTCACCAGATATTGTTATTTATAGCTTCACCAATGTAGATTTGGTCAAATTACCATAAACTTTGATCAATACTTCTTTGAAAAAAGAGTGTTCGATTAGGCATGCCAAAAACTATTATAGGCTCAATTCACACCCTTGGAGAGGGTTGTTTAGGCTCTCTCCAACTGAGCTCATAAAACTGGGATAACCCTAGGCTATGGGTCACCTATGTTGGGGATGAACCTCTCGAGTAGGTTGGCTTCCTCTTTGATTCTCACCTAAAACTAAGAATAAGCCAAATTCTTCATAGGAAAAGAGTTAGAAAGAGATTAAGGGCTCCTAAGAAAATTAATAGGGTTATGCACCAAAATTAAGTGGGTAGTGACATAAGTTTGAACCCACACTAGATCAGCTAAAGATAATTGTGACTTAATCTCACAATCTAACCAATTAAATAAATATTTCATAGAGGAGGTCCCAAATGGAACACTAATCTAGACCTACAATATGGCTTCAAGATGTCTTCAAAGAGGCAAGTAGAATGAAAACAAACTAGGAAGAGTCTCCTTCATAAATTTACCATACACAAGCATAATAAACACTAATTAAAGATAAGAGATAAGCAAGAGTTGATCCTATTACTTCAAAAGGTAGTTATTTAAATATTTTGATAGGGTCTAACCTTATAAAAGAGAACACTTTGTAGTAGTATCGATGAATATCCTTGTTTTAGAAATAAAATGCTAAAATTTCCAAAAAATGAGAATCCCTAAAAAGGAAATGAGACTAAGATATATAGAATTAGGGAGATCGCCTGAAAGAGTGGGAAAACATGCTATCAAAAAAAAGAACACTTATTTTGGATCATTAAATAAACCTAAACCATCACTTTTTGTTCGTTATCCAAAGGAACATTTCCACCCTTTTTGTCAATTAGAATGTTGTATATGGCTTGTTGAGTAGTAAGGTCCTCAAAGGCCTAGAGGATGCATTAAATGCTCCTAGTTACAGTCCTCAATATTAAATATTTATTTGATCCTTCATGTTTACTCCTTCTTGAAGATAAAACTTCATGATCATGGACCTGAATGAAACATGATATAGTGCCCTTTAGGTGGCTACTTGTTGAGACAATGGCCATGCTTAAGATTGAAGATCCTTCATATTAATTACACTTATACCTTATCTTCATGATTGGATCATAGGCCTATCTATAGGTGGAAACCCAATTTGATACTATTGGTTTTCATATATGTTCCATATCAGTATAGACCTATCAAAAATGTAGTACCTTTTATAATATAATAAGTCTAAAAGACCCATCCCTTCTCTACATGAACCTAAACTTGCATGTGTATACATGGATTCCCATAAAAATGTTGAACATTATTGTATGAATAACTCTGCTTGAGAAAAAATAAAAACTAGAGGTCCATAATTTTAACCTTAATGATGACCCACGTGTGTTCCTCACATCCTAATACATTACCTAGGTTATTTTGTGGCATTCAAACTAGCTTCAATGGCATCAAGAACTCTATGTTTCATGGTAAAAAATAAATTTCTAACCCTTATCAATAATCTCAAGATTATATTTAATCTAATTGGTTGTTAAAAATCAACTTGTCTCATTCAAAATTTGACTAAACTCACTCCATTGATTTTAATTTGAATGAAGGATCGTAGATCATTGATCTCCTATCAGTTGAATGTGCCCTTAACACTTGTCATGTATACATTTGATTTTGAGAGTCATTGAATCCTTTAACCAATGATCACTTTTATATCCAAATGTATGATGCAATGTGGACCATTGATCTATCGATACCTATTATTTAAAAACCAATGCCTATTTTTTGGAGCTTGAAATGGACATTTGTGCGAGCATCTACCATTTCTAACCAACTTTTCAATTTTATATCTTGAATCATAGGGATCATTGGGGCACCAAAATTTTAGTGAATGGAATTAATATTGAAAGGAACAAACCCTTTTGATCTATTAGCTATTTGAGCTTTTCATATGCTTCTAAAATTTTGAAGTTGACTGGTCTTGCATGATGTCTTGATGATGGTTGGGTTCTAAAATGGTTGAGTATGGAAACTTGGTAAATATTACATTATGATCCATCTTTTCCCATGCATATATTCTTCTATACTTTTTTAGAGGACCTACATCCTGGCTCATATGAATTGGTATTCAAGATGAATAAATCCATATGATTATTTATTTTTGGGGTTGCCATACGTGTGAGATCTAAGACCATGAAAATATCTACTTAGCTCAAATTGGACCTAGAAAACATAGTAAAAAATGCTTTGGAGGGTGAATTTTCATGATTACATGGTGTTAAAACATGTGATCTACAACTTGTGATCTATGAATTTGACTTAAGAGAGGATGGTTAGTATGGTGTTAGTTCAAAAATGAAAAAAAATGAAAAAAGCACACTACTATCGTAATATCTCTAGGCCTAAACACTAAGGAGAGCTTAGTTAACAAAAAAAATGACAAACACAACTAAAAAGTAAGGAATAAAACACAAGAATTCCTTCACCTTCCTCGGATGCTCCAAATAACTTTGTAGTGGTGGCTTGCTTAGCTTGTGCTCATGAAGTCCTTGGCAATGGAAGCTTGGCTAGCTCCATCTCTCCTTGGCACCTTTGGCTTATGGCTTGGCTTGGAATAAATTTGGCATGGTAAAAATAGTTGAAATCACTCCTTTAAGATATTTGTGCATTATATATTTGCACCAAAATAGCTTAGAAATGATGTTGTGAGGCCTCTTATTTATAGTTTTTTAGACTTGACCAAAATCAATCTCAACAATCCATCTCAAGATTGAGATATATGGTTGAGGATTAATTCAATTTTTGGAATTAAGTTTGTAATTATCCTAATCATGACATTGGAAGAAGGGTCAATTGAGAGGCATGGAGGGAATCATGGAAGGCATTCATGAGGCATGGAGGGAATGAATCTTGATATTTGTGGCATTTATGGCCTAGAGATGTCTTCCCAAGAAATGAGGCCACTTGATGATGAAGATATTCAATATTCATTTCCAAAAATAAATATTTAAAAATTTTCCATGGAATTTATGATTAGGCCTTGATTTGGATTAATTAGATCTTAAGTATGATTAAGCACTTAATGCACAAATTACTCTAATTGATCAGAATTTCTTGTTATTAGTTTAAAATTCAACTAAATTAGATTTGGAAGGCACTGTTAGATGTGGTTGAACCGTACTCCCATTTAGAATTTTACCAATAATAAATAACAAAGGCACATGCCTTACACAAAATATTTGATAGGAAAGAGCAATTCAGAGCACCTAGGTGCAAAATTAGCATTTTGACTCAAAATGATCTGATCAAAGTTAGCTAGCTCGTAAATTAAAATTACCCCATTTAGGGATACCCTAGCCAAAATCGATACTTGAATATGTCATTTTCACATCATTTAGCATGTTTTAGTGTTTTTAGGCCAAATTGTGCATTTTGGGTGGAAATTGGCCAAAACCCTAATTGGGGGTTATTGGTGGCCAATTTTAGGTGTTTATAATATGCCCCTATTTGGGAAGATGTTGTAAACCATAGGCAAAACAATGTCTTCTCAAATCATGAGAGATGGCATGTATGCCAAATAGAAGATGATGGTTGAGGAACAAAGCTCCAAAAGGTGTTTGGGAATCCTATGATGATTCCCCCTTGATGGAGTGACTATCACATTTCTTGATGGATGGTCCCTCAAAAAGAAATAAGAAGAAAGGTGGAATTAATCTGTGGTTGAGATTAATCCAAATGAGAAAATGCTTGCATGTATTGATTTAAAAAGATCACTGATTTGCCCAAAGGTGGTTATAATCAGGAATAAAAGTCAAAATAATGATTTTCCCATAGGTGGTTATAATCACTAAGTGGCCCTGAATTAGCTAAAGATGATGGTGCCCCAGTTAGGGCTGATTAGAAGGCATAACTCAAGGATATAACCTAGAATATATATTAAAGATGAGCATGCACAAAATGATGAAAGAGATGGATAGAGGAATGTGATTTATCAATAGAATAATCTAGTTGTACTTATCAATGAGGAGATGTTCATCTTGATTAACAATGATACAAATAGAATGGTCAAATGAGTTATATTGGTCAAGGGTGGGATAGAAGGATTTGCCAAGGTGCAAAAAAGAAATTTCTATGGCTCCATTGATTGTAGACCTTCATGAAGCTGATTTTTGTTGTAGCATGTGATGGTAGGATTTATGATAGAACACCATGAAGACTTGGGCAAAATATGCATAAGGACTAACTCCTAATATCCAATAAACACTTGAAAATAATGCACTAATGATAAAAATCATACTGACAATGTTGACATATGAATATGGATAGACTCAAGAATAATGTGTGTAAGGAATCACCTAATGAACATGTATAAACTAAGTCAAGGCAATAGTGCTGAAAGCAAACAAATAGGCAAGAAAAAATAAACAAATAAATAAAAAGCCTAAAAATAAAATCAAAAGAAAGCATCTTAACAATGATTGTGCCCTAATAAGGTGGATTAAGGATAACTGACTAGGTTTAGGTAAGATAAATATTTTTGGATTTTTTTAATATTTTAATGTTTTTGGAATTTTTGAGGTATCTTAACTCATTAGAGAATGACAAGATACATACTCATAAAATGGTGAGAGCATATGGAAAGAGGGACTAAGGTGACCTCAACATGAACTAAGAATGACCCAAATAGTCCTAAAATGACCTCAAGTCATAATAATTCCATCCACACAAAAGGTGAGGAAAAACCAACTAGGTCTCAATAAGTTCTCAAATCTAGCAAATGGCTAGTCAAATGAAAATAATGATGGCAAAGTGATGAGACAATGCATGGTAAACAAGTGTTGCCCCTATTTTTTCCATAGGTGGTTATAACTAGGATATAATGGTATAGGCCAATGATACTAATTTACCCATAGGTGGTTATAATTAGTAGAAAGATTAGTGAAACACTGATTTGCCCATAGGTGACTATAATCAGGCTCACATTAACAAGCTTAATAGGATGAAAGATATCTTGTCAGATCAACTGTCACACTAATTTCATAAACTATCATTGAAACACAAATTAGATTGATTATTGAAACTTGATCAAAATCCTCTAACAAAAAGTGTAAGAAGAATTAAAGAAGATAAGATCAAATAGGATTGGGTAGGATGACTAAAAATAGGCTTTGGTCTAGATAGGAATGGAATGATAAGATGGCATGGTATTGTTAAGGATAATGATGGTTTTTAATAGATTAGATAAAATCGTAAGAGGATTGCCTCCAATTGATGGGGTGAATGGTTGGGTACTCTAAAAATGGAAAATGGATATGTAATAATGGCAATGGCATGGTACATGTTTTTGGCCTGGGTGTGGTTTTTGATTCTATTATTCCTATTTATGGGGAGATGCACATCTTAATCAATAAATGATATAAAAATAATGCTTGATCATGTTAATTACTAACCCACACCTCATCTTAATAAATATTCTATCAAGAATGGCCTATATATTTGGTTGTTGAGAATGCTTTTGTGATCTTCATTGGTCATTGATTCTGATTCCTTCAAACATCAAGACAAGCTATTTTTATAGCCTTTACAAAGGAAAGTGAAACCATGGATGGTAAATAGGGACAAATATTGGATGGTATGTTTGACTATGAAATGGAATGATAGATGATAATGGAATGTATAATGGTGGGGAAACAAATGAAGATCAGGACTTTTAGTCACATGTAATGTTGTTGATATTAGATTCAACATAATTTTGGTTGTGGTGGGGCTAAATATTTTTTCTCTCGATAGGACCATCATATTTTTTTGTAATTTAGGCCTGAGAGTAGCTACCATCTAATTAGGATGTAGATAGGAAGCTATTTTAATTTGATATTTGATTTTGTCTTTATCAAGCAGTAAAGAACTTTTGTGCTCAGCTATTGGTGCCTTAATGATGTTTTTACCAATGAAGTTGTCTTGATTGTCCCATAGCACCTTTAAGAAGGTTTCACTAAGGAATGTTGAATTTTGACTTTGATTTTCTTCTAGTGATTTCGAAAAAAATTCACTAAAAGATGTTGAGTTCTGACTTAGATTGTCCCCTAGCACCTTCGAAAAGGTTTCACTAGGAGAGTGCTCTTCTGCTACATGAATGTTGTCTTGGCCTTTTTTCTCTTCTTCAACTACTATGTCACCATGAATGCAGTTTAATAAAGTGTGATTCTATTAGTCCTAATAAACACTTGTGGGAGATGGAATGTCAATGATATGGTTATTTTGGTTGATGGTAATGGCATGTAGAATGGTAATGAAATGGGGAGAGGCTACACATCCTCATAGAATATACTAGATAAACTTGTGTCAAAGCTAAAGTAATCATCTTAAAAAACCATAGAAGTATCACAAATGTATTAAAACTAATATATGAGGCATGTGTAACCAATGTTATAATAAACATGAACATATTCTTCATCTAAATCTAATTCTAACTCAAGGGACTCTAAATCTGATGTTGATTCTGACTCTAATGCTAAATTTGATGTTGATTCAAGAATATAAATTGACTGTAATTCTGATTCTTCACCTGATGTGTACTTTATTACAATGATGTCTTATTGAATGCTTGTTATCAGACATGTAATAGCCTATGATGTCATAATGGGCTCCATAAAGACTGATTTATCAAAGTAGGACTCCTCTAAGATAGGAAAAAGGTCAAGAGATAACTCCTTAGAGATTGAATTATCAATAGGAGGCTCTTGAAAAATAGGCACATGATCAAGGTAATGATTTTCCCAAAGATGGTTATAATCATTAAGAAGTGACTCATCAAATATTGGCTCATTAGAGTGAGACTCCTCAACAACTAGTATAGGATCAATACGTAATTTATCTAGGCTGACTTATCACAAATGGTTGATTCAATAAAAACATCTCAAATTGGTTGGTTTTCTTGGCCTTGATTTCCAATGAGTTGGAAAATACTAGTTTTTAACATAGGTTGGTCTTTGAATGATTGGATCATTTGAGTTTTGGTTGGGATTGCTAGTGGACAAGAAATGACTTGTGGTTAGATAATGGTAGCACCTTGGGGAGAATGATTTCTCACATGAGCCAAAGGATAAAGTTTTGAGATGGTAACAATAGGGTATTGTGGGGTTTGATTTCTCACTCAAGATAAAGGACTAAGTCTTGGAATGATGAAGGGGCATTGTAGAGCTTGATTGCTCACACAAACCAAAGGATGAGGTCCTGGTATGATAATGGTATTCCTTGGATATTGTAGAGCTTGATAGCTTGTATAATCTAAAAGAGGGTTAGGGGTAGTTGATGATTAGATAGCAAAAGGACATCATGAAACCTAATTATTAGCATAAGTAAAAGTATCCATGTCTTCCTCATCAGCCATATCATCCTAGTCATGAGTTGGATCATAAGCTGGTTCTTGACTATGTTCCATGTACTAATTTTTGTAAAGAGGGTATGGATTCATATCCCAAATAACATTATCTATAGTTGGGTCTTCAAAGTTCTCTTCACAAGCCTCTCCATACCAATCAAGGTCTTGAGTTGGATCATAAGTTACTTCATATCTTTGTTTCTATGAATGACTAATATGAGGTGGATATAAATCTATCTCATAAACCATATTAGCATCATTAGGGTATTGAAAAAATCCATAAAAGTCATTTCATGTGTCCATTCTATCATAATTCAGATTTTAAGTGATTCCACCATAATTGTAGTGAGACATATCTACGTAAATGATGAAAGCTCCAAAAATAAAAATACTTAGAGTTGTACAAACTCTAAAAAACTATGTCTAAAGGACAAATGGTTTAAACTTGGTTTAACTTGGTCGAAGGGGTGAAGCTATATCTCTAATATGGTCTCAAAGGGTATTTGTATCTCCAAAATTATTTATCCTAAGACTTGTCATAAAACAACCTAATGTCAAACATCTAATGTCAAATGTCATACACACAAAAGGTCAAGCATTTGAATAAAAATTGGCATGTTAAAATTCTAGGTCAAAGTGTTCCAAACAAGGTCTAAACTAAGAAATGGAAAAGTTGAGTTACTAGTTCTTTTGTCCAAACGTTGAGTCAAAAGCCAAGATCAAACAAACAAGCATGTGCTAGGATTTTTGGCCAAATGGTGTCAAAAGCTAGAATTAAAATAAAGGCTGGTGTGATTTAATTTAATCTAATAAGTTTGGAAACAACTTTGACATAAACCCGACACATGAATCAAATATAAACATGATAAATTAGTATAAGGCATAAGACAAAAGGCTCTTTGAAAAAGGTTGTGCTCTCTCAAATAAAGGCACAAATAATGATAAGGATAGGTATTGAACAAATAAACCATCAATAGTTTTCAAATTTGGGTAATCAATTAACTAAAGTTATGTGACCCAAAAGAGAAAGATCTATGTATTAGCCCCATGAATTAAGGCCTAAACAAAAATCAATCAATGTTTGGATTCAAACTTGACAAGGTTAATTGAAAACTCAATGTTGAAAACTAGGATTTGACCAAACAAGCTAGACAAGATTGGACAACATGACGACACAAGATAAAAGTTGAAATGGTATACACAAAATGGTTTGAAATAAATGGTTTTTATATAATGGTAAACTAGTTTTGAAATAAATTTAGTAGCCTAATAGTGTAAGTATGCTTGAATAATATGGTCAATGTTATGTTTCAAAGACTTAAAAGGCTCAACATGTTTCGACATGATTTGGGTAGCATAACACTACCCTTCACAACTTGAATGCATTATTTTGACATGGCTTATGAACACATAAATGAGCTTTAGTATCAAAACATACCAAATAAATAAAGATAAAAATACACTATGTATAATCATCCAAATCCTAGCAAGGGTATGGCAAAATGGGGTTTACTAAACTAGCAAGGTTTTGATCATTATAGGGGAATCGATTGCACAATGACTTTCACATCAAATGATGTAAAAGACAAGTATAAAAATTAGGTGACCATGGCATTGGCTAGTTGTAAAAATGTATAGTCCTTTTTACAACCACTACATCATGTTATTCACTCAGTGTAGTGCAATGTCCAAATGCAGATATTTCCCATGTGCAACTCCAAAGGAGCCAAATGAAGTCAATACTGGGAGGTAAAACCCCAAGTCAAAGCTTCATTAAAGAATTTGTGGGGGTAATGACATCCCCCTCATAAACCAAGATGCATAAAAATAAATAAAGCATTAAATTAGAAAGACTTTAGTGTCATTTTCAAGATCACCCAAACTTTTATGAGTTTTTGGGGAATGCTTTAGATGAATTTCTTTCTAAGCCTTAGAATAGGCTACTTGCAATAGGAATGGAACTTTTGATTCCAAGGGTTCCCTAGTGGGGAAAAATGGAAGAGAATACACACAACATTTCTCCTTTTCTAAACAAAATTTTTATTAAACAACTATTGCAAATAATAATGACAAGTGTGTTTAATTTTAAGCCCAAATGAAAGATTTAGTGGTGTTCATTTGTCCCCTTGGTTTTAGCTGTAACTTTGAAAACTAATGATAAAAACACTTATTTAAACACCTTAAATTTTACTTTAATCAACAAATAATGTTCCTAATTCATTTTAAAATCATTCAAAAGGTGGTTTAAAACATGATTTATCAAATTTGAAATCCACTGGTTACCTATTTACCCTTAAGGCATCACCCTAAAAGAAAATATGTTATATTAGAAACATTTTAAATATATTTTCCAAATTTTGTAACAAATCTATGAAAATTGAAGCTAAACTAATTCCAAATTCTTAAATTGTAGGATAAAACATGTGGTTTTAAAAAAATCATCCAAAGTAGAGTCTATGTGACCCCAAACCAAGCATTTTAAAATATCTCTTGGGTTTGTGTTTTTAAGAAAACATAGTGACTGATGTCAGTTATATAACCAACATCAGTTACACTTACTAATATACAATGATTATCTAACCAACATTAGTTACAAAAATAGTCACTAATGATGCCTAAGCCAACTAATGATAGTTTTAACAATCAACACCAGTTATTGTGTAAACCTGTGGCAAACAAAAAATGGTAAAACAAAGTTGAAAATAAATTTTCAAGAGTTTTAATGATCCAAATGAATATTTTAAAGATGGAAAATTATATTATTCATGTGTGGGATACATCTAGTCCCACTAGGCATGCCATTATGTGACCTAGGCATTTGACTCAAGAGAGGATGGTTAGTATGGTGTTAGTTCCAAAATGAAAACAAAATAAAAGAAACACACTAATAGAATAACATATCTAGGTCTAGACACTAGGGAGAGCTTAGTTAACAAAAAAAATGATAAACACAACTAAAAATTAAGGAATAAAACACAAGAATTCCTTCACCTTCCTTGGATGCTCCAAATTCCTTTGTAGTGGTGGTTTGTTCAGCTTGTGCTCATGAAGATCTTGGCAATGGAAGCTTGGCTACTTCCATCTCTCCTTGGCACATTTGGATTGTGGCTTGGCTTGGCTTGGATTAAATTTAGCATGGTAACATTGGTTTCAATGACTCCTTTAAGATATTTTTGCATTATAACTTTGCACCAAAATAGCTTAGAAATGATGTTGTGAGGCCTCGTATTTATAGATTTTTGGATTTGATCACAATCAACCTCAACCATCCATCTTAAGATTGAGATGTGTGGTTGAGGATTAATTAAATTTTTGGAATTAGGTTTGTAATTATCCTCATCATGACATTGGAAGAAGGTGTAATTAAGAGGCATGGAGGGCATCATGGAAGGTATTGATGATGCATGGAGGACATGAATCCTATATTTGTGGCATTTATGGCCTAGAGATGTCTTCCTAAGAAATGAGGTCACTTGATGATGTAAATATTCAATATTCATTTCCAAAAATAAGTATTCAACAACTTTCCATGGAATTTTTGATTAGGCCTTGATTTGGATTAATTATCTCTTAAGCATGATTAAGCACGTTATGCATAAATTACTTAAATTGATCAGAATGTCTTGTTATTGGTCTAAAATTTGACTAGATTAGAATTGGAATATGTTTTTAAATGCATTGGAACCGTATTCCCATTTAGAATTTTGAAAAAAACAAATAACAAAGGCACGTGCCTTATGCAAAATATTTAATAGGAAAAAGCAATTCAAAGCACTTAGGTGCAAAATTGGTGATCATTTTGACTCAAAATGATCTGATCAAAGTTAGTTGGCCCATAAATTGCATTTTCCCATTTACAGATACCATATCCAAAATTGGTACTTGAATATGTCAATTTAACATCATTTAGCATGTTTTAATGTTTTTAGGCTAAATTGTGCATTTTGGGTGGAAAATGGCCAAAAGCCTAATTAGGGGTTATTGGTGGCTAGTTTTATGTGTCTACACAACATAGCATGAATGATATTGGTATAAATTGAATAACCCCTTTTGAATATTCCTTCTAACTCTTCTACACATGTGAGATCTAGCTTTAGTAACCTACCTATTTGTGCTTTTTGTATGCTTCATTAAATCAGGCAAAACATTTCTATGAGGGCTAAAAAATGGCCAACAAATCCAATAGTGGGTAGATAGGTTGGTGAGGTGGGAGAATCAAGAGATCCAAGTCAAGAAACCTTAGCCATATCCACCTACCCCTAGTCAAACTTCTTAGATTCCAAGTTTTCTTCTAGTTACACCTGCCCTTCCTCAAGAAAACAAGTTTATCCTATATTGGAGGCATTCTTGGGATATGACTTCTAGTTATTCCATGCCAATTCTTGTGGAATAAATTCCTCCCATCACCCTTCAAGAATTCTCATGTTTACCATACCAACCCTCTTGTGCTCCTTATCCTCATGAGGTCATGGAATATTCTTAGATGGAGCCTTCAAGAGAGTCATTTCAACCTCCAAGTGAACATACTAATTTAAAAGTCATACCTTGGAACTAAGTATTCAATTATTTGGAGAAATAGGAAGAGGTGAGTTTTGTAGAGTTTGAGCCCAAAGAAGACACAATACTTATATTTGTTCCCTCTTAGAGGTCAATCCAAGAAAGCTCTCAGGACAAGAAATAGGTCATAGTTGAAAAGGCTAAAAATGAAGTTGCATCAGAGATAGAACCTTAGGAAGATTTAAATGGTTGTTGAAAAAGATAAATCACTTATATGACAACTCAACCTACTCTCTCTCCAAATATTCCTATAAGAATATTTCATTCCCAAGACCTCAAATTGTAAAATTACTCCCTTGACTCCTAAACAAACTCATGAGTTTATTACACTCTCACCATCTCCCTTATTGAAGAGGAGATTATTATATGGAGGCTAAATGAATAAGTTGCAGATGTAAGTTATTTTCAAGGTGAGCTTGGTGAAGATGAGGAAATCATGCATGGAGAGGAATAAATTTTTATTGGTACTCCCATTGGTGAGATCAAAGGCATTTTATCTTTCAAACTAGATGAAGAGGTTGCATTATAATATGAATATGTTGAATTGTTTCAAGAGATTCCTTTTTATGTAATTGAGCATGATGAAGAGAAGGTAAATCCTTTTATAAATCTCCATGATACCAGTCAAGAGCATAGTAAAGATTTGTTTGAAGCTTTGAAATTAGGTTATTCACTTCTCCCAGGTTATTACTAGTTGAGTAAGAAAATATGAGGTAGTTTCAGTGAGTTAATCAACAAACTAAGGAGTGACATTCTTTAAAATTTCCCTTTTCAATAGGTAGACTCACTAGAGGGTGATTTGTTTGAGATACTCATCATGGGTTATCATCCTCTCACCTTATTTGCATACCTTGATGTACTCTTAGAAGATAGTGAGGATCACTCTTGGCCACAACTTATCAAAGGACAATAAACTATCTCTTATGGATACAAATATGGATAGGTTGAAATTCATCACGAGGATACCAAGGTCTAGGTATGCTATTCTAATGAGTCATATAAGGATCATGATGTAGATAATCTTTCCAACCAATATTTAGCCATGTTGGATACCATTTCAAAATAAGAAAAACTACATAAGGTAGAGAATGAAGTAGACCAATATGTGTTCATTGGATATATTTTTAATGATATAGACCTGTTACAATGTATTAATATGTGTTGTCAATCAATAATAAAGCTCAACCAAGTAAGAAGTCAACCAAATGTGATTTCACATGCCATTACATACCTCATGAAGTAAGTGATCTAAAAAGTTTTCCTTTTAATCTTGTAGGAGGATTATTTGAAGGTTAGTTTTAGTTTATTTATCTTTCTTCCAAGTTATATCAAGCACATTATTTTACTTATGTTTTGTTTTAATAAGTGCTTTGCTATCACAAGTGATTTGTTAGTCTAGTTTCCTTGCTTTATTGTCTTTCATTTTATATCTTTGAGGAGCTAGAAACTATCTTATTTTGAGTCAAGATTTTGTATGCATGGATCATATTTTTTTATTTATTGTTTCATAATGTAATAGTGTTTTTTATGAGTCCAAAATAGATGTCTATGGTCCAGTTCTCAAGCATAATAAGCATGCTTCCCAATTGAGTCACCAAAATGTTAACAATTTTGACCTCACAAGTCAAATTGTCACCCATACCACTTGAAATTTTTCTTTTTAAGACATGTCTTAACTATTCAATCCTAAAAGTATCAAATGGATACATTTTTTAGCATTTTCAATAGGCTTCTCAAGTGTTTCTAGCATTTTTAGTGCCAAAAAGGCATGTTTTGAGGCCATTCATAGAATTATCAAGGTGAAATTGATAAAAAGGAGTCTTGAGGACCTTATTTGTCCACTAAAATTTTAAAAAAGTGATTTTGAGGAGGTTTCATGTCTTAAAATGAAGAAAACCATTTTATCTCCTATATCAACCTATTTAGCAGCTTTAGAAAGGTAGTTTTCAAATGCTCGATATGGAAAGAGGAGAGAGAGTTAGGAGATGAAACTCCATAAATTTTTAGAGTTAATAAAAATATTTAAATAAGTAAATTTTTTTTTATAATTATGGGTTATTATTTATAAACAATTGCTAAGAGTAATAGCAGGTCACTATGGCCTATTCATACGATAACAGACTATTCTTGAACCTATTTATCAAGCTCAAAAATCTATGGAGAGGAATGGTTTTTATGGATTGTTTTATACATAATTAATCTCTTTTTAATATTATTTTAATTAGGTAATGACTTCCAGGAAGGTACTTATAGCATAAAACATGTTTCCTATGTTGTCCTTATGAATAGTCATTTTGGTCAAATTCATAGCAAAACCTAAGTTTTTTACGAAAGTGTCTTTAGATATATATGTATTAAAATAAATTATTATATTATTACTTGATTAATTCATACAAAAAAATATTCCTAATCCTCTAAGTTGAACACAGCCTCCATTGGGATGGTTTTGAGTGGGTTTGCCTCTTTAATAGGGTACAAATGTGATTAACAAGTTTGATAGATTGAAATGAATATAATAAAGGAGTGAAAAAAGGTTTAGAAATTTTTAGAATACCCATTTACCTCTTTAAACCCTTGAAATTTCTTATGACATGCTCAAGTACAAAAGACCCAATCAAGCCTTATATGCTTAGAAGCTCTAATCAAGCCTATGTATGCCATGATCAGAAAAGAGTTGTGATGAACATATAATAACAATTGGACACTTAATTTGACCTCTCTAAATCATATAAGGAATAAAAATAATCACTATAAGGAGAATTCTAGTCAACACCCTCATATAATCCTTGGTAGGTGAGTTGATGATGAGTGTCTTGAGTTAAATCTCCACCTACAACAATCCTATGAAATAGGGTTCTTGAGAAGGTAGATGAATTATTTGGTGGGGAAGCTCAAAGTTCAAGAATAATAGATAAGGTTACCTTGACCATTTCAAGAAACCAATGAAACTATGAATAATTCAAGCATGAATAGCTAAGATTTTTGGAGAGAAGGCAACATTACATTTCCATTATTAGAAGAAGTTAATGTAAGTTTGAGTTGTTTAAGGTAATGTGTTACTTCTTGTTTCCATGATATTCAAAACTCCTCATGGAAAAATTAATGTTTCTCCAAGATAGTTGATCATAGAGGGTCAATGAAGATCTTATATCAAAATTTTCCATATTAAGACCAATCTCCCATCTACCATCAGTTTATATACATAGTCTAATGACCATTTACAATAGTCAACATGAAGGTTCTTCAAAGGAGATCATTTTGAACAAGGTTATTATGTAAGAAATATAAGGATTTAATGGAGGGTGAAGTTAAAATATTTCAAAATCAAATAAGATGTGATATGTTTTCTCAAGTAAGTCTTCACTTTACATACTCCAACATAAATCTCTTTAGTCTATATAGCAGGGTTGATAAGCCTCATAATGATTGAGTTTTAGAAGTGAGCATCAAGGCCTTGGTCCTGGGTAATATGAATAGTGTAATGGATTCAAATGAATGATCAAAGTTTCAATGTTAAGTCTTGTCTAACTCACCTCATCAATTCATCATCCTATTATCTCATATAAGGTAAGTAAATGATCACTTACAACCATCATGCTTTATCCCAATAAAGTGAGGTAGAGTTAAGATATGTTGTCAAGGTGAGAGATTGATTGGTGTTATTTTAAGGAGTCAAGTGAAGATCCATAAATAAAATCAAGCACTAAATGAAAAACTTAAGAACTATTATATCATCCAAGACAACCTCACACCTCTTAGCAGTCTATACAAGTGCAATGAGGACCTAATGTCATCCTATTTTGACTCAAATAGTGGTTAGAGAGAAGGTTATAGATAAGAGGAAGGTTATGAAAAACATCTTAAAAAAGGATATGAAGACTTTATAAATGTATCTAAGACTTAAGAAAGGTTAATAACATCTACATGAAGGATCTCACCTCTCTCTTAATTAACCTATATGCACCTACATCCATGTAAGTGGAAACACTATCAAGTTTTCATGCAATTCAATACTCATGAAGATAATGAATGGTGTAATATGATAAGTCAATGGTATTGATGGTGAATATTCAATAGTGACTTATTTGAGTAATAAATAATTTTTTCCAAAGGGAAGTAGACCAAGATGACTACCTATCATTGTACAAGTATAGTAAAACCCCTACTTACAATCATGTTCTTGTCATATGCCCTATGACTTAACTAAGTCGGTAGTCATATGTTTGTCTTATGTCATGTGGGTCCATGATAAGGAAATTACATATGAGGTGTAGTAATTTTAAAGTTTTGAAATAATACAAATTTTATATCAAGGTCTAAACATCTACACATAATCCTAACCTTGAGAGAGATCTACAGTCATATCTACAAACACACTTAGTGATAAGCCCAATAAGTGGGTAGAGCAATGATTGAATACTTTCAAAGTAATTGAATCTTAAAATGAGGTTATGAACTACATGGATACTATATAAATTTAAATTATGGATTATTAAAACCCAAAGGATAAATATGACCTAACTTTCATTTTGAAAATATCATCTACAACTATCATAAAGTGTCACTCATCATGATAGGGTGAGGAACAATATAAAATAGAGGATTGAGGGTAAGATATTTGTCTATATATAATGGGATGAATACATGCACTTTTGATATTATATTTTATCAAATAATGTCCTTAAGAAGTCTTAGAGACCTTAACCATGATACATTTAAGTACTAGATCCACTGAGTTGAAGAAATTACTACCTATAGCTGAGTTAAACTATTGGTCTATGTGCAAAGTGAGGTGTATGAGTATGTATTTATGAGAAAATTAAATAAAATTGACAAGGTTTATATTAAATAAGGATTTGAATGATTAAACTCATATTTAAGGTTCCAAATGACTAAATGAATACACGGACTATATGGAATTTGTAGTTTTAAGTAGGGTATATGCTTTGATAAACCTAGCTTAGAGGTCTATATCAATTATGATAAGAAGATATAAGGTATAATGGGGTAATATAAGGTGTTTAAGAGTGGGAATAAACCCAATAGTTTTATCAACTACAACAATCTAGAAATAAAAGTTTGAAAGGATGATCAAATAGGGGTTTCCAAATGCAAATGATGATACACAACCAACCTTATAGAGTAGGAGAAAAATATAAGTTTATTGAAGCAAAGGGGATTTCACCCAAGTGAAAAGTGGTATCAAGTAAATTGAAAATATATAGTGAATATTTATAATGGAGTTATATATGTATGTGTAAATGTATCCCACTATTTGACCAGCTTTGAAGATTTATATCTTGAAGTGTAAAAATCATGGAGGGATCAAATTTCCTAGAGATTTTCCTAAGACCAAAAACATTGTGTCCACTTGATCATATAGTTTTGGGAGATTTATAATCTTAATTATAAATTTTTTAAGTGATATAACTTGTGTGTTTTGCATGATGTCTATGTGCCTATCATATAAAACACAATCAGACTACTTGGGAGGTCAACTTTACACATGCATATCTTTTGATGTGCTTCATCAGATGACCTAAAACTTACCACATATGTTTTAGGGACTAATGTGATCACAAAAATATAAAAAATTCTTCTTGACTCATCCATATGTGGTAATGATAACATTAACAAGCTACCTACTCAAAAAAAATTACACTAGACCTAAAATGTCTAGATGAACATAATGAAGAACTAGATGAATACCATGCACTTCCATACTCATTTCAAGAAATTTTGAAACCCCATAAGGTATTTAAAACTATAGACTTTTCCTTTATAAATTTACAATTTACAATTTAATTTAACTTAAAGTGTTTCAAAATCTTTGTAAGTTGCATGATCTCTTTGGTCCACTCATTACATCCAGAACTCTACTCACATGAAATCATTCTTTCAATAGGAACCTAACTCAGCTATCCAAACCAAATATAGATAAAAAATCTCTATGTGATCCAAAATTTATCTAAAATATTTGTTGACTCAGATGGGTAGCATGCCATCTATTCTCAAACACCAAACTCTCTACATGACTCATGACTACAAGAGACCTCTCGATTTACAAAGACAACAGATTCCACCAAAACGGGGAAGGAAACAAAATAAATTAGGAAACTATCATAATAAAGAAAATGTGTAAATAAATCACTTATCTAAGACAAAATATAAATAAAATAATCTAATTAACCATGAAAAAACATGGTCCACCTAGATCAAAATGGAAACACATGAGTTTGCTCATTCTAGGGGAAGGTACAAGTTTCAAAGTAGGGTGTTTATTGAACATGACATTTTAAGAGGCACTCTTCTTGCCAAATATTTATCTTAATGTATCCTAAAATGATCCATCAATAGTAAACTATCACCAATAAAAAAAAACTCATCTTACACATCAGGATCCTTTTCATACTGCTTGTCAACTACAATCTTGTTAAGTGACATCTCATCTATGCATTGTCTTTGAGTGACCTTATATTTCTTATGAACTAATTCAAGTTTATCTAACTCTTATAGAATATTTTAATATTCCACCCAAGTTGTATCATGATCTTGAATAGGTGATTCTTGATCAAACTTCTAAATAACATGATCTTCAATGGGTAACATATCCTTACAAAGATCTTCATTTCTTGCATAGATTCAAGATACAGCTACCAATCATATTTTTACTCTTCACTTTAATCAATATAAATAAGATAATTTTAAAATGTATCTTGATCCTTCTTAAGTGGAGATATCTCAACCTTATTTGTGACTTCATCTTGTACCAATTCTTCATAGAGTTCTTCCATATAAAGATCAGACTTTTCCTACATACCTGAGATAACTTCTTCAATATCAGCTACAATCTTAATTTCAACTTATACCTCAAGTTAAGTATCAATAAATAAATCTTCATCATACACACTTTAATCATCTTCTTCAAATTCCCCAAGATATTGACTTACAACTATAACCTCTTCCTTTATTTCCCATATAATAGGCTCCTCTTGAAGAAGGGAGATGGTGGGAGGGTGATGAAATTCATATGTTTGAGAGGGAGTATGAAGTATGGAATGTTGATCATGATCATAATTTGTAACCTTAAGGGAAATTTAATCATGTAGGGGTTTCTGGAGAGGAGGAAAAGAGAAACTTGTGTAGATATCCACATTATGCTCTTTCCACTTGTCTATTACTTCATCAAGGTCTAAAACCTTTTTGTCCTTATAGACAAATTGAGATTGAGGAATAAGTGGTGAATAAATGGAATATAAGAAGGTTTATCCTCTTTAATAGGCTCTTGAATTGAAATATTAATAGTTTCTTGAATAGGTTCTTGACTCTAACTACGAATCTTCATTGGCACACACTAGGGTTGGTCAAGAACTTCATGAGAATAAGGAGCACAAAAAGGCTAGTAAGTAATAGAAGAGAGTTCTTGAGATAACTATTTTAACTCACCTTTTTAGTTCTCCTAATCCTCCATCTTCTCCAATACAAAATTTCACATCTCATTCCTTTCCTCTGGATCATTGGATACATTTGCAAATAGACCATTCACTTCCTCATAAAGAAAGTTTAAACAAACTTTTCTTGCATATACTAGTTTTTTAATTTTGATTTCATCCATCCTTTCTTGGAGATAATGTTTCTCATATGTAATATCACATCCATATGGGAAAGGTGAAATATGGTCTTGATACTATTATGGTTCATAAGGAAGATAAGAGTCATGCTCTTAATAATAAGAATCATGTGAAACTTGACAAGGCTCATCATGGTTGTGATAAAAATCATGGTAAGGGCAATTATGATCATAACAAAGCTCATATGGATCATGATAGGGCTGATATGATTCATTATAGGTCTGATAAGGAGGTAGAATATAGGGATTTTCATCATATATAGCCATGAAAATAACATCAATATAGTGAAAATTAAACTAGACTTACTTATAAACCATTTGGTCTTTCAAAAATAATTTCTTGAGCTTGAAATCACCAAATTATTCATGAAGAACACTATTATAACTACAATTCTACCAAGACTAGCTCTAATGAGTCCCACTGGGCATGGAAAAACTGTTGGTATTCTAGATTTTCAACCTAGCTAAGAAGGGGATTATTCAAGTCCTCTGCTCAAATATAGTCCAACATGGGACTGACCTTAGGCTGTGGGTCACCTATCATAGGGTCAAACCTCCTAAGAAGGCTATCTTCCTTCTAGAACTATCACCTAAACTAAATTTTGACTGGGAAAAGGGAGAGAGAAATGGGTTAAAACACATTAAAACATGTAAAGGAGGTGATGAACTAGAAATTTGATTATTCATCTAGTCTATATAAAATTCTAAAAAACACTAATGATATTAGATATACAACTTTGAATGGTTGTTTATGAATTAGTATTTCATGTAGAGGTTCATAAAATGATCTAAAAAAATGAGGGAAGTTATGGAGACTCTTGATTCAAGGCACTAACCATTCAATGTATCCACTTGTTAGATTTAATAGAATGACATTAAACACTAAACATGACTTGCACAAAAATATAAACTAGTAGTTAGGTGAGATTTAAGATTTAACAAGAGAGAATTTTCTACCACATATGCAAATCAATCTAGCATTGACACACTATACCAGAATAATAAAATCTAAAAAGTGTCCTTTACTTATCTCAACAGGTTATAAAGTTAAAATCTAGGTAGAGTCTAGTCATGCCCAAGAGAGTGATTAATAATCTATTTTCAAGGCTTAGAAACTTGTATTTATAGAAAAAAGGGATGAGAGAGAGAATGAACTGAGTAGATAGAAAACATTGAATGAGGTCCAACTATTTTTGATGGATTAGCATTCTCGAGGATGCTGAGTTATGATCTTATTAAGAAGGCACAATTTCAAAGGATTTTTGAAATAATTTAATGCTCCATCATCCTTATTCAATTTATAGGTCTTAATCTTGAGATTACATGCCATTTTCACCTAATATGTTGATAAGGACCAACTCTTCATGCTTTGGAATTGATAGAGTCTTGCTCAATCTATTTCAAGTGGTCATAGCTACTTGATTATAAAAAATGTGACCATATTGATAGAATAAAAAACCCTTTATGATCATTTTTACATATGTATTTGGTCTAAATTGATCATGGGTCCATTATAGATGAAGATCAATCCAATTATTAGTTTTCGCATAGTCACAATATCCATGGAAACCTATAGACTACTTGATCTTGCTTTTAACACTGCTAGTCCATCTTTGATCCTTGTATTTGTTTTGAAAAACCTATTTTACCTCTAAAACCATGTGATATTTGAGGAGATACTACAAACAAGGATCCTCTATCTAAAAATAATGAACATGTCAATATAATGACTCTGTAACAGGGTTGACAGGTTCTAAACTATCAACCAAAGGTCTTATTTAAACTTTAATGGTGATGGAGTCTTGTCCTTAACCATATTGCCTATATGACAATGTATACTATTGATCGAGCTCTAATGGTGATACTTTAATATTTTGTTTGCTTGGGTTAAAAAACTAGCTCATTGACCTCCAATGGAAGCTCTTTGGATTTTCCCTTTGTTCATTGGTTGTCAATTGCCAACTAAGACCATTTAAATTATGCCCAAATATATTTATGCTTATTAGTCCTATAGATATGATGATTTATTAAATCTACTTACACCATTATATTTGGATGTAGGAATGCACGTGAGTCCTCAATCTTCTACCAAGACCACTAACGTTTGACACTTACCCTCTTTATATTTCTAACCCTTTTGACTCTTCTTGCTCCTTCGATCTTGATGTAATATTAAATGCACTTCATTTATATTTTAGAGACCCACTGAAACTATCAATCTACTTCGCTTCATTGGATTAAGGTGTATGATTGAACACAATCCATTGATCTTGGACCTATTTGAAACCCCAATGCCTACTTTATGGTGCTTAAATTTTATGGTTGCATGCATGTCATTTAACATTTATGCAGATGTATTAGACATACTACAAACCATCAAATTTAAGCATCTATGTATTTTTTTAGTAGCTTAAATTTGATTTTTACACACACATATCCCATTATTTAACCAACTTTAAGGATTTATATCTTAAAGCACAAAAATCTTAGAGGGATAAAACTTTCTAGAGAGTTTCTTGAGACCAAAAAAATAATGCCCAATTGATCCGATGGCTCTAGGAGATTTATAATTATACTTATAAATTTTTGAAGTGAGCTGACCTATGTGTTTTACATGATTTTTGTGTTCCTATCATAGAAAACACATTTAAATTGCTTAGGAGGTCAACTTTGTACATGTATATGTTTTGATTCATTTCATAAAATGACCTTAAACTTGGTGCATATGTTCTAAGGACTAATGTTATCACAACCATATGATGAATAATTCTTGACTCATCTACACATGGTAATGATAATGTTAGAAAACTACCTACTCAAAATTTTTGCCATTAGACCCAAAATGTCTAGATGAACACAATGAAGAACTAGATGAATACCATGCACTTCCATACTCATTTTATGAAATTTTGACACCCCATAGGGTCTTTGAAACTCTATACCTATCCTTTATAAATTGAAAATTTACACTTTAAGTTAACTTAAAGTGTTTCAAAAGCTTTGCGAGCTATATGATCTCTTTGGTCTACTCATTCCATCTAGAACTCTGCTTATATTGAATCATTATTTCAATAGGAGCCTAACTCAAATATATAAACCATATCTAGAAAAAATTTCTTTATGTGATCCAAAATTTGGCTAAAAATACCATTAGTGGACACATCCACTTTTTTGTCACAAACCTAGTTCACTCCATTTGCAAGGTTTATTCAAGAGACCTAGAGGTTCACTTGAGTTCAAGAGCACAAATAAATAATTCCATATATCATGAATGGATTTTAAGGTATATTAAAATCAATTCAATGATCTCCATACAGTCTAAATCATAAAAACACTTCAATTCTTTGTCTAAGTGCCCTTGAGGGCTTGCAAAGGTAAAGTAATTTTAAACCCTAAACACCATAACTAGTACACCAAATGCATATAGAGGAATGTTTAACACTTACACATAATTTAAAACAATGTATAGGATTTATTCTAAGTTTTATGATCTTTTTCCAACATTTGGAATGATTTTTTGGAGCTAAAACCCATTTTAACACCTCTCACACTCAAGGAAAGCTAAGACTACCCTAAGAGTAACTTCAAGTGCTCATGCCATTGATCCCAATTTGCATGATAGTATGATAATTTTGATAAAATTAACGGGTTATATCAAGGATGTTTTCCAAGTTGAATGAGGTCAGTTGGATGTCCCATTTTTATGAACAATCAATAAGACCCCAAATAGGCCTTAAACCCTCCTAAAACCCTAGTTATGACCAGTTTGTAAATATAAACCTAAAAATCACAAAATTATAAAAAATGGCCTTGAAACCTACCATAGGTTTTAAAACTCTTTGAGTATCTTGAACATGAAATTTGGCTATACCTTCACTTGTATAAATTTGTACAAAACTATACTTTTTCAAGGTTTTTGGCCTAAAACAAGGTTTTCAGCCTAAAACATGGTTTTAGAGAGCATGAGTTGAGCAAAATCAATGGGAGAGGTGGTTAAAGACTTATTTTTACTTATAAAAACTCAAAAATCTATAAAAACTTTCTCATAAGTACCCAAACCATTTAAATCTTTTAGGCCAATCTGGAAAATGCTTCAAAAAAGCAACCTTGCCAATGGCCATTTCAAGGTTTTCATACTTTCACAGTGTTCCAAATCACAAAATTTGACATGAATCATTTTTCTATAATAGGTAAATTGAATAAAGTGTTTTTTGTGAATTTAAAATGTGTGGGTGGTCTCAGGAGCAATATTTTCACTTTATAGGCCTAGAGGGTTAATTAGGCCTAATTGGAGAAGAAAATGAAAAAATGTGCTACTTCCACTTAGATTATAATCATGAAAATTTGTGTGAATATTTAAGGTGATACATGGTACTCAAAAATGTTCCCAATTTTTCAATTTTGTTTGTACAATCTTCTAGATAAGGAATTTTGAGGGTTTTAGGGCTACAAAGAAGGGGTGCTAAACTAAGCAAAATGATGTCTTTTAGACTACTTTATGGATCCAAATGACTTGTTTAAGGTTTTATTCCATTATTATAAGCCACACATGGTGTAATATTTCCTGGTCTAATGTAAAAATCTTCTTTCTCTCCTTTGTTTTTTGCTTATATGGAAGAATCAAGTGTTCACAAGTACTAAATGATGCATAAGAGCTATGAAATAAGATTTTTAATGATATTTATCACCTTCCACTCCAATTTAAAGTGTAAAAATATTAGATTTTATTTGAATAATTTTTCAAGGTTTTAAATGGTCTCAAAGACTCCTATCAACATCTTCTTTCCCTCCAACGCCTAGTCAAAATACAAAGTCAAAGGTGCACAAAGAGTCCTAAAAGCCTCAGTTTATTGGTGAGACCTCATAAATTAAGGAGAGGAAACATTAAAATTAAGACATTAATGTGATTTTAATACCTAATTTAAATTAAAGGACCTTTTATAGTCAAGGGAGGCATTCAACTAAAAATATAGGGTTCCTTGGCAAGGGTTTGGGCATTGTTATTGATTAAACCCCACCAATCAAGTCTTATGACCTATTACAAACTCTTTAAAATATTAAAATCATGTCTTAACTTAACCCCTATTAAAATTTTGATAATAAATTAATAAAATAATGCTAGGTTGGAGTTTGAAAAGGACTAAGTGAAGGTTTTATATTTCCTAATTTTGGGAGCTCTTGTCTCATTCTCTCTCCTCACTCTCAATTATCTATAAGTAGGACAATGTTTATAATTTTAATGGATAAAAAACATAATTTTTTTCAGTTACATTCTAAAAAAATCACTTTTACTTGGCTATTTGGATGAATATGACAAAATTCATGCCTCCTTAAAGCTTGTTCTTAGTGTATTTTTATGGTTTATTGATGAATGATAATGATATCATAGACTTCGTTTCATTTTGTCATTTCCCATTTTACTATATTAATTTTTTAATATCATACTTATAGTTTTCATAGTTTTTTATAATCATCTTATATGTTTGGAAAGTGTGGAGCTCTCTTTAGTGTTATTGATAGACCTATTGAACAAGCTTATTTAGATCATTCATCAAACTGAGCCTCTATGTGAAACATTTATGTATGGAGACCTATCTCTCTTGATAATTTTAATCATGTTTATGTTATTATTAATCCTTGATAATTCATATTACATAATTGGAGGTCATATTTTGGTGTATCACCCTAGTTAGATAGGTTTTCCTTTCAGTTTACCTTCTTCCCTTTTCCATTTCAAGATGGTAGTGTAGAGTAGGGATACTAAATGATACATAAAAGAGACATTATAATATAAATATTAAATCCACCTATTATTCCACTCATCTATTATTCTTTTCTCCATGTTAATTCAAGCTATGAAGGCCTAAAACTACCTTCGTAAGGGTGCAAGTCTAGTAGTCAACACTTATCAAGATATTGGTCATCAATCATGTTTGAGAGAAATTCATTGAGGTAGTGTTATTGGTTGGAATATAGAGGGGTTAAATGGGGTAAATTTTACCTAATTTAATAAATTTATCACATAATGAGTCCTTCTTATAGGTGTGTTAGGTGTTAGGTGTTTTGATCCTTGTCAATGTTCTTGAGAGGGAATCTAAGAACTGTTAGGTAGTTATTGGTCATATATAAAATTTTAAATGATTATTTTGGAGTTATATTGGGGATGTATTAAAGTTTGAATATATTTTAATCCTAAATATAATGAATATAAATTTTCTTGTTTTTGGAAACTAATGTTGTAGACCCTATTTGTTGTGCATGTGCAATGAAAATGACTATGTATAACAAATTAATGGATAAAGGTACAATAATTATATTCCTATGAATATTATTATGAATTTATTATATTTATTTCATATTCATTTAATTTTATTATGTGTTTAATTTGATGTTTTTCATACTTATTCATGAGAAAGATAATACAATCCTATAGATGCTAGCGAATACCTATATAATCAAATATTGAGCCTTGTTAAAATGAGTAATAGAGGCATCAAGTGAGGTAAATAATGCTTAAAAAATTTATGTGGAATTATTATGGACATTGATAAACCATTAAAGTATATTTAAATACATTTTCAAGCTTGAAACATTGAATTATTCCTTCTTGGGTCTATAGAGCCTATGTAAATCCTAAACTAGGGTTTAAAATCAAAAATCAAAATTATGAGTAAATAAACCATAAAAAACTTTTGAAAATTTGTGATAAATTAAGGTTTCAATTCCTTTGAGATATTTTTATGTTTTGAACTTGTATGGAACCTGTGTGTATGGTAGAAGAAGATTGTGTTTGAAACAAGATAGTGGAGACCTAATTAGGCCTAGATAGAGCCTTGAAAAGGAGTGAAAAAGTGTCATATGAGAAAATATAGGTATATAAAATCCTTAGAGAGTAATAAACCAATATAAGGTGTCTAAAAATGATATTATTTTCTTAAAACCAATATGTACTTGTCCGTACAGTTAAAAATTATCTAAAAAAAGGATACAAGATAGTCAAAACAAAAGGTAAAGGTAGAGTATGTTGAAAGTATTATACCAAGAGGTTAAGTGAATAAATTTAGGATATTAAAAGAGTAATTTTATGAGTATTAAAATTTATATAATAACCATAACAAAACAATGAAACCTTGAAATATGTATAAAACTATTATGCCTATGAGTCTTTGTCAAATAATAAGCATATTGAAACAAGACAAGTGTGAGAGTTGATAAGAAAGTGAAAAGTGAGAATTATGTTAACGGATTGGATAGTTAGGAGGAGTTGATATATGTTTATAAATAACTAAGAGTGAAAGGATTTTAGTAAAGAGATAGATTTTGGATGTTTAAGAGTGAGCATGAGAGTCTATTACACATAAAGTACAAAGTGATATAGTACAAATAACAAAGATCAAGCAAGAGTTTTAGAGATCAAGATGTCAATAAAAATGAAATTAAAGCTGGGTTTTGGTAGAGGTAATGGTGTAGAGTCTTGTTTCCATCCATATCAAAGTCAATGGTAATAACCTCTGCATAATATAGGTAAAGACATATAGTGACCTAGCTTGTAGCTTAGAAAATATGACTCATGAACTACTATTAGAATGATTAATAATTGTGTAAATACTACTCCTATGATTGATATATAAATAGGGATGAATAAGGAAAGTTTTGTCACTTGAATACTTTATTGAGTGCTTCTTGGTATATAGATTTGTGAGTTGTATTTGATTTTTGTATTATTTCCAAGTGAGGAGTGAATGAAGGTTGATCTTGTTTATGTACCAATATATTTTATAAATATATCACACTAAAAAACTTAGGATTACATTTAGGATAAATTTAATTTGAAAATTTAGATGACTCTTGGGCATTGGACACTTTTTAGGAAAAGTGGACATTTGCATCAACACAGGTATCTATTTGGGATGCAAGTGTCTACGAAACTAGAAAATAAGTATTGATTCATAACTAGAAGTAAAGTATAATAATCAATTTTATATATTTATACATAATATACAATGCTTGGTTATAAAAATAAAAATGGTCAGACTAAGAGATAAGTATTTTGGCACAAGGAGATAGTGAATGTGAGCCTTTTGGCATCAAGCATGTCTAGAACTAAAAGGTATAATCATGATAGATATTTTAAAAGTTTACAAGATTTGGGTACTATATCACACATTCCCAACCTTGATGTAAAGGTGAGTTTCAACATGTCCATTGATCTTGTTTCATCTCGATTGTGCAACCCAAATATGTGCATGATCTAGCGAGTGTGAGAGATTTAATCAAATTGGACTATATATTTGGTGAGGGTGGATTATTTAATTAAATCCAACCTATTATTATTATGTAAATTTAGATTATTTAACTAAATATAAGTTATAAAGTTGGTAAGATTGAGTGATTTAATTATCTCAACCTTAGAAAGGTGAACCAACTAACACAGTAGATTAGATTGATAACAGTCCATAACAATGCATCCTAGGTATGATAATAGTCTATAATAATATCTAAAATCTGGAAATTAATTTGATTTTACAATTTTAGGTGCCCTTTACATGGCATATGAAACTCATATATGTCTCAAGTCTAAATATAAGAATAATAATAGTACCAATGTATATAATGTTTCCATAAATATATATCTAAATCATATAACTATGAAAATTGGTGAAAGTGTGGAGAATGTGTTTCTATGAAATTCCCCCACTAAATCTATAAAATATGAGAATTTATTTAAATGTGGAGAAAATGTTTCTATAACACTCCCCCACTAAATCTAGGAAATCTGAGAATTGGTGTAAATGTGAACATGTTTTCTATAACATGCCCCCACTATAATTTGGAGATGTTGAGTACTTAATAAGTGTATAGGTCATGCCTTTTTTACATGTCCCCACTAAAATTTGAGACTATGAAAATGTAGAATTCATGCCTCTATGACATGCCCCCACTGATGCTCCCCCCTTTTGAGGTGAGGGGAAGTAGAATCTGGTAGTTACCTTACCTCAAAAGGATAAGATAATTGTATATGATATTTATAGATCATGTAGAATATGTGAGTGACATATGTGTGTGTGTGTGTGTGTGTGTGTGTGTGTGTATAATATGTGAGTGACATATATATATATATATATATATATATATATATATATTGTAAAATGAAAATTATATCCAATTATCAATCCAAGGGATGCTCATTTATAAGTGCTCTTAACATTTAATATGGTATAGTAAACTAGTGTTAGTACTGAGGAACATGTATAGGTGTAATATTTGGTGATGTAGGCTCTATAATTCTCTAAATATGTCATAGGAATTTGTGGTATTAAATAATTAATAGAAGAAATAGGTGTTTTTTTAACCCATATTTTTTTTATCTGTAGTGTATTTGAAAAATAAATAATAGGAACGTGTTTAGTTATTCTAGACAATTGAGTGTGTTGCATGGTAGTAGATGAATATTCCATAGAATCCACTGTGTATTTATGATGCAATGGTCTCTCGAGTATTGACCACCTAGGAAAGGGGATTACTTGTTTATTACACTTTTACATATAATTTACCTTAGTAGCTGTTATAATTATCTATCTTGGAATAACATTCTCTTGTTTAAGTGGATGGTCATATGGAATTATAGGAAAAGTGACAACTCTATTGGTATGTGTGATCTAGGAATTTGACTCAAGAGAGGATGATTAGTATCATGTTACTTTCAAAATGAAAACAAAATGAAAGAAACATACTAACTAGCATAACATCTCTAGGCCTAGACACTAGGGAGAGCTTAGTTAACAAACATGAATAAACACACAACTAAAATGCAAAAGAAACCTTCTTTAATCTTTCTTGGATACTCAAAAATGCTTTTTGTATTGGCTTACTCAGCTGGTGTTCATGAAGTCTTCATAAAAGGAGGCTTGGATATCTCCTCTTCTCTTTGGCACCTTATGGCTTTGGCTTGGCTTGGCTTGGAATCAATTTGGCATGGTAATACTAATTTCAATAGATTTTGGAATAATTTGTGCATTATAACTTTGCATTATCAAGACTTTTGAAGATATTTTAGCATAATAAATTTTCACCAAAATATCTTTTGAAGTTATTTGAACATAATAACATTGTACCAAAATAGCTTTAAAATGATGTTTATGGCCTCTCTATTTATAGATGTTAGAAAATGGCTAGAATCAACCCGAACCATCCATCTCAAGATTGAGATGTGTGGCTAAGGATTAATCCAATTATCCAATTAAAATTGATAAATAGGCTCATCAATATTTTAGATGGAGAAGAAATTAAGAGGCATGGAGGGATTTGATGAGGCATGGGAGGCATGAATCCTGATATTTGTGGTATTTATGGCCTAGGGATGTCTTCCCAAGAAATGAGGTCACCTGATGATGCAGATATTTAATATTCATTTCCAAAATAAACTATTCAACAAGTTTCCATGGAATTTTTGATTAGGCTCTAATTTTATTTAATTAGCTCTTAATCATGTTTAAGCACTTTGTGCAGAAATTACTCAAATTGATCAAAATACCTTGTTATTGGTCCAAAATTTGATTGGATTAGAATTGGAAGGTGATGTTAGATGCATTGGATCCATTATCCCATTTAGGATTTATCAATATAAAATAACAAAGGCACATGTCTTATGCAAAAAAATTAATAGAAAAGAGTAATCCAAAGCACCTATGTGCAAAATTGGAATTTTGACTCAAAATGATCTGATCAAAATTAGCTAGCCCATAAATTACATTACCCCATTTAGAGATACCCTAACCAAAATTGGAACTTGAATATATCAGTTTCAAAGCTTTAATTTGTTTTAGTGTTTTTAGGCCAAATTGTGCATTTTGTTGGAAATTGATCAAAAATTTGATTAGAGGTTACTGGTGGCTAGTTTAAGGTGTTTATAGTTTGCCCTTGTTTGGTAACGTGTTGTAAACTATAGGTAAAGCAATGTCTTCTCAAATAATGAGAAATGGATTGTATGCCAAAAAGAAGATGATGGTTGAAGAACAAAGCCCCAAATGGTGTTTGGGAAGCCTAAGATGATGCCCCCTTAAGGGATTGGCCATCACATATGTTGATGGATGGTCCCTCAAAAAGAAACAAGAAGGTATAATTAAACTATGGTTGAGATTAATCCAAATGAGAAAATGCTTGCATGCATTAATGTAAAAAGGATACTGAATTGCCTAAAGGTGGTTATAATCAGGAATAAAAGTCAAAATAATGATTTGCCCATAGATAGTTATAATCATTAAGAGGACCTAGATTGGCTAAAGATGATTATGCCCTAGTTAGGGATGATTAACAATCATAACTCAAGGATATAACCTAGAATATAGATTAAATATGAGTAAGTGCAAAGTGATGAAATAGATGAATAGAAGAATAAGATTGATCATTGTGAATGATTTAGTTATACCTATTAATGAGAAGATGCTCATCCTAATTAACAATGATACAACTAGAATGGTCAAATGAGTTATATTGATCTAGGAGGATTTACCAAGGTACCAAGGAGAAACTTTTATAGCTCCATTGATTGTAGACCTTCTTGAAGCTAATTTTTATTGTATCATGTGAGGGTAGGCATCATGATAAAACACCATGAATACTTGGCCAAAAAATACATAAGGACTGACTCCTGATATCTAATAAATACTCAAAAATAATGCACTAATGATAAAAACCATGATGACAATGTTAATGGATGAATATGGATGGATTCAAGAATAATGTTTTTAAGGAATCACCCAATGAGACATATAGACTGAATCAAGTCAACAATGTTGAAAGTAAAAAAATAGGCAAGCAAACAAACAAACCAATAAATAGAAAAACAAAAAAACAAACAACTTAAAATAAATAAACAAATAGAAAGCCTGAAAACAAAAGTAAAAGAAAGCATCCTAACAATGATCATGCCCCAGTAAGGTGGATTGAGGATAACTAACTAGGCTTAGATAGGATAAATATTTTTATATTTTTGAAATGTTATGAATGTTTTTGGAATTTTTAGATATCTTAACTTGTTAGATAATGAAAACATACCTACTCACAAAATAGTGAGAGGTTTGGCTTAGGTTGCTCACAAAATGATGAGAGCGTATGGCTTAAGTTGCTCACGAAATGGTAAGAGCATATGGAAAGGGGGACTTAGGTGACCTCAAAATGAATTAAGTATGACATAAATAGTCCCAAAATGACCTCAAGTCATATTAATTCCACCTACACAAAAGGTGAGTCAAAACCAATTAGGTCCCAACAAGCTCTCAAACTAGCAAATGGCTAGTCAAATGAAAATAGTAATGGCAAGGTGATGTGGTAATTCATGATAAATAAGTTATATACCTAGTTTTCCCATAGGTATTTTTAACTAAGATATAATGGCATAGGCTAGTTATACTAATTTTCCCATAAGCATTTATAATTAGTAGCAAGACTGGCGAAACATTGATCTGCCCATAAGTGGTTATAATCAAGCTAACATAAACAAACTTGGATATAAGATAAAATATATCTTTCTACATAAATTGTCAAACTAATCTCATTGAATATCATTATAAACATAGATTGGATTGATTATTGAAAATTGATTGGAATCCTCTCACAAAAAGTACAGGAAGAACTAAAGGAACCAAGATCAAAATAGGATTGGGTAGGATGACTAAATAGGCTTTGGTCTAGATAGGAATGGATGATAGGATGGTATAGTGTTGCTTAGGATAATGATGGTTTGCTAATTAGGTTAAAATGGTAGGATGGTTTCCCCCAAGTGATGGGGTAAATGGTGGGAATATGCAATAATGAAAAAAAGATATGGAACAATGACAATGGAATATGAAATGGTATGGTACATGTTTTTGGCCTAGGTATGATAATTGGCATATAATTCTATTATTATTATTATTGAGATGGAAATACATGTCCTGATCAAAAAATTATACAAATAGAATAATAATCCATGTTAATTGTTAGCCCATGCCTTATTTGAGTAGTTTCTCTATCAAGTACTAGCTATAGATTTGGTTGTCAAGAATGATTTTATGATCTTTTTTGGTCATTTATTTTGATTTCATCAAGCATTAAGACAAGGAATATTTGTATCCTCTACAAAGAAAAGTGTGGCCATGTATGGTAAATATCTAAAAATAATGGATGTTAAATTTGATTGTGAAATGGAATGGTAGATGATAATGGAATGTGGAATCATGGAGAAAAAAATGAAGATCAAGAATTTTAGTCACACATAATGTTTTTGATGCTAGATTCGACATATTTTTGGTTATGGTGGGCTCAAAGACTTGTTCTCTCGATAGGACCACCATATTTTTATATTATTTGATCTTGAGAGTAGCTATCATCTGATTAAGCTATAGATTGGAAGCTATTTTGATTTGATGTTTGATTTTATCTTCATAAAGTAGTGAAAAACTTTTATGCTCAACTATTGGTGCCTTAATATGAGATTTTCACCAATGAAGTTGTCTTGATTGTCTTATAGCACCTTTAAAAAGGTTTCACTAAGGAATGTTGACTTTTGACTTTGATTGTCTTCTAACACCTCCAAAAAGGTTTCACTAGAAGATGTTAAGTTTTGACTTTAATTTCCCTCTAGCATCTTCATAAAGGTTTCACTAGGAGAGTGTTATTTTTCTATATGAATATGGTTGTGTCATCCTTGATCTTATTCAACTACTATGTCACCATAGATGTGATTTAACAAAGTATGATTCTATCGATCCCAATCAACACTTATGGGAGATGTAATTTCAATGATATAGCTATTGTGGTTTATGGTAATGGCCTATGGAATGGTAATGGAATGGGGAGAGGCTGCACAATCCTCATAGAAGATACTAGGATAATTTGTGTTGAAGATTAATTACTTATCCTAAAAAACCATAGAAGGATCACAAATATATTCAAATTGATCTGAAAGGCATGCATAACCAATGTTGTAACAACCATGAACATATTCATCCTTTGAATTTGATTCTAACTCAAGGGAATCTAAATCTGATGTTGAGACTGATGTTGATTTAGATTTTGATGGTAAATATAATGTTGGATCAAGAATAGGACCTAACTCTAACTCTGATTCTTCATCTAATGAATGCTTTATTACAATGATCTCTTGTTGAATGTTTGGTTTTGGACAAGTAACAGCCTATGATGGAATAATGGGATCCATAAAAAATAGTTTGTCAAAGTGAGACTCCTCTAAGAAGGGAAAAATGTCAAGAGACAAATCCTTAGAGACTAGCTTTTCAATATGAGGCTCTTAAGAAATAGGTACATGGTTGAGGTAATGATTTACCCAAAGGCAGTTATAATCATTAAGAAGTGACTCAACAAAGATTAGCTCATCAGTGTGAGACTCCTTGACAACTAGTATACAATAAATAGGTTATTTATCATAGGTTGACTTACCACAAGTAGTTGGTTCAACAAAAAAATATTAGATTGGTTGGTTATCTTGGCTTTGGTTTCCAATGAGTTAAAAAATACTAGTTTTGAATATATCTTGGTCTTTTAAGGATTAGATCGGTTGAGGTTTGGATGGGATTAGTTCTGGATGAGGAATAACTTGTGGTTAAATAATGTTAGGGCATTAGGGAGCATGATTTATTACATGATCCAAAGGATGAAGTTCTGAAATGGTAATAACATGGTGGTACGGAGCTTATTTGTTCATACAAGCCAAAATACTAGGTCCTAAAATGATGAATGGGTGTTATGGAGCTTGATTTCTCGCACAATCTAAATTATAAGGTCTCAAAATGGTAATGGTTTTCCATGGATATTGTAGAACTTGATAGATAATATAATCTAAAGGAGGGTTAGGTGTAGTTGATGATCATATAACAAAAATGTGTCATGAAACTTGATTGATTGCACAAGCCAAAGCATCCAAGTCTTCCTCATAAACCATATCATCCCAGTCATGAGTTGGCTCATAAACTGGTTCTTTACTGTGTTCCATGTATTTATTATTTCAAAAAGGGTATAGATATGTATCCCAAACAACATTATCTATAATTGGGTCTTTAAAGTCCTCCTCACAAAATTATTCATGCCAATCAAGGTCTTTATTTGGATTTTGTGGATTTTGACTATGTTCCCCATATAGAGTATTGTAGGGAGAACAATAAAACTCCTTGGAAATTTTTTCTCTTTAGGGGTTCCTAGTGGGATTTTGTGTGTCCATTCTATCATAAGTTGGATTGTATGTGACTCCACCATAAGTGTAGCTATACATATCCACATAAATTATGAAATCTCTAAAATAAAAAGGTTTAGATTTCTACAAACTCTGAAAAACTTTCCAAAGGACAAATAGTTCAAACTTGGTCTAACCTGGTCAAAGGGGTGGAGATGTATCTCCAATATGGTCTAAAAGTATAGATATATCTCCAAAATGATTTGTGCTAAAACTTGGTATAAAATAGTCAAATGTCTAATGTCAACTGTCATACACATAAAAGGTCAAGCGTCTGAATAAAAACTAGCATGCTAAATGTCTAAGTCAAAGTGTTCCCAACAAGGTCTACACTAGGAAAGGGAAAAGTTGAGTTATAGTTATTTTGTCCAAACATGGAGTCAAAATCTAGGATCAAACAAATAGGCATATGCTAGGAATTTTGGCCAAATATAATCAAAATCTAGACTTGTAACAAAGACTAATGTGATTTGATTTAATCTAACAAGTTTGGAAACAACTTTGACATAAACCTAGCACATGAAATCAAACATAAACATGATCAATTGGCATAAGGCATAAGGAAAATGGCTCTTTGAGAAAGGTTTTGTTCTCCAAAATAAAGGCACAAATAATGATGAGGATAGGCATTAAACAAAAAATCATCAATAGTTTGCAAATTTAGGTAATTGATTAATCGAAGTTATATAACCTAAAAGAGAAATATCTTTGTATCATCCCTATGAATTAAGGCCTAAATAGAAATCAATAAATATTTGAATCTAAACTTGACAAGGCTAATTGAAAACTCAATGTTGAAAACTAGGATTTTACCAAACAAGCTAGACAAGATTGGATAGCATGACAGCACAAGACAAAGGTATAAATGGTATGCACAAAATGGTTTGAAATAAATGGTTTTTGATATAAGGTGAAACAAGTCTTAAAATAAATTGAGAAGATTAATGGTGTAAGCATGCTTGAATGATGTGATCTATGTTATGTTTCAAAGATTCAAAATTCAAGATGGCTTTAACATGTTTTGGGCAGTATAACACTACCCTCCTCAACTCAAATGACACACACACAAACAAGTTTAGAAAAAAAAATTAGGACACAAGTGTGGTGTAAAATAGCCAGCATAACACCTCTTTAGACAAAAGAGTGACATATATAAAAATTGGTTTTGACATGGCTTATGAACAAACAAACAAGTTTTAGTCTCAAAACATACCAAGAAAAAATGACCAAAATACACTAAATATAACCATCCAAATCCTAGTAAGGGTATGACAATGTGGGGTTAAATAAACTATCAAGTTTTGAAGTCTTTAGGGGAATCAATTTATTAATGAATTTCACATCAACCAATGCAAAATAAAAGAATGGAAATTAGGTGATCATGGCATTGGCTAGTTGTAAAAAGGTCTAGTCTTTTTTACAACCATTATATCCTACTATTCACTCAGTAGAGTGCAATGTCCAAATACATATACGTCTCATGTGAAACTCAGAAGGATTAAGTGAAGTCAATGCTAAGAGATTAAACCCTAGGTCAAAGCTTCCCTAAAGAATGGTGAGTATCTACAATATGTGATAATGGCAAAAAGATATGTAACAATGGTAATGGCATGGCAATATTAAATGGTATGGTACATGTTTTTGGCCTAAGTGTGGTTTTTGATTTTGTTGTTCCTATTGATAGGGAGCTGCACATCCTAATAAACAAATGATACAAATAGAATACTTGATCATGTTAATTTATATCCCATACCTTGTATAAATAGTTGCTTTGTCAAGAATTGACTATAGATTTGGTTGTCAAGAATGCTTTTATGATCTTTGTTGGTCATTGATTATGATTCTGTCAAGCGTTGAGACAAGGTATCTTTGTACCCTTTGCAAAGGAAAGTGTGGCCATGTATGGTATATAGGGATAAATTTTGGATGATAGGTTTATTTTTAAAATGGAATGGTAGGGAAATAAATGAAGATTGGGACTTTTAGTCACACATAATGTAATTGATACTAGATTTGACATATATTTAGATGTGGTGGGCCAAAGAATTTTTCTCTCAATAGGACCACCAGATTTTTTGGTTGTTTGATCTTGAGAGTAGCTACCATATGACTATGCTATAGATTGGAACCTATTTTGATTTCATCTTCATCAAGCAGTGAAGAACTTTTGTGCTCAGTTATTGGTGCCTCAAAGAGGTTTTCACCAATGAAGTTATCTTGATTGTCCTATAGTGCCTCTAATAAGGTTTCAATAATAAACATTGGATTTTGACTTTGATTTTCTTCTACAACTTCTAAAAAAGTTTCACTAAAATATGTTGAGTTTTGACTTTGATTGTCCCCAAGCACCTTAGAAAAGGTTTCACTAGGAGAGTGTTCTTCTACTATATGAATGTGGTCTTGGCCTTCTTACTCTTCTTCAAATGTTATGCCATCATGGATGTAGTTTAATAAACTATCATTCTATCAATCCCAATCAACGCTTATGGGTGGTGGAATGTCAATAATATGGCTATGTTGGTTGATGGTAATGGCTTGTGGAATGGTAATGTAATGGGGAGATGCTACACAATCCTTGTAGAAGATGCTAGGATAAATTATGTCAAAGCTGAATTACTCATCCCTAAAAACTATAAAAATATCACAAATGTATTCAAATTGATCTATGAGACATGCATAACCAATCTTATAATAGTCATGAACATATTCTTCTTCTAAATTTGATTCTAACTCAAGGGGCTCTAAATCAAATGTTGAGATTAATGTTGATTTATATTTTGATGGTATATCTGATGTTGGTTCAAAAATAGAACTTGACTCTAACTTTGATTCTTCATTTGATGGGTACTCTGTTACAATGTCTTTTTGAATATTTGGTTTTAGATAAATAACAGCTTGTGATGGCATAATGGGTTCCACAAAAATTAGTTTTTTAGAGTGAGCCTCATCTAGGATGGGAAAAATGTCAAAATAAAACTCCTCAAAGACTAGCTTATCAATAAGAGGCTCTTGAAAAATAGGCATATGGTCATGGTAATGATTTGCCCAAAGGTGGCTATAATCATTAAAAAGTGACTTGATAAAGACTAGTTCATTAATGTGAGACTCCTTGACAAATAGTATAGGATCAATAGGTGATTCATCATAGGTTAACTTATCAAAAATGGTAGGTGGAAGGCGCGCAGCGCATGGTTTCAAAATTTGAATGAAGCGTTGGGATGCGTTGGGTGCACTGGGAGTGCTGGGCATGCTGGAAGCACTCCCAGATTTAGAATCTGAAGGTGCAAGGAGGCAGATAGAAGATGCCCTTCCAAAAGGGGGAAATGAAGGATGGAAGGTAAATGGATAATTGGTGGTGGAGAACCAGGAAGGAGGTACTAAATGTGGAGGGATAGTAGGAGAGGAAAAAGAAAATGAAGGATCTAAATTTTCTGCTGATAAAAAGACTGGAATACCTTTGAATGGATTGGATCCTTTTTGTGGTACTAGTACTTCCCAATAGGATTATTCTCTTGTTGTGTTGGGGTAGATGACTGAAAAGGAGAAAGAGAATGGGCATTTAAACAACGAAAAATTCTCAGAAGTGCAGAAGGCAGAGTACTCAGAACAAAAGAAGTGGTCCTCTCTGTTTGGCAAGAAACCCAATGAAAAACTTCTCTTCCCACTGGTTATTACTAAATCATGCTGGGAGAAAGGTGAGTTCCAAGTATTTATCCCAGATCCTTTAATTGATTTTTCTATGTCTTCTTTGGAATTCACCCTAGAGGGTAAATTTTTAGGGGCAAGACTAGATATAGAATCCCTTACCAAGATGGTCAAAAGGAATTGGGTTATTCGAGGAGATGTTGAAATGGCTCCTATGTTGAATGGTTTATTTTTGTTCAATTTCAACTGTAAAGAGGACATGAATATGGTTTTGTGTGGAGGACCGTGGTCTTTTGGCAAATGTTCTTTAACCATTAAAAAATGGGAGCCCAACATGGACCTATCAGATTCTTTCTTCTTAAACACTCCCATTTGGGTAAGACTTCCTGGACTTCCCTTAGAGTTTTGGCATAAGGACATTTTTAAAGGTATAGCCAGCTCTTTTGGTGAACTAGTGGCATTAGATAATGCAACGGTTACCAGATCCAAACTTCAACATGCCAGACTTTATGTTAAAGTTGCAGATTTGAATAATCTCCCAGAAAAAGTGGATTTAATTTCTAAGCATGGCAAAAAAACTCAAAGGTTTTTTTTTGAAGATTTGGCCAATTCTTGCTATGCTTGTAAAAAATAGGGGCATTGGGCCAGAAACTATCCTTATAAAAGGAAAAACTATTCAAGCAGTGTTCTGGATGAAACAAAGACCAAGGTTCAACACAAGAAAGTATGGATACCCAAAGAAAAAAATCAACAAGAACTAAAGAAGAATGAAGATAATAAAGTTCTGCATGCTGAGGAGGAGAAAGAGATCTCTATTGAAGAACCCAAAGTTCCACAATTAGATGCGGACGAAGAGTTTGTGGTTGAGAAAGACAATTCTGAGCAAGAAGGCTATGGGCTGCAATCTGAAACCACAAATCCTGAACAAAGAAAAGATGAGTTGATATATTTAACAAAACAAATCGTTGGCTATCAAAAGATAGAAGACAGTTGGGGAGATGTAGAAGACAAAACTGAACTGGAGGAAGGAAAATTATTGGATGGAGCTGAAAATAAATTAAAAGAGGATGATCCTCTTTTTTCTAAGACCAAGGTGATTCAGGCTAAGAATGTTTACCCTCTGAAGGTGCTAAAAGTAAAAGATAATGGAGAAATCATAAAGCACTTTTCAAACCAAAGAAAAGAGCTGAAAAAAAAGACCATTAAAAAGGGGGTTGAAACAAGAAGCAGCAAAAAAGCCCAGAAAATGAAGGCTAAAGACCTAGTTTCTACTATGGATAAATCTAGAAAAGGAGATGAACAATTTTTAAAAATGAAACCGGATGTTGGCTCTCCAGACCGACCGGGAAGAAGATCTACAAAGAAAAACAGAGAATTAGAAAGTAAGCAGAATATTGCTGATGGTAGGTAGGCAACTATTCTGGATTTTACCTCTCAAAAATAGATAGAAAATCTTTATTTGGAATTTTAGGGGGCAGAACATAAAATGGTTAATGATGTTGCCCCTATTTTTCTTGATTTTGCTGCTAGTTTTTAGTAGGCTTAAGGATTGCTTATCCTGGTGCTTGTAATTGATCTACCTCTTTATTTATGTTAAAGGGTTTGGGGTCCCTTCAAAACTTGTTTTTACCTTAATCTAAGACTTATAAAAAATGGTTGGTTCAACAAACACATCTTGGATTGGTTAATTTTCTTGGCTTTGATTTCCAATGAGTTAGAAAATACCAGTTTTGAACATAGCTTAGTATTCGAATGATTTGATTGATTGAAGTTTGGTTGGGATTGGTACTGGATGAGGAATGACTTGTGGTTAGATAATGGTAGGGCCTTTGGGAGCATGATTGATTGCATGAGCCAAAGGATGAAGTCCTCAAATGGTAAAGATAGGGAATTGTGGGGCTAGATTTCCTGCATAAGCTAAAGGACTAGGTCCTAAGATGATAAAGGGGAATTATAGAGTTTGATTGCTCACACAAGCCAAATCATGAGGTCATAGCATAGAAATGGTTTGGCATTGTGGAGTTTTATTTCTAGTACAAACCAAAAGATGAGGCTTTGGTATGGAAATGGTTAGATGTTGTAGTCTTGGAATAGAAATGGTATGATGTGGGGGAGCTTGATTACTTGTATAAGCCAAAGCATCAAAGTCTTCCTCATAAACCATATCATTCCAATCATGAGTTGGTTCATAAGTTGGTTCTTGACTATGTTCCATGTGCTGGTTATTGTAAAGAGGGTATGGATCCATATCCCAAACAACATTATATGTAGTTTGGTCTTTAAAGTTCTCCTCACAAGCCTCTTTATGCCAGTCAAGGTTTCAATTTGGATTTTGTGGATTTTGAATATGTTACCCATATGTAGTATTGTAGGGAGAATAATAAAACTCCTTAGAAAATATTTCTCTATAGGGGTTCCTAGTGGGATTTTGTGTGGCAATTCTATCATAAGTTGGATTGTATGTGACTCCATCATAAGTGTATCAAGACATATTTGTGTAAATGATAAAAGCTTTGAAACAAAAATGCTTAGAGTTCTATAAACTCTAAAAAACTATGTCCAAAGGACAAATGGTTCAAGCTTAGTCTAACTTGGTCAAAAGGTAGAGTTGTATCTCCACTTTGGTCTAAAAATGGAGTTTTATCTCCAAAATCATTTGTGCTAAGACTTGGCATAAAATAGCCTAACATCAAATGTCTAATGTCAAATGTCATACACAAAAGGTTAAGTGTCTAAATAAAAACTAACATATCAAAGGTCTAGGTTAAAGTGTTCCAAACAAGGTCTAAACTAGGAAAGGGAAAAGTTGAGTTGCTAGGTCTTTTATCCAAACATAGAGTCAAAAGCTAGGCTCAAACAAATAGGTATACGCTAGGACTTTTGGCCAAATAATGTCAAAAGATAGACTTGAAACAAAGGTTGATGTGATGTGATTTAATTTAACAAGATTATAAACAACTTTAACATAGACCTAGCACAAAAAATCAAACATAAACATGATCAATTGGCATAAGGTATAAGACAAAAGGCTCTTTAAAGAAAGACTGTGTTTTCCCAAATAAAGACACAAATAATGATAAAGATAGGTACTGAACAAACAAACCATCAATATTTTTCAAATTTGGGTAATACATTAACCAAAGTTATGCATCCCAAAATAAAAATATCTATGTATTAGCCCCATGAATTAAGGCCTAAATAGAAATCAATCAATGTTTGAATCCAAACTTTACAAGGTTAATTAAAAACTCAACATTGAAAACTAGGATTTGACCAAACAAGCTAGACAAGATTGGACAACATGATGGCATAAGATAAAGGTCCAAATGGTATACATGACATGTTTTGAAACAATGGTTTATGGCACAAGGTGAAAAAAGTCTTTAAATAAATTTTAGTATCTTAACGATGTAAGCATGCTCGAATGATGTGATCTATGGTATGCTTCAAAAGACTCAAAGTTAAAATGGTTTTAACATGTTTTGGGTAGCACATCACTACCCTCCTTGACTCAAATGTATTTTTTTGACATGTATTATGAATAAACAAACAAGTTTTAGTCTCAAAACATACCAGGTAAAAATGACCAAAATACACTAAGTATAATTGTCTAAATCCTAGCAAGGGTATATCAATGTGGGGTTGATTAAACTATCAGGATTTTAAACATTTCTAGGTGAATAAATTACAAAGTGACTTACACATCATACGATGTAAAATACAATCAAAAAAATTGAGTGACTATGGAATTGGCTAGTTATAAAAAGGTCTAGTCCTTTTTACAACCACTACATCTTGTTGTTTGCTTAGTGTAGTGTGATGTCCAAATACAAATATGTCCCATGTGTAAACTTAAAAGAGTAAGTGAATTCAATGTTAAGAGATGAAACCCTGGGTTAAAGATTCCCTAAAGAACTCATGAGAGGTAATGATGTCCTCCTCATAATCCAAATTTGCATGAAATAAAGAAATCATGAAATATAAAGACTTTAAGGTTGTTTTCAAGGTCACCTAAACTATGACGAGTTTTTAGGGGAGCACTTTAGATGATGTTCTTTCTAAGCCTTGGACTAGGCTACTTGAAATAGGAATGGTTCTTTTGATTCCAAGGGTTCCCTAAAGGGGATAAATGGAAGAGAATACATGTAACACCCCTCTCTTTGTTAAACAAAATTATATCAAACAATTATTGAAGACTAAAATGATAAGTGTGTTCAATTTTAAGCCCAAATGAAAGATTTGGTGGTGTTTATTTGACTTCTTGGTCTTAATTTTCAAATTTGAAAGCTAACTACAATATTTAATAAATATAACCCTAAATTATTTAATTAAGCACCAAAAATAAGATTCCTAATTCATTTTAAAATCATGTCAAAGATATCTTAATAGTATGTTTTAACAAGTTCCAAGTCTGTTGAGTACCTGTCTACTCTTAAGGCATCACCCCAAAAGCAAATATGTTAGATTAGAAACACTTTAAATAGATTTTCAAAATTTTGTGAAAAAATATATGAAACTTGAAGCTAAACTAAGGTCAAATTATGAAAATTTAGGAGAAAACATGTGGTTTTAAAAAAAATCATCCAAAATAGAGTCTGTATGACCCCAAACCAAGCAAATTAAAATGGCCTATTAGCTCTTGGGCTTATGTTTTTAAGAAAAACACAGTGACTAACGTTAGTTCTATAACCAGTGATGGTTTCACTTACTAACTGATGAAGGTTATCTGATTGATAATGGTTGTACTAATAGTGATCGATGATGGCTATGTCAACTGATGATGGATTTACTAATCGACGATGCTTACTATGTAAACTTGTGACAAATAAAAATGGAAAAACAAAGTTAAAAAAATTAAATTGTAAGATTTTTAATGATACAAATGAAGATTTTAAAGTTTTAAAATGATCTTATTCATGTGTGCAATGTGTTTGGTCCCATCGAGTGTGCCATTATGTGAACTATGAATTTAATTAATAGGAGATTAGTATTGTGTTAGTGAAAAAATGAACAAATTTTTTTGACAAAGAACGCACTAAACTAACACCTTCATGACTAGTTACTAAGGTGAGCTTAGTAACAAAAATAAATGATAAACACAAATAAAAAGTAATGAAAAACAAGATTTCCTTCACCTTCCTTGGATGTTCCAAATGCCTTTATAGTAGTGGCTTGCTCAGGTTGTGATCACGAAGTCTTCATCAAAGGGGGATTGGCTATCTCATCTTCTCCTTGGCACCTTGTGGCTTTGGCATGGAATCAATTTGACACGGTAACACTAATTTCAATATCTTTTGGAATCATTTGTGCATTATAACTTTGCATTATCAATACTTTTGAAGATATTTGAGCATAATAACTTTTCACCAAAATAGATTTTGAAGATATTTGAACATAATATATTTTACACCAAAATAGCTTCAAAATGATGTTCATGGCCTTTCTATTTATATATTTTGGAAATTGGCTAGAATCAACCTAAACCATCCATCTTAGGATTGATATTTGTGGCTAAGGATTAATCCAATTATGAAATTAAAATTAATAAATATGTTCATCAATATTTGGGATAGAGGAGAGATTACAAGGCATGGATGGCTTTGATGAGGCTTGGGATGCATGAATCTTGATATTTGTGGTATTTATGGCCTAGTGATGTCTTCCCAAGAAATGAGGTCACTTGATGATGCAGATATTCAATATTCATTCCAAAACCAATTATTCAACATGTTTCCATGGAATTCTTGATTAGGCTCTAATTTGGTTTAATTAGCTTTTAAGCGTGTTTAAGCACTTTGTGCACAAATTACTCAAATTGATCAGAATGCCTTATTATTAGTCCAAAATTTGACTAGATTAGAATTGGAAGGTGATGTCAGATGTGTTAGATCCATTATCCCATTTAGGATATTATCAATATAAAATAACAAAGGCACGTGTCTTGTGTAAAATATTTGATAGAAAAGATCAATCCAAAGTACCTAGGTGCAAAATTAGCATTTTGACTCAGAATGATTTGATCAAAGTTAGATGGCCCATAAATTACATTACCCCATGTAGAGATACCCTAGCCAAAATTGGTACTTAAATATATCATTTTAAAATCTTTAATGTGCTTTAGTGTTTTTAGGCCAAATTATGTATTTTGGTGGAAATTGGTTAAAACCCTAATCGAAGGTTATTAGTGGCCAGTTTTAGGTGTCTCCAATATGATCATTATTAATATACCTATACATTATGGAACATACTACATGGATTATATGTATTTAAGGTCATCCTAATAACATATCAAAGACTCCCATGTATGGTATAACTAATAAGGTAGTGACCACATGTGTTGGTCCAACTTATAAATGTATGTCAATCTCACTAAGAACATGTTGTGAGGTCCCATCAAATGTTCTAACCATCTTTTTCGAAGGGTGTAAATCATCATATGTATATCACAAATGTGCATGTAATGACATGGTGAAAACATTTTTACTAGCACCATAATCAATCATAACACTATAAGTAGGTTGGTGATCAAGGTATGATAAATAAATAATGAATGGATATCTACATCATTATCCATAATTTAACTATCATAAAAAGTAATAGATAGTCTATTAACCAAAGGAGGCATATTCTATCTATAAATAGAAACAATCCCATCTAATTGGTGACCATAATTTGGTGGATGATTATGTGAATTATATGAATTTACACTCTTAGATTATTTTGAGAATGATCTTGCAATGGATGATAAAACATATTTTGGTTCTGATGGTCACTAGGTTGTGACCTTGAATCTTTGGGATGGTCATTAAATATAAGTTGTTGGTTATCAAGAAGGTCTTGGATCTTATATTTTAAGGTATAAAATTAGATACTATTATGCCTAGGGCCCTATTGATAGTCATAATAATCATTTTCCCCATATCCGTGAGGTAAATATCTACTCATTCAACCTCTATGGGAAGAGGGAGAGATATGACATGATAATCCACAAGTTTCTTAAGTAGTGAAGATGGAGACTCAGGTAATCATGTAAATTTCCTCCTTGGTGAATGGGATAATAAAATCCAATTAGGTTATTTTGACACTATATTAATACTTATATTTTTTTCCTTTTTAGGTTATGTAGGTTTTACCTTGTAGCTCGGCTTGATATGAAACTTGGTATTACATGTAGTCGATGTGTTTTATAAATACTTAATCTTATTCAATAAAATAAGTTTCATTTCATGATCTCACACAATATTCCATAAGTCATCAAAATATTTAAAGTTTTTGAAAATAATGGACTCATGTAATGGAGCCATTGAGATTTTCTTGAAGATGTCTTGAAGCTCGTTATCTACCATTTGGTTTGTTATTTTGGCCAACATTGTCTTCTACCTTAATACATATTCATTGGTTCTTTGTTTGATTTTTTCAATTTGGGCATAAAATACCTTTTTAATAATGTTGATAGAGAAGTGTGACAAAAAATTGATCCATAATAGGTTTGAATGATTTTATAGATTGGATTGATAAATTATATAACCACCTTATAGCATAGTTGTTGAGGTTCCATGGAAATAGTTTAGACAAAAGTTTATCATTAAAGGAATAATCAAGGAATGTCACATAGAAAGATCAAAGACATTATTTAATATCACCTTTACCATCATAAAATGTGAACTTAGGTGAAATATAACCAATTGGAAAGGGGTGAAAAGATATCCAAGGTGCAAAAGGGTCATGTAACATCTATTGTGAGTTAATAGCATAAGGTGACTTCATAGAATATTCATAAATATTTGTAACCTTATCTTGTAAATTTTTTATATTTTGGACAATATCTTGCACATTTTAATCACTAAGGTTTTAAGTTTGAGAAGTCACCAAAGGAGGTGTACCCATTATTTGAGTTAATATAGACATTGAAACAAATAACTGGATTGAAGTGCCAATGTTTCCAATGGATATTGTAGCAATATTAAGATTTATTTTAGGGAATAATGGTGTAAACCAAAAACTCATTCCCCCATTATATGTATGAAGTTATGATGTAATCAATGGGATGGTTATTGATATGGAATCAATTGCATTACCATATAAGGATTTATTCACCAACAATAGTGGAGGATGCCTTTGTATTGGAGTGTTTATTGATTTCATCTTTTGTAATATACAAAAATAAATCCATTGGGTCTTTTTTGTTATTGATATGAGTGATTAATTCTTATTTATCTTCCATTTTAAAATGAGTTTTATGATTAACATTTTCCAGTACTTATAAATGACAAATTTATAATTTGAAAATGTAATTTACAGTAATTAAAAAGAATAAAATAGAAAAACTCTATATTAATCAAGGGTTTTGAGACCAAAGGTCAAGTTTACCAAATGTCTAACCCTAAATTTATATATGTGTGGTTATATAGGGTTAAAGTGGTATTATAATATCTTTTAAAATAGGATGGTCAACTAACCTAATGATCAAGGCAATTAATAGAAAAAATCAGACATATAGTATTCTAAATTTATACAACTAAGTTTACTAAAAATAGTAAAGTGAAACTATTGATATATATTACAATGAACTGGAAATAAATGATACTTTATAGTTTATTATGTGCACCCAAGTTTCATCTGGAACATTTTATAAGTGGACTGAAAGATGATCCTAGAATAGTAAATATTTTAAATGTTTTTTCTATGGCCTCAAATGCTTGTGTTGGATTATTGCATTGACATAGGTGTTTGAATTTGACATAAGTTTCTTGTACATAATATTGATTTTGTTTGTATGTGACCAACTAGAGCATTTTAGGTTTTTTTACCCTTATTTTTATGTATACATATCATGCACATAGTCTATCACTTTTTGTTAAATTATCAAACCCTATCTCTTCACCCTTAGAGTGACTGTGGAAAAAATGGGTTAGTAGGATCATTATGTCAAGTTTCCCCAAGGACCCTTATATCCATGGGCACTACTTACACATCCAATAATATGAATAGGGCCTCATACTTATGTATTTATCCCCTACGTGTTGGATTTTAAGTACACAAGGATTCAATTTGTGATAATCAAAGACATGCAATGACCTAATTTGTAACTTAGAAAATATGGAACATGAACTACTCTTGGAATTATTTAGACCTATGGAAATACTAATCCTATGATTGATATATTAAAAATGATGAATAAGGAAGGTTTTCTTACTTTAATGTTTGATTAAGTGATTCTTGTTATATGTCCTTGTGAGTTTTATGTGATTCTTAGGTGAGGAATGAATGAGGGTTAATCTTGTATAAATACCAATCCATTTTGTAAATATCTCCCACTAAATTACTTAGGTTGACCTTTAAGATACATTTATTTTGAAAATTAGGATGAATTTTGGGCATTAGACACTTTGCAATAAAATTGGACACTTATATCGACACATGTATTTGTTTACGATGTAAGTGACTAGGGAGATAGAAAATAGGTACAGATCTATAAATTGTAGTAAAGTATAATGATTAGGTTTATAAAAAATTTCATGGTATATGAGGCTTAGTCACTAGAATAATAATGTTTGAACTAAGAGATAATAAATTTTGCATAATGAGATAGTGAATGTCAGCCTTTCGATAATTGGTAGGTCTAGAACTAAAAGGTAAAATTAGGATAGGTATTTTCTAAGTGTACAAGACTGAGGTAATACATAGATTATATTTTAGTATCTACACAAACCTGAATTCATATGCATGAACATATGTAAAATAATTACAAGATAAAAAACTATAGGTTTCACATATAGTTACAATTGAATAATATATGCATGAATCATATATAATTATGCATAGACTCAAGGGAGAAAGAAGCTTGTTCATGCACATATATATAATTTTCAAAGTAAAAATGTATGATATTGGTTCAAGCACATATTAGTACAATATAGTTTACAAATTTTAGTGGAAAATGTTATTATTTCAACTCAAATCTATTGGCACTAAGGTCATGATTAGGGTATGGATATTCTTCATTCTCTTTTGATCATGTAATTAGAATATAGATAAGTATGTATAGGTGTGTTTTGTTTTATTGTGGGTAATGTACATTCAATTATAGTGGCACTCAATGACCTTAACATTACTTCTCACTAACCCATTATGTGGTTCCTTCTTTTTATTATAGGTGATGTATGTTTGAGTATAGTAACACTCAATGGCCTTGGTGTCACTTATAGTGAACCTTTTATGGTTCCACCTTTTTTTCTTAATATATTGGGTAATTGTATCCATTTATGAGGGTTGGAACATGGATCTTTCCAACTCAAGGGCTTGATTAGTTATTAAAAATTGGTACTTGATCACTCTCAATTTTTTAATGTTTTAACATGAGCAACCATATCTCTAATTGTTTAAATAAGAGAGAATTCTTATCCAATGTTTTTATAGGTTACATGGAAACAAGGATTCATATCCTTGTAGGTGTACTCATTCTTTAATCTTTTTTTAATTTTCAAATTTTAGAGTTTCATATTTTTCAAAATTTAAATATGAATAATGACTAACTCATGTATTATTGCATAATTTACTAAATTTGAGTTCCCTAAACAAATGTAAATTTCTATCAAAGATAAAATATGTTTTACGTAATCAATTTTTATTTTTATCCTTTAGTCTATATATTTCATTACTTGAATAAACTGGGTGGGCATTAGGGTGAATGTAGATACCTAAGTATGGTTTGAGGTACTTGAAAATGTTAATTATTGACATATCTTAACCCATTTGACTTGTGCTAAAATATATGACTCTTATTTTCCATTCATTTAGTTAGTTATCCATATACATGCTTGACCCTCCAATTTTTTGTCATTACTACTCATAATTTCCAATTCAATGCTCAAACTATCTTATATAATCTCACAAACTATTCCAACCTTAGGATAATTATCATTATTTTGATATGATATGTTTATGCTAGGAAAATAGGTCCATTTTCATGGACCTATCAATCTAGTTTTGCCTTGTACCCAAACTATTTAATGGATAGTTTCAAAAATATAAATATTTATTAGGGTCTTTCTACACATTTTTTAAGTTTAACTAATAGAAATTACTCAAAGGTTTCGTTATATAAGCAAATAAATATAATTTCAAAGGGAATTCATTTTTATTTGGCATCTATCTTTATCACTATTGTACAATGAACAATTATACACAATTCTTCCCAAATTTAATATAAATCATTAGGAACTATCTCAAATCAAGTCTGAAGCATCTCAGATCAAGTTTAGAGCTAACATTGTCAAGTATTAGATCAAAATTTCTAGTTGCATAAATATAGTCAAGGAGCATAATCACTCTATATGGGAGAAATATGTGGATTCATTCCCTATTTAAATTATTTGGATACTAAAGTAGAAATCAATCATCAAATTGGGCGATTGGCATCAATTTAGCACATTAAACCCCCCACACCTTTTACAAGTTTTAATCTCTCAAAATAACCCCTAGGGTTTCTAATTCAAAGAGAAGGAAAACATCTATTTCTATGTAACACCTATAGGATCATAATATATCATCCCTCTTAACATACATGTGTGAAATTGGTAGCACAATTAAAAAATAATGACACTCAATGTGGATAACTCCATAGTCAACATACATGATCATATTTCATTGTTTTTAGGGAATACAAACTTGTCTAGGAATATTCATAGATTTTTCCTCTAGATCTAAGTGGTTACAGTCCTATATTTCTGTATTTATCACTTTCAAATATCAGATGTAGTCAAATAAAAATAAAAAAATCTAAGTCTCTTGTATTTGGTTGTACTTACTATTTTTTTTGATGAAATATATTTATATATACTAAAAAAATAATTATACAAATAATTCACAAAATAATAGGTGGTATGGAAGCATGCCCCAAACATAAAACTAGGCATAGTTTAGGAACAAGAAATAGTAACAACAAAAATAACTAGGCCCCACATAGAAACAAGTAAAAATGACATTATAAGAGAAAATATTAAGATACCAGAGTAAAGATATAATGTAAAGGATCCATATCATCAAGACCCCAACTTGAGCTTGGCAAGTCATTTCCATCTAGAATTTGATCCCAGCTAGAAGCTTGAGTAGTGTCTTTATCATATTCTTCTTCTTATGTTCAAGTAGGATAAATGGGAAGAGAGAGCCTAGAAAACTTGTCCATCATGTCCAACTGACCTCCAGGTGGCACCCCCAAGCATCTAAATGCAGAGGAGGAGGAGGAGGAGCATCCTAGCCATCCTACCCAGTAGGGGAAGGAAGTGTAGGTTACCACCCTCACTGGTGCCTAGGTAGGGGCATGCATTGATACAGGTTGCAACTATGAGAGTGGTGCCAAGATTGGATGTGTTAGTGTCTACCTTGAGGTGGTAAGGTAATTATATATTTTAGTCTATGCTCTCTGGGTGGAGATGGAGGAACCCATGTCATAGAACAAGGAACATCTCCTCAATGTGAGAGAAGGTCTTGGAGATGGCTCAACTCTATATAAACTTTGTTACCTTGCACTTGAATCTACAAAAGAATATTGGAAATAATGAAGGACTTGTTTAGAGAAAAAAAATTATAATCTGAAGAAGCATTGTTAAATACTACATTATTTCTTTCTTTCTATAACCAAAAGAGAATCTCCACTCTGAAAGTTTGGTAGACTTGGGTATATTTAACAAGCAAGGCAAGTTTATTTGAGAGGATTCTCCTACAAAAAATTAATGTAAAGTCATAAAGTAATAGATTTATATAAATAATAGAAACATTTAAGGGATTATATTAATCATAGGCCACTTTAAGGGGGAAACCTCCTTTGAGCAAACTCAATACAATAAATTTGTGGATGCCTTCATTGGCCTCAACACTTAGTTATATACTAAGGCTAATATAAAAACTACTACTTCCCATGAATGTGGGATAAAAATAAATTATCATAGGATGACTTACAAATCATATGTATCCATAGAAATAAATATACTAACAAATTAAAGAGAAGGGGTAGCATGGGTTCCTAACATCCCCTCCCTCTTAAAAAAATCTTTGTCATCAAATCTTCAAATGTGGGAAAAAGTGCTTAATATAAAATAATGGTTCCCATGTTGCATCATCTGGTTGCATTTTATACCACTGAATTAATACCTCTATGATGGAGTAGGAGCAAATTTGGCATGTCTAACTATCCAAGATTACCTCTAGCTCAAGAAAGATGGATCCTTCATTATCAAGTTCTCATAAAATAGTTTGCACTATGATGTTTGTGTTAAGAACTTTCTTTAGATAAGAGACATGAAATACTAGGTGAACTTAAGAATAAGGTGAGAGATTTAACTTGTAAGCAACCAACTCAATCTTAAAGAGAACCTTATATGGCCCATAGAATTTAGGAGCTAGCTTATGATGCCCGTTGAGTTTTAGGGATGATTTTTTTATATGGTTGTAGGCAAAGGAAAACCATATCACCTACTTGAAAATTGTGTTCAAAAGGATGTTGATCATCCTATTGTTTCATTATATTTTGTGCCATATGAAGATTATCTTTTAGGATGTTGAGGATCTAATCTTGGGTTTGGAGAATCATGTCGATCACTTGAACTGGTGAACTATTGGGGGTGTATAAAAGGAACACTAGTAGTGCTTGACTATAGACTACTTCATATGGAGTCATTTTAGTTAAAATATGGTATGAGGTATTGTACCACCATTTGGTGAGAGGGGTCCATTTTTCCCACTGATGTTGTTGTTTTGAGGTGAAGCAATGAAGGAAAGTTTCCAAGTATTTGTTGACAATTTCAATTTGGCCATCCATTTGTGGATGATACCCAAAACTCATCTTTAGTTGGGTGTTGGTGCATCAAAATATTTCTATCCAAAAATGGCTAGTGAATGTTACATCACGGTCTAAGACAATGGAAGAAGAAATGCCATGAAGATGGAAAATCTGGTCCAAGAAAATTTATGTGGTTGTAGAGGTAATATAAGGATGGTTGAGGGCATATAAATGAATATATTTGGAGAGGCGATCAACCACAACCAAGATCATTATTTTCCCTCTAGATTTAAGGATCCCCTTAATGAAATCCATATAAATATCTATCCAAATCCTAGTAGGGATGGGTAAAGGTTCAAGTAAACCAGGAATGAGTGTTGTTTCACCCTTGTTATGTTGGCAAGTATCACATTTATCCACCAACATTGAATTTCCTTTTTCATTCTATTCCAAAATAAGTTATATTGTTCCCTCTCATAAGTTTTAAAAACCCTTAAGTGCCCTATAGATAAAAAAGCATAGAGTTCATAGAATACATCTTGTTGAAGATTTGTGTTTTGGGGATGCACTAGATAGCCCTTGTATCATAAAGCAGCACCATCTCGAGAATAAGTCAATACTACAAAGAGGTTTGTGTCAAACTATTAAATTATTTAAGATAATGAGGATTAATTTACATACCCCTATTATACAGTGTCCAACCAATTTGGAATAGGCATGGAAATAGATAAAGGGGAAGTTTGGTCCATAAATGTGCAAGACAGAGTATCAGCCACAATATTGTCCTTACCCTTCTTGTAAGTGATGTCATAGTCATAGCTTATGATTTTGATGACCCATTTATATTGTGATGGGGTGGAGACCCATTTTTCCATGAAATATTTTTGACTCTAGTGATTAGTTTTGATGCAAAAATGATTCCCCAGTAGTTATGTCTACCACTTTTGTACTACATGCAAAATGGCCATCATTTCCTTCTCAAAAGTAGAGAATACTAAATTATTTTAAGAAAGAGATTTACTAGTGAGTTTAATGGGGCATCCTTCTTGGAGGAGAATAAAACTAAACATTACTATAAGCATTACTCTCGATAGTGAAAGTCTTAGAAAAATCTATCATAGCTAGAATAGGTGTAGTACACATAGCTTATTTCAATTCTTCAAATACATACTCAATAGCTTGTGTCCATGTAAAGCCATCCTTCTTCAACATAGATATTAGCAAAGCTACAATTTTTTTTAATCCTTAACAAAATTACAATAGTATCTAATCATCCCTAAAAAATCATGAAGGCTCTTGAGTGTCTAAGGATGAGGCCAATTTGTCATGGAAACTTTTTTTTTAGGATCCACCCAAACCCCTTGGGCTGAAAAAATGTGCCTAAGATACTCCACTTCATCCTAGCCAAAATCAAATTTGGACTATTTTACATTGATATGATGATCAAAGAGAAGGTGTAGTGCGAGATCTAGATGTTAGAGATGATTAGACCATGTTTTACTATAGATGAGGATATCATCAAAGAAGACTAGAATGAATTTCCATAGGTAGGGCCAGAATATTTTATTCATCAATGATTGAAATGTTGAAGGAGCATTAGTGAGGCCAAAGGGAATAACCATAAACTCAAAGTGGCCATCATGCATGCAAAAATCTATCTTAGGGATATCATTCTCATGAAGTCAAATTTGGTGATATCCAAATCAAAAATCCAACTTGGAGAAAAAATGAGCACCATGAAGCTCATCAATAATAGGGATCAAGAACTTATCCTTGATTGTGATATGATTAAGTGCTTGAAAGTCAATGCAAAGGTGCCATGACCCATATTTTTTCCAAACAAAGAGAACTGGGGAAGAATATGGGTCAGTACTGGAGCAAATAATGCCTTGCTTCAATGAGTCTCAAATGAGCATCTTGATCTCAATCTTTTACTAAAATGGGTATTAGTAGGGCTTGATGTTTGGAGGAACACTTCCAACAAGGAGTTGAATATGGTGGTCCTATGACCATGAAGGTATAAATCACACTAGTTCAACAAAGACACATGCATATCTATGTAAAATGGTTTTTAGATTAGAAGGAGTAGTGAAAATTATTGATGGTTGCATTTGAATGGAATGGAGCTAGGAAATGATGCCATGTGAATTCTTATTAAGAATATTTTCCATATAATGTGAATTTATGATGTTGAGATACCTTGGGTGTAAGCCTTTTAATGTGTGTTTTTTACCATTGTCTAAAAATTGCATCCTATTTTCATTAAAATCCCATAGGATGGGTCCAAGTGTGCATAACCATTGGGCTCCCAAAACAACATCATAGCCTCATAAGGGAAAGGCAAAAATGTCAAAGTGTAAGTTATAATATTTAATAGAGATACACACATTATGATACTTCCCTTTGTAAAGTAATGTGCCCCCATTAGTAATCATGACTTTAAAGTTGGAACAAGGATGGACAAAATAATTAGCCTATTTGGTGATCTGAGAGTCAATGAAGTTATAAGTGTTACTAGAATCAATGAGTATTGTAAGAGGGATATTCTTGAAGTAACCCCTAACTTGCATGGTTTATGGGGTGGTGACTCATGCTAAGGCATGGAGAGAGATCTCTAGTTTGTCTTCCTAAGAAGCAATTTCCATAATTAGCTGAGCTTCTTTAGGATCATCTATTGTATTCTGAGCATCTTCCCAAACTTTAGTTTTAGGTGGAGAGTCCACATCCAGTAGATAGAGCTTTTACTTTACATATATATATCTTTTATCATAATTATAACATGCTCCTTTTTTTCTATGTGCTTTCATCTCTAATTTAGTCAAATGCTTGATACGAGTGATTATGAGGGTTGACATTATGTTAGATCATTATGGAGTTGTGTTTTTAAATGGAACAAAATTGGATTTGGATCAATACTAAGTTGTGATCTTGTCCTCTACCAACTTAGCCAATCCTAGGGCTTCCATCATCATAATGGGCTAGAAAATTTTGACCTTAGATTGAATTACATCCTTTAGACCACTAATAAAATAACTCCTAAAGAACTCATTAGACAATCCCTCTATGTGATTGGCCAATATTTCAAATCTTGTCTGATATTCTCTCACGGTTCCTATTTGGTGAAGTTTAGTGAGTGTTCTAGTGAATTTATCAAAAGGACTAGGGCCAAACCATTGCAAAATGAGGGTTCTAAAATTAGTCCATATTAGCCCATCATGAGCCTTGATATACCAATGGTATCATTTAAGGGCTTCATGTTCCAAGTGAAATGATGTAAATGGGACTTTGTTGGTATCAAAATTATTATGTAGACTAAAATATTATTCTTCTTGATAGATCCATCCAATTAGATCTACACCATTTAATCAAGTAAAATCAAGATTCAACTCATAAAAATTGTTGGAAGAAGAAAACTCAATTTCTGAAGAGGACTCTAGATGTCATTTATTGTTCATGGTGGTATGTTGAAGATTGAGTCCAAGAATTTTTTCATCAAGATCTTTGATTTGGGTCTGGAGGGTGGCAATTTCATTTTCCATATTTTTTGCTCCTATTTAGGTTACTACCATGGCTAGAATAAGAGTTTTTTTTTGAAATGGATAGAAAAACTAGAGTTAATACATGGTTAATAAGGTAATTTTTTAATTTGATTGAATTTGGAAGTGGTCAAGGTAATTTTACTAGGTTTTTTGCATTGTCTAAGTATGATTGACAAAGGCAAGGGAAACTTTAGAATTAAAATAGGAAAACTAGAAAATTTGTCCTAGAGGGACAAAGGAGAATACAATGGGAATGAAAACTATGGAAAATTTTCAAGACAAATGAAGAAAAACTGAAGAAGTTATGGCAAAACCCAAAAAATAAAAAAAAATGAGATTTATGGTAATTAGAAGTGGAATTGGGATATGGAACATCAAGGAAGAAAATGTAAAGAATGGAATTTTAGGTGTCCCAGTAAATTTTGAGAAGAAACAGAGTCATAGGTGGAGAGATATGATAAAAAACAAACATAATTCTTCTAGGAATAGTCTATTGGGAATATTCTAAAGTGGGATGACAAGTCTTCTAATACTCTACTAGTAATATGCGTAGATCTGATATGGAAAGTTTTTTTACACTTTTATAGTAATATGTTGAAACTAGTATGGTAAGTATTCTAATACTCTATTGGTAATGTGTGAAGATCTAATATGGCATGTTTTTTGATACTCTATTGGTAATATTCTAAAGCTGATACAAATGGGTCCCAATTTTCAATGACTACCTAAGGGTTTAAGTATATATCTTTGATAACCAATTCTATATAAATGAGTACCACTCTCCAAAAAAAATTTGGCCACAGATTTACCCCTAAATGATAGCTCTTGGTTTTCCTCATGGGTGGAAACTAATAAATTAGGATGGGACCATTTCCCTTTTCACTAGTAAGTCCTCTCAATGGGCCAACTACTTCAAGGTTCCTATGGTACTCCTCACAATGATTATTAGTGTTTATGCCCAAGCACTTCCCATAGTTATGCAGATAAGTATTTACCTTGATCTAAAATAGATTATAGTATTCATAATTTAAAAAAAAATAGAATGCAGCATAATAGAAAAACACATTTTGAGAAAAAAACTACCTGTGGAAAGCACTCTAATACTAGATTAGAGTATTCTCTTATAAAAAATTAATTAAAATGCATGAAATTATATATATATATATATATATATATATATATATAAGAAACACCAAATGGATTATATTGATCACAGGCCACTTTGAGGGGGTAACCTCTTTTGAGAAAGCTCAATACAATAAATTCATAGATGTCTTCATTTGCCTCAACACTTAATTATATATTAATTCTAATCTAAGAAACTACTACTTCCTATGAATGTGGGATTAAAAAAATGCTCACGGGATGATTTACAAAGCATATGCATCTATAGCAACTAATATACTTAAAAAGTAAAGAGAAGGGGTAGCATGGGTTCCTAACATTATCCCCAATAAGGATATACTTCCAATGAAATAATTTGGGTTGGAAAGGCCTAAAAAAATCATGAATCCATGATAAGAACCTTTGAGCTTTATATTATTACCAAAAAAGGTGAGGGAACATCTCTAGATGGCCATAAAAAGGGTAAGTAGGAAGGGAAAATGTTAAGTGAACAATCCTTTTGCCAATAGGTAAGCCTTGATATAAGATACACCAAGAAAAATGAGCTAGCTTAGGTCTTAAGCAATTTTCCTATAATATATGAAAATGAAAGCAATAGGTGTGAATAAAGGAATGTAGTCCCTAGCTAGATTTAATCTTATCCACCATAGGCATGTGGAGAGTAAGCCATCCATAACCAAGCCAAGGAGTGTAATTGTGGAATGGGTATTCAATATACCACTTCTAGTCCTTCCAATAAAGATGAGTACAGTGAATAAAAATTTTGTGAAGTATTGAAGGAGGAACAACATTAATGATTTCTTGAAAGGATTCTCGATTAGTTTGGCTACCTGGAATTTGGTTTTCATCTCTTTCTAAGATAGCCAGGAGTGAGACTACTTACAAAAAATATATTGGATAGTATGAATGCCTATATGAAACAACTTGAGAGCATTGATCCAAGGAACCTTAGTCAAAGGGATTTCATTAAAATTGATAATGGGTGACCACCATAATGAGTGGGAGTTAATAGACAACCCATCTCAAAACCCTGAGCCATTCTAGAGAAGCCAAGGTTTGGTTTTTCCCATGCTTTCTAGATGTTTTTCATCACAAAGGACCCTAAGATTTAGATAGGGTACTTGATGATAAGTAGATTAGATAAAATAATCTCTTTCCATGCTTTCTTGCATTTAGGCAAGCTTGAAGTAACGTAATGTCATAATAACACCTTCTAAGCTTCATTTCCATCAATGGCCTATAAAATCCATTTGCCACATTAGGTAGTTCCATAATGAGCCATGTCAATTAGTCTCATACCTATAGCATCTTGCATGAGGCATCAATAATCCTAGGTGACTCTATTGAATTTATGTCTATGGGAAGAATTATCCCAAAGAAAATCCATGAGAAGTTTTTCAAGTTTCTTATGAGAATTCTTTGAAGGCATCATGTAGACAACAAAAATTTACACACCACAATTTCAAATGTTGAAATTAACCTAGACCACCTTAAGACCCCCTTGGGACCAATTTGACATTTTGACCACAAACCAAGCCTAACCATAATTATTTTGACCAACTAACTTAACCTACCCCTTTAGCCACTCTTTTGCCTTGGCCCTTGGCCATTGATGGTCAGGATGACCACTGATAATCACCTTGACCATCAACAGTCAGGGTGCACCTCCTTAACCAATAATATGCAAACCATCCACCTTGATTTTATAAATTCAACTTATCCTCATCTATTTGTGAATTTATGCATTATCAAAATAAAATTAGAAGACCTAGTTAACATCTTGTTACACCTCTCCTTCCTTGCCTATAAGAAGAGAGGAGTAGGTAGGTGAAATTCATCTACAATTATTATTAAGATCTTATGCATCTAGAGTTCCTTTTTTTTAGTTCAATCATCATCAATAATCTAATGATCTAGTTATCACATTAGAGATCCTACTTTTCTCTATTCCTTCTTGAATAACCAAGCATCGTTACTCTACCAAAATCACCTTAGATTCCACCAATGAGTCAACCACCTTAATCACCCACCTGATTAGCCTTATGAAAGATAAGTATTTTTTTATAGTATTTAATTAATTAATTTTTCTTTTGAACTTAGATCATCACCAACCCATCTCTTAGAATCTAACTTTGTGATCCTATCAACCAGTTATTTACCAATCCAGACCTACACACAGTAACCACTAATGGTTATCTCAACCACTGATACTTTTTCCAATTGTCGATGATTGACTCAACTATTGATGGTCACCTTAACCATCAACGATCACACCAAATATTAATGGTCATTATGGTAGAAAATAATAGAAATTTATTTTCATCTTTTTTCCCCCAAAAAAATCTAGTTCTTTGTGTCCCTACCTATTCATAGACCCCTACCTAATTTTATGAAATAGACCCAAGCCATTTAGCACTAGTGTTGACTTGATTATCACTATATTGTTCATTTCTAGTCTATTTATTTATCAAATATTTCTTTTAGTATCTTTTTATTATTGATGTAAGTACTTCATATTCTATTTATAAACTTAAATATTTAAAACATGTGGATTGACAGCCCCTAAAGAAGCTCTTGCTTTTGGGATCTAGCTAGCACTAGGCAATCCACTCAGTTATCTATCTAACCAAGTATTTTCTTTAGTGTTATCTTATTTTTAGGTCATCCTCCCAAGCCAAAGAGGAGTTATTCACAATCATCTGATTCAATGTGTACACAACTAAATAGTTTTTTTAACCATACCTGTATTTAGTTTCTTCTTCTTCCCTTTTCAAAAAATAAGTTAAAATTCACTGAAACATTATGGCACACCTAGTGGGACCCTTGTGTCTTTACTTGGGTTTATTTTGTTTGCATCTATATATTCTTGTATCTATTCTATGCTCATAAATGAAATCAAAAGATTATTTTGGACTTAAAATTAAGTGCATACATCGATTGATTGAAAGTTTAGCTCACATAGTTTAACTTAAATCAAAGTAATTAAATCATAGTGTCACTCTTGTTACACACATTAAACCAAACCACCTTCATCAATTAAACATCAAAAAATATGAGACAAGGTCTGACTAGGATTTCATCACCTAGCAGTCACCTTACTCTTTACCAATAATCTTAATTATAGGTTATTACCAAGGGGAGAACAAACTCAACTCTCTGGTTGAGTATAAAATCTAAAAATTGATATATACTGGCTAAGCACCCAACACCCTTATCATTGTGGTGTGTGAAGTGATGGGGTAGGCCCCAATACCAAGACATGTATTAATTCCTAATATATATTCTGTTTTAGCACCTAAATAACCTAAAACCAACCATAGACTTCCTTTCTAGTATATATTCTACAAGCCAAATTTAAGTCATGATTTTTTTGAAAGCTTAAGGCATAAGCCAAAAGAGAGACCAAAAGAGAACCTTTAGGACTTAACATGATTTTTAGAGTGTGATTGCTTTTCTTGATCATTTATTATCTTCTCTCTATTTGATTGGTGAGATTGTTTTTCCATTCTCTCTCCCTTACCTTAGATGGTTCTAACTTTCCAGTAGCGAAAGAACCTAGTAGAGAAAAACCCATCACCAAACCAATCAACCTCTTCTACCCCCACATCCATGGACTATGTCTCTAAACTAGTAGACTCTCCTCACCCTTTATGAAGTCATCCTATCCCTTAGGAAGTTCCCCAATAAGATATAGACTTTTCCACCTTCCTAGATAACAATCATGTGGCCTTCCAACACTACCTCAACACCATGTCTCATCATACCCCTGCTTCAGTTCCACCTATGGACCCACCTTATAGCATGACTTCCCATCTCATGAGAAATACTTATATTGCCATGGTCACCACACAACCATTATCTACTCAAGATTCATCATCTACCAACAACCCCTTTGATAATACTATGGAAAACCAACCTGTCCAACCTATAAACACCTTTATACCTTCCACCCCTATCAACTATTCCTCTACCTTAGGAGCAACCCAACTGTTAGCCACCTATACTCCCCTCTCTATTGAACTACCTACCAATAGCATTATCAACCTTCCTTTGGATCCCTCTAATCCACTAACCACTACCCCACTTCAAAATCTTATGGTGCCCATTCCTTCGACCTTACCCCCAATTAGCACAAAGGTTACCTTTGATCACCAACTTAACCACCACTCTTACCCAATAGGTGCCTATTGCACCAAACTAGGTTAAATCCCTACCTATAAGGGCATGTACCTCTTCTTACTACCCAACCATTGGCATCCACTTACCCTTATATAGCATCCACCCAACCACCTATGTCCACATACCAATATGTGGTACCACCTCAACCTCTTACTAATTATTAGTATGTCACCAAACCACTACAATAATATGTACCTTATAGCCTTCTAGGTACACAACACTAATAAAATCTCATGAATATGCTCATGGATAATATGACTACCTTAAATTCAATCATTTTTGGAGATCACAATATCTTATCATATTATTAGATCTATAATGAACCCATTCATCCATCTGTCCCTATCCAACCATATCCTCCTTAGTGGGATATTCCCAAGTTATCTAAGTTTTAGAGTAATGAGGATCCCCAATATCACATTAAGGCATTTAGGAACTAATTATTTGATTTCCTATGGTATTGCCCTCCTTTACAATTTTCCTATCTTTAGTAGGACCAGCATTAGATTGGTATAGTGTCTTAACTAAGCATTCCCTCTTCTCATTCACCTAGTTAGATCAAAAAATTTTGGATCAATTTTTAATAAATATATCCAAGAAATCTTCCATCACTAAACTCTACTCCATTTTTTAATCTTATGATGAATCTATTGTTGATTTTTAAGCTCATTAGAGAAGCTTGATCAATCAGCTTTCCTTCTCCATACCTCAACCCAAGTTGATTGAACTCTTTGCTTGAACATGTGCCAACCACATCTCTTACAAATTGAGTTTTCATAGCTTCCAAACCTTTCATAAGGCTTTTACCATGGTTCATAAATTATAAAATAGATCCATCAGTGAAGGAAAGCTAAAACTAAATAATAAGAACTCTACCTACAAAACCAATGAGGCTTTCTCCTCCAAACCAAGTAACCAAAGCAACACTAGAACCAAAATAAAGGGAACTATAAATGTAGTTGTCCTTAAATCCAATTCTCCATCATCTGTTAACCAACCAAATTCCTATGGTTCTTCAAAGTAAAACTTGAGGAACCAAAACTGGAACAACCAAAAGCAATTCACCCCACTAGGAGAATCTTATGCTTTAATCCTGGAGAAGTTATTAAAGGCCAGCATCATATAGATTTATCCTATCAAACCACCTCATTTTGATTCTTCTCATCCCACACTTATTTTGTACAATTATAATGATCTATGTTCCTTCCATCAAGTAGTCGGGCATGACATTAGTAGGTGTAATACCTTCTAGAGCATTAACCAATCTCTCATTGACAAGGGGGGCTTGTGTTGGATAACCCTAATGCACCTCAAAACCAATCCCTTAACATCCTTAGGAAAACTTTCCCTAATCATGTGCCCACCAAAAATGAGAGCAACAAGGTTGAGTGTTCTCATGATACACATACTATTAACATGGTTCTTGGCACACTAATTATTGAAGAGCCTAGCACCCAATCTATCTATTCTTTGCCCTCTCCACTTATTGAGGTAGTGGATTTACCTTATCTTCCTTTAGACACCCAAATTAAGGAATCACCCCTTTCTCCTCCTCCACTTATTAAATTAGTAGAGCCATCAACCCCTCCTTCCACTGACATACTAGAACAAACACCCATTTTACCTTCTCCCCTAACCATCAAGCAATTTCCTTCCCCTTTAGAGATCATTATCAAAGAGGAAGACCCCATGTCTACACCTTCCATATAGGATTCACCCATTCAAACCTTGCATCCTTTTATTAAGGAAGAGGATGAGGTTACCATCTCTCTATCTCAACCTATGGGCTTATCTTTTAGGTCCATTATCTAGGGGACAAAACTAGTATATAAACCATTCTCTAAGTTAGTGAAAAAATTGGAATTTGTCTCTAACCCTGACATGGATTGAGATACATTTTGGAAGCAATTAGTGATACCTTATATTACCAAATAATAACCTCCAACCATATCATTGACAAACCAACCCACCCCTTCCATTATCCACACTCTTATCTTACCACCTAAACTAATAAAAACCTCTACCAACTCAACAATTCCCCAACCTTCTAAGGCACCTAAACCGTAAACAAGCAAATCAACTTTTCCAACCAAACTAACCAAACCAATTAGGAACCTTGATGGCTTCCCTACACAAAGTCTTAATCACCCATCTATGAAAGTGGAGCTTACCTCACCAAACCTAGCAACCAAACACCAACCCAAAATCAAATAAGGAAGTGAATCCACAAAAAATCTAGAGGGTCAAACTAAAACCTCCCTCAACCTTGTTCTCTATCTTGGGGCCTCATCCCTCTACTCTGATTAGGAAGCTAGTTATCCCAACTAAGACCCAACCACCATTATTGGTTACACCAGCACACTTTCTTTCTAACATAGCTATCTTCACTGAACTAGCAATGACCAAGCTTCCTACCTTGAAACCTCCTACCTCTGCTTTATCAACCTTTGCCTTACCAAAACCTTCTATCACCAAACCCATTTCTAAAAAGACTTCCACATCACCAACCAAGACCAAAACCCCTAAACCCTTTCCACCTTTAGCTGGGTCTTACACTACCATTTTCAAAATGTTACTACATACTTCTTACTTGACCTTACCCCCTATCAAGCCATTCAATCCTCTTGGCCCAAAACCCATTTGGTATAATGACCACCAATTATGATCCTATCATATGACACCAAGCCATGACATGGATAAATATAAGGCTCTCCAAACCATTATCCATCAGCTCTATGATCAAGATGATCTATTACTAGAAGAACCTCCCATGGGCCCATCACCAATTCAAAAACTAATAACCACTAGCCAAAACCTATCTATTCCTCCACTTTCACGTTAGAGTGATAAAGAACCAAATAATTTTCCTACCCTAATTCTTCCATCTATCTACACCATCCACATGGTCATGAGACTACAACAAAAAGATAAGGGGAAGGCCAAAGTGTCCATCCCATGGACATACCCATCTTCTACACCCCTATCAAACCTTACCCAAATGTCTTCACCTTCATCCAAACCCAAGGTATCTATCTTAGGTGCCTCCCAATCCAACCCTTTTTAATCTATTAGGAGAGTGGTGCTCAAACAATTTCACTAAACCCTAGTGAAGACGAGATTATATGAGTTGATTACTACTTCATCTCAACATTTCCAAGCAATGATTGAGGCATTGCAATAAATAGAGGTTCAACTTGAATAGCCTCAACCTCTGGCAGCCTCAATTAGCACTCTACAAATTTCTAACCTTGTAACCTTCAAGGATTCAAAAATACCTTCTATCCATCTTCATGACCTAGATCCCCCTCTCTTTATTACTACTTATATCAACAAAACCCACATCAAATGAATCATGATTAATGAGGGAGCTAGTATTAATATCATCTCCTCCCATGCTTATAACCAACTCAATCTTCTAGACAATGTCATGTCTGAAACATTAGTTATCTTTTAATCCTTTAACAACACCATGACCACTACACTATGAACTATTATCCTTTATATCTTTGTAGGACCTCACATGCTCCTCAAACTCTTCTATGTAGTGGAATTAAAATTCCAGTATTGTTTTTCTAGGATGACCTTGGATATACTCTATTGGTTGCATCCCCTCTACCCTTCATCATTACATTAAGCTGAGAATGAAGTCCAAGTCATCACCATCCAAGCTGACCCAAGTCCCTTCTTGACATGTAACATGACCTACCAACCTAATGTCATCCTCCTACCCCTTTCTAGCACACCATCCTTAACCAAAGACAAGCCCTCTACCATGAAAAAAGAAGTCATACCTTCTTCTACCAATGAGGCATTGACTAACTCATACATCCCCTTCAATCAGATCCCCACCTTAGACCACCTAGAATCCACATTCTAATGTCTTTCACTAGGGGAATATCATCTCCTTACCCTTGATACTTTCCCTACTCACCAAGAATATGGGAAACTTGACCACTAACCTAGGTATGACCTTAATGTCAAAATTGTTATTTCATTTAGTCCACCCCATTATCAAACCCATTTCATTTATGGGGGGCTCTACAAACCACTTGGCACTTATACCACCTCCTCTTCACCTCAACCATTCACCTCTAGCTTCTCCTATCTAGAGAAGCTAAGTTTTTCCAAAACATACCTCTACAGGTGTGCTTGGAAAGGATTTGGTCTTAGATGATATGAGCATGAACCAAATGAGTTGATCTCTATTGAGACTAGAAAGCCTCATGAGAAACATAGCCTTAATTTCATTCCACCACCAAAAAAAAGTAAACTAAACCACTTACTACATAGCCTTATTGAGGAAGACACCCCTCTCTCATTGACATCTCCTCCACCTACGTGTGAGGATGATGACATCATCCTACCTAATTTTTTTCATCAACATGATCAGCCTTAGATCCCTAACTTATAAAAATAATGGGGCAACTATAACCATCCTTTTGATCCATCCTAAGATGATAGGAGATGACTCTCCTACCATTAGCACTATTCAGTGCTAGGATGATGACTCTATTCTCACCTACCTTGCTACCCTATATTCCTCCATCCATAAATCCCTTCCTCTAAAGACCTTGATGATGTTGAAATAATCCACCATGGATATCAATTGGGGCACTCTAGATAACCCCCATATTATCAAAATTTACCAATCATTTAATGTTGAGGAACTTTGGAACTTCCCCTCTTTCCTCTAAGACTACAGCATAACATTCACTTGGTCTTATGAAGGCATGCATGGAATTGACCCTACCATTTCCACCCATAAAATAGATAACAATTGTGATGTCAAGCCCATAAATAAAACACTTTGACATAAGCACCCTCGCATAACATTTCTCATCAAAAAAGAGCTTCAACATCTTTTATCTATCAATTTCATCCAACCCATTGACTACCCCTAATAGGTCTCAAATATCATGCCTATCAATAAAGCCATATGGGTAGTACACATTTATGTGGACTTTCATGACCTCAACCTTGCTTGTCCAAAAGATGACTTTCCTCTACCAAGTATTGACTAGCTAGTTGATCTTATAGCTAGCCATGAGATGTTATCTCTTATGGATAGATTCTCAAGTTATAATTAGATCCTAATTTCCCCTAAAAATTAGCATAAGACTACCTTTACCACTCCATGGATAACCTTTTTCTATAGAGTCATGTCTTTTGGATTAAATAACATTGGTGTAACCTACCAATGTGTCATGACTTATATATTTCATGACGTTATCCAAAAGATTTTAGAGGACTATTTGGATGACCTTGTTGGGAAATGTAAGCTCTGAGAGGACCATTTATCTATTCTCAAGATTATCTTTGAGTGCCTCATCCATTACCATGTCCACCTAAACCTCATGAAGTGCATTTTTGGGGTCATATCAGGAAATCTCCTTGGTTTTATTGTCTCTCTTCATGGTATCAAAGTTGATCCCATAAAGATCAAATCCATCCTTGACCTTCTTCTTCTAATCAATCTCAAGTAACTATATAGTTTGTAGGGGAAGCTTAAATATATTCATCACTTTATCTCCCATCTTTCAAAATTATGCCAACCCTTCCATCACTTTCTAAAGAAGGATGTATCTTTCCAATTGAATAGCTACTACCAAAAGGCCTTTGATTTACTCAAAAAATTAACTTTTATCTCCACCTATCCTCACCCCTCCCAAGGATGACCAACCTTTCTACCTATATATCTCCACCATTTACTAGTCCCCAGGGGCAATGTTCACTCATCATAATGAACAACATAGAGAGTAATCCATCTACTATATTAGTCACACACTTTTAGAGTATAAAACTCGAAATGTCCACATGAATAACATCTACTTAGAATTAGTCTTCATGGCCACCAAGCTTTGCCACTACCTTCTTAACCACAAAACCTATGTCATAACCAATATCAACTCACTCAAGTACATGCACTCCAATCCAAGCCAAAAATAAAGCATGGCCATGTGGCTCATGCTATTAATGGAGTTTGACCTCAAGTTCTTTTAGTAAATGTTAATTAAGAGGTAAGTCATTACCAACCAATTGGCTGAAGAACCATTATCAAATAACCAACCTCATCTTCTTGAGTTCCTCATTGAGTGCATCATAACCCTCTCTCAATCGAACTTTAACTTTAAAGTCACCATGTTCTTTGATGGATCAAAATGTCAATGTGGTGAGGGAGATAGTATCATCCTTATTCCCTTTGACGAGGAACTTCTTCCTTTGTCCTTCAATCTTGATTTTGAATGTACCAATAATATGCTTGAGTATGAAGCCATAGTCATAAGCCTTCAAACTAATTTAACCTTGGGGGTCAAAACAATTAATATCTTTAGTGATTCCTAACTTGTGGTCAATCAAATCAAAAAATCTTAATAGTGTAATAATGATGTTTTTCAATAGTATAAATAAATAGTTGATGAAATCTTGGCATCATTTCAACACTACTGCATCCAATGAACCCCATGATCTACCAATAAGTTCATTGATACCATGGCTTCTCTTTCTTTTCAGATCCTATCTACACCCTCTGACTCTAAGCTATATGTCTTTATCCATAAACTTACCCAACCTTCCTATGTCAAACTAAATTATCCTAGCATTTTTAATATGGAGGAGACCCAACTTGACCTTTGGTATCAATGAACCTTTGACTACCTCAACCTTGCCATCATTCCTTCTAGCCTCTCTAGGAATGAGTGAAGAGTGTTTATCTAGATCATCTCATGTTATACCATTATGGGAGGAATTATTTATAAATACGACTTTGATAGCCTCTTCTTCTATTGCCTACGTAGTCATGAAGCTCATGTTATTAGGGAAACACATGATGTTATCTATGGGGGACACTTTAGTGGCCTTAATTTAGCTAAACGCATCCTTTGTCTTAGCTATTAATAGTCTACCCTTAACTAAGACTATTGTGATTATGTGAAAAAGTGTGTTAAGTATCAACAACATGCCACTTTGCATCATGCACCTAGTTATAGTCTTCACATTTACACTAATTTTTAGCCCTTCTCACAATGGGGTCTAGACTTTATTGGTGAGATTAACCCCCATTTTTTTGTAGAAACACCATTCTATCATCACTTTTATTGATTATTTAACCAAATGGGTAGAGGCTATTCCTCTAGTCTCAAATAAATTAGAGAATATTATAAACTTTATTAACCATCACATCATCTACCATTTTGGTTTTCCTCATAAGATTATCACTAACAATGGCAAATATTTTAAGAAAAAGACAAATCTAGGGTATTTATGATGCATTTGGTATTAATTTAAGCTTCTCCTCTCCCTATCTTCCTTAATAGAATGGATAAGCTAAGGTCTCTAACAAAACTCTTAATAACATGCTAATTGAAATGATCAATACATCTAGTTGGGATTGGCATTTACATATCCATTTTGCCTTATGATCATATCTTACTAGAATTTGAACCCCTATAGGTGCTACCCCTTTCTCTCTTATGTTTGGAGTAGAAGCCATCTTGCCTCTCAAAGTCCAAAAATATTCTCTTCACATATCTTTCTAAGATATCATTTCTAAAGATGATTATCATTAGCATTATTTAGCCAAACTTGAGCTACTTGATGAGTTTCACTTAGTAGCCCTTACCCATCTTCATGTCTATCAAGAGATAATCAAGCATGCCTATAATAAAAACATTAGATTGTAAGAATTCAACATAAGAGACCTCATTTGAAAGGAAAATCAACACATCACCAATATGGAGAAAAGCAAGTGGGGAAAGTTTACTTTAAATTGGCTTGGACCCTATATTATAACCCATAAGTATGGTTCAGGATCTTATTGATTATCCTCTCTTGAGGTAAACCCAGAACCTAAACACCTCAATGCTTTATATCTACATTTGCTCTTCTATTAAGAAGGAACAAGTTCACCTTTTTCTTTAACTTATACTCATCCCTTTCTTTCAACTTCATTCATCTCCCTATTTTAGGGTTAATTGATTAAAACTGAATCATGTGATTATCCATCATAGCCATAGCCTAATCTGAAATAATGGGTACCATGACTCTACCCATGGTATGATTCTCATGGTAATTGTTGTCCCTTTTTCAGGATGGATCCCCATGATCATTATCACCTAAACCTCTTTACACCTAATCTACACTCTTGTGATTTTAGTTTTGCCTTCATAAAGGTGATCCCTTCAGCCTATATAAGCATGTCTATGCCAAATAAGATCAAACATAACAAACAAGAAAAAATACAAATCAATAGCAATCATGGGTCATTCCTAAGCATTCACAAACTGATCCCTCAAAGGATAACTACATGAGCATACTTAAATTACAAAAATATAAGGTAGACTACTCCCTTGAAGGATAGTTATCACAAAGCCTTAAATAATGTAAATAAACTTAAACCACTCCCTTAAAGGATGGATAAGTAAAGTATATGTCAAAAACACATTAATTTATTAGAATATTCATGCATCGATCAAATTTCCATATACAAAAACAAAGTAAAATACCTATTTATCAAAATCATAACAAAAACAAACTAATCTTGAAAGCCATAATTGGCTCTCACACAGCAACATAAGGTGGAAGACACAATTAGCTTTCACAAGTAGACTTCTCAAATTAATTAGTCTAAACCTTATATGACATATACTTATTTATATGGACTCCTTGAACACCTATAGAATAGGCATGATAGTCTCAAAATAAGGTTCCATTTTCATCCATCTCCCCTTTATACACTGTAATCGAGGGATTTTGAGCTCACTTGACATTAAGTGGTCAAGACACCTTTTTAACCAACTAACGAATGCTAATGTAAAGCCTTTAAATGGATTTTGTTTATTAAGCCAATCCAACTTCAGTTTTGTTTTAATCCTTGTAAAATAAGAAGCATCCTAACCTCTTCTTATCCTCTCATGACTAGTTGATATTTTCATTACGACAATTTATCTCTTGATTATCTTTTTTGTTTTCCTATATAGTGTTGTTAATTAACTTCATGTGTTCTAACTTAAAATAAATTAATATAAATAATATGCACATGTGTTAGAAGTAAAAACATAACCATAATCATAAACATAGCATGCATAATAACATCATAGAGTCTATGAGAAATAAAGCAATCAACCATTTTCATCACATGTCTAAATATAAATACTAAAGCATATACTCATTAAAATTTAGCATGTATTAAAAAATCATGACATAAAACATTACCATAATTAAAATACATCTCATGCCTACATAGGTGAGTCTACATCAGTGTCTAACATCCTTAACGTAAGCATAATCCATAAGCAATATAAACGTCACATCATAAGCATTAGCATCAAAGTAAACCATAGACCATGAGCATTAACAATAAAGGAAGACCATTTATATAACTCATGATTCAAATAAACATCATAATTTATATAAATGTATCTCTCTCTCAAAATTTACATCTCACCATATCAGCTCATAGGCCAAAATTAAAATGATATACATCATAATGTAGTGTGTCATAAACTATGTCCTATCTATGTCCTAGGGGTACCACTGTCTCCTAGAGCACTACTAAATCCTAGTGCCTACCTAATGTAGTACCTAACTATCCCCTAGATGTACCTATCTATCTAATTGTAGATGTACCCATATGACCTGGTGTCATCACACTAGTACCACCTACCAAACTATCATTGTACTCACCCCATTGGGGCTCTACTAGGTAGTGAATGAATACTATCACCTCATAGTGCTACAAATCTTATTTAGTGGTTATATACCTCTACATATTAATGTTCCCCATTGGACCTACTAGTTTTATTGTTTCTCCTCTTGTCTATGCTAGATCATCTCACTCTTGGGTGACTTGGGCTAGTGTATCTCCTAGCCTAGTCCCTCTCACCTATCATAGTGTCTAGCTAACCTTATAATATCACAACTTGAACCTATAATATAACCACCTACCCCTATAATGTTATGAATTATGCTTGTTTAGTGTTTATTACCACTCATACCTATCCATTAGGTATATCCCCTTGTGCTATGCTCCTTGAACCCCTCTCCCAGGAGGGTCCACATCCATTGGAATCCTACCACTATCACCATCACCAAAATTTGAAACCACATATAAAGATTATTACCAAGCCATGTACCCATCTATAGAAATAGTGTCATTTATCTGTGGCTTGGTTGACAGATCTTCGTGATCAAACAAAGTTAGTACTAGATGTGACTCACGTAATAAAACATTTGAGTCCTCATACTTATTTCTAGGGAATGCACCTAGAATAACCTAAACCAGGCTGACCTATCTATGCACCCTATCAAAGGGGATAATCTTTACCTCCCCATATTACCTATCAAATATCTATCTATAAATTTGGAGAGATAGGGACTACCTCTTGTAGCTAGGCTATAATAGAAACTAAACATATGGTCTCTAGGTGATGTCTCCAATCACTAGTACACCTAAAGCATTCCTGAACCAATCAACATTATGGGATCTTCCTCTTCCACCTAAACTAATAAATTCAACCCTCCAACTCATGAATCTAACTAAGAAATCTATTTTGTTGTATCTTTCCCATATAAACCTTATTGGCCTCAGCACCCAAATACGCTCATAAGCTTAGTAGTGTAGAACCAAATTAACACTAATGTCATCTCTCTTATGGGCCTTGAAACCCCATAACTCCCTATATATCTATACTAAGAGCATAGGTATCTAACCAAACACTAGCCTCCCCAATAGCATCTGAACCAACACCCCTATTATAAATTATGGGAATCTCCTACTGCTCAAGTTAGGAAAGGAAAAACATAAAATGACCATCATAAACATAGTCATAAATCTTTGCTTACTTGATGCCATATCATATAATGTGCTATAGTTAAATCTTATAGCATGCCATCTAACCTAATCATGATCATCACTATATAATAACTTAAGGTGATCCTCACACTCCCCATACTTTATATGGTAAATTAGATCACCCCAAAGAGGTAGCCATGTGATCTTATGCATATCCTCTATCAAGAGCATCTGACTAGTCAGTAGTAAGAAGGTGTTTAGAGTTAGATCCCATATATTATTGAGAGATATGATCATGAATTCATCTCGAGGCATATGTTGATAATGCCCCATGACTCCCAACCTAACCTTGTCCATATGAGCTTAGTTAGTTGGGGTCATCCCCTAGTAAATATTTATAAAGATACGTAACACTTGATTGTACATCTATATCTACTCTCAAGCCTATGAAAATTCATTAACACATAAATTAGTTCCCTATATAGACTAGGAATTTGACTTAAGAGAGGTGGTTAGTATCATGTTAGTTCTAAAATGAAAACAAAATGAAAGAAACACACTAGGAATTATGTGAACTAGGAATTATCATGTTCATGGTTGAGATTAATCCAAATGAGAAAATGCTTCCATAAATTTATTGAAAAAGTAATATTTACCCAAAGGTAGTTATAATTAGAAATAAAATTCAAAATAATGATTTACCCACAGGTGGTTATAATCATTAAAAGGACCTAAATTAGATTAAGATGATGGTACGCCAATTTGGGCTAATTAATAATCATAACTCAAGGATATAACCTAAATATAAATTAAAGATGAGTGGGAAAAAAGTGATGAAAGAGATGAATAATATTGATCAATATAAATAATTAAATTATATCTACCAATGAGGAGATGCTCATCCTTATTAGAAATAGTACAACTAGAATGGTCAATGGGTTGATTTGATCAAAATAAGATGGGAATATTTGCCAAGGTGCCAAGGAGAAAGTTTTATGGATCTATTGATTTTAGACCTCTTGTAGATCATTTTTATTTTAGCTTATGATGGTAGGCATCATGATAGAACACCATGAATACTTGGTTAAAATATACATAAGGACTAACTCTTGATCCAATAAACACTTGAAAATAATGCACTAATGATAAAAACCATGATGATAATGTTGCCATATGAGTATAGATGGACTCAAGAATAACATGCACAAGGAGTCATCCAATGGACACATATAGACTAAGTCAAGGAAATAGTGTTGAAAAAAATAAATAGGCAAGCAAACAAACAAACACAAAAAAAGCACACAAATAGACAAAATAAACTAAAATAAACAAACAAACAAAAAGCCTAAAAACAAAAGCAAAAGAAAGCATGGTAACAATGACTTTACCCCAATAGGGTAGATCAAGGATAACTAACTAAGCTTAGATAGGACAAATGTTTTTGGGATTTTGAAATATTTGAAATGTTTTTGGTATTATTAGGTATCTTAACTCGTTAGAGAATGACAAGATACCTACTCATTTCAAGCTCACAAAATGGTGAGAGTGTGGCTTAGGGGGGACTAAGGTGACTTCAACATGAATTTAGCATGGCCCACATAGTCCTAAAATGACCTCAAGTCATAGCAATTCCATCCACACAAAAGGTGGGGAAAACCAACTAGGTTCCAACAAGTTTTTAAATCTGACAAATGGCTAGTGAAATGAAAATAACAATGGCAAAGTGATGCAACAATACATGATAAACAAGTGTTTCAACTAGTTTACCCATAAGTGGTTATAATTATGATACAATGACATAGATCAATGATACTAATTTTCCCAAAAGTGGTTATAATTAGTATCAAGACTAGTGAAAAACTAATTTGCCCATAGGCAGTTATAATCAGGCTCACATAAACCAACTTTGATATAGGATGGAAAATGAAAGACATCTTGCCATATCAACTATCATACTACTTTCATAGAATGTAATTTTAAACACATATTTGATGGATTGTTGAAACTTGATCAAAATCCTCTCACAAAAGGTATGGAAAGAACCAAATGAACTAAGATCAAAATAAGATTTGATAGGATGACTAAAAATAGGATTTGGTCTAGATAGGGATGGTATGGTAAAATAGAATGGTTTTGTTAAGGATAATGATGGTTTGATGGATCAAATAAAATGGTAAGAGGGTTAGTAGAAATTTGGATATAACTCCAAGAGGGTTTCACCCAAGTGATGGGGTGAATGGCATGATATGCGATAATGGCAAATGGATATGGAAATTATGAAATGATATGGTACATGTTTTTGACTTGGGTGTGGTTTTTGATTATGTTGTTCTTTCTAATGGGGAGATCCATGTCATAATCAATAAATGATATAAATAGAATACTTGATCATGTTAATTACTATACCACACCTCATCTGAATAGTTACTCTATCAAGAACTAGTTATAGATTTAGATGTTGAGAATGTTATTGTGATCTTTGTTAGTCATTGATTCTGATTCCTTCAAATGTTGAGACAAGGTATCTTTGTAGATTTTACAAAGGAAATTGTGGTTGTGGATGGTAAATAGGGATAAATAATGGATGGTAGGTTTGTTTTTGAAATGGAATGGTAGATGATAATGGAATGAATAATGGTTGCAAAACAAATGAAGATCAGGACTTTCAGTCATATGTAATGTTATTGATGTCAAATTTGACATAAATTTGGTTTCAATAAAAGTGCTTAATCATGCTTGAGATCTAATTAAACCAAATCATGAGCTTAATTAATTATTTTATGGAGCTTTTTGGGTAATTTATTTTTGCAAATAAATATTGAATATCTACATCATCAGGTGACATAATTTCTTAGGAAGACATCCCTATGCCATACTTGCCATAACTATTAGGATTAAGCCACCCCATTCCTCATTAAGACCCTCCATGCCTATTTAATTCCCCTTTATCTAAAATATTAATGGGGATATTTATATAATGAATTTCATATTTAGATTTATTCATGGCCACACATCTCAATCTTGAGATGGATGTTCATGGTTGATCCTAAAACCATTCCAAAAATCTATAAATAAAAGGCCTTGCCTATTGAATTTTAAGCTTGGATAATGCAAAGTTATAATGCAAAAATAATTATAAAAACCATTTCAATTAGTGTTATAATTCCAAATTATTGATCCAAGCCAAGAAAAATCCAAAGGAGCCAAAAGGAGATGAAAGTAGACACACTCCATTGAAGAAGATCTTTTGAAGCACAATCTGAGCAAGCCAAAGAAGGAGCCTTTTGGAAAAATCAAGGATTTGATAATAAATTAGTGTTTTGTATTTATATTTATAATTTATTTCCATTTTTAGTTGTGTTCTCAAATGGTTTCCCCTCACTAAGCCAATAGAATCACAAACCACACCCAAGCCACTAACATGTACCATACCATTTCATTGCCATGATATTTCCATTATCACATATCTTTTTGCCATTATCGCATATCCTACCATTCACCCCATCACTTGGAGGCAACCCTCTTACCATTTTATCCAATCTATCAAAACCCATCATTATCCTAGATCAAAACCATGCCATCTTATCATTCCATTCCTATCTAGAATAATGCCTATTTTTATTCATCCTACCCAATTCTAATTTGATCTTGGTTTATTTGGTTCTTCTTTCACCTTTTGTGAGAGGATTCTAATCAAGTTTCAATAATCCATCAAATCTATGTTTATAATGATAGTATATGAAAGTAGTATGACAATTGATCTAGTAAGATATCTTTTATTTTTCTATCCTATCAAGTTTGTTTATGTGAGCTTGATTATAACTACCTATCGGTAAATTAGTGGCTCACCAATATTGATACTAATTATAACCACCTATGGGAAAATTAGTATCATTGATCTATTCTGTTGTATCCTAGTTATAACCGCCTATGGAAAAACTAGGGGAGACACTTTTTTATCATGCATTATCACATCACCTTGCCATTGTTATTTTCATTTGACTAGCCATTTACCAAATTTAAGAACTTGATGGGACCTAGTTGGTTTTTCCTCGCCTTTTATGTGGATGGAATTACTGTGCCTTGAGTTCATTTCAAGACTATCTAGGTCATGCTCAATTTATGTTGAGGTCACCTTAGTCTCCCTAAGCCATGCTCTCATTATTTTAAGAACAACCTAAGATAAATACTCTCAGCATTTTGTGAGTGGGTATCTTGTCATTCTCAATCGAGTTAAGATACCTCAAAATTCCAAAAACATTCAAATATTTCAAAAATCTAAAAACATTTGTCATGTCTAAGCATAATTAATTATCCTCTATCCACCCTAATGGGGAAAAATCATTGTTAGGATGATTTCTTTTGATTTTATTTTTATGATTTCTATTTGTTTGTTTATTTTAGTTTATTTATTTGTTTGTGTTCTTTCTATGTGTTTTTTCTATGAATTTAATGCATCTGACAACACTTACTGACTCCAATCTAGTCAAACTTTGGGCCAATAACAAGACGTTCTGACCAATGTGAGTAATTTGTGCACAAAGAGCCAAGGTTTACATCAAAGTGTTTAATCATGCTTATGAGCTAATTAAACCAAATCATGAGCCTAATTAAGAATTCCATGAATTTTTTTGGGTAAATTCTTTTTTTAAATGAATATTGAATATTTTCATCATCAGGTGATGTCATTTCTTGGGAAGACATCCCTAGGCCATAAATGCCATAAATATCAAGATTAACCCACCCCATGCCTCATTAAGACCCTCCATGCCTAGTTAATGCCCCTCTATTGAAAGGAGTAATGGGGATATTTATATAATTAATTTCATATTTAGATTTAATCATGGCCACACATCTCAATCTTGAGATGGATAGTCATGGTTGATCATAGAACCATTCCAAAAATCTATAAATAGGAGGCCTTGCCTATTAAATTTTAAGCTCTCATAAGCCAAAGTTATCATGCACAAATGAATTTGAAGATATTTTATGCCAAACTTATAATGCCCAAATGCATTCAAAAATCATTGCATCTTAGTGTTATAATGCCAAAATATTGAGCCAAGCTAAGTCAAAGCCACTCAAGGTGCCAAGAAGAGATGGAGGTAGCCAAGCATCCATTGATGCATAATTCATGAGCACAAAGTTGAGAAAGCCACTATAACAAGCATTTTGGAACATCCAAAGAAGGTGTAATAAGGTTGTCTTTTGCATTTTAGTTGTGCTTTCTATTTTGTTTTGTTAATTAAGTTCCCCCTAGTAACTAAGCTTAGATATGTATGCTAGTTAGTGTGTTTTTGTCAAATTTATTTTCATTTTAGAACTAACACAATACTAACCATCCTCTCTTGAGTCAAATTCATAGTTCACATAATGAAAACAAATTTGAAAAAAATACTAACCATCCTCTCTTATGTGACCTAGGAGTTTGACTCAAGAGAGCATGGTTGCTATTGTGTAAGTTCCAAAATAAAAACAAATTTGACAAAAACACAGTAACTAGCATACATATCTAGGACTAATTACTAGGGGGAGCTTAGTTAACAAAAAAAAAATATAAAATAGAACTAAAATACAAAATATAACCTTCTTTCACCTTCTTTATATGTTCCAAAATTCTTGTTATAGTGGCTTACTCATCTTTGTGCTCATGAAGTCTACATCAATGGAAGCTTGGCTACCTCCATCTCTTCTTGGCACCTTGTGTGGCTTTGACTTGGCTTGGGATCAATATTTTGGAATTATAACACTAAGATGCAATGATTTTTAATACATTTGGGCATTATAAGTTTGGCATAAAAAATTATCAAATTCATTTATGCATGATAACTTTAGCTTATGAGAGCTTAAAATTCAATAGGCAAGGCCTCCTATTTATAGATTTTTGGGATGGCTTGAGGATCAACCATGACCATCCATCTCAAGATTGATATGTGTGGCCATGAATAAATTCAAATATGAAATTATTTATATAAATATCCCCATTAATATTTGAGATAGAGGGGAATTAAATAGGCTTGGAGGGTCTTAATAAGGCATGGGGTGGCTTAATCCTGATATTTATATTATTTATGGCCTAAGGATGTCTTCTTAAAAAATGATGTCATTTGATGATGTAGATATTTAATATTTATTTTCAAAAATAAATTATCCAACAAGTTCCATGGAATTTTTAATTAGGCTCATGATTTGGTTTAATGAGCTCATAAGCATGATTAATCACTTTGATGCAAACTTTGCTCTTTGTGCATAAATTACTCAAATTGGTCAGAATGTCTTATTATTGGCCCAAAATTTGACTAGATTAGAATTAGGATGTGGTGTCAAATGTGTTGGATTTGTTATCTCATTTAGGATGTTGTCAACATAAAATAATAAATTCATGTGTCTCATGTAAGATATTTGATAGAAATGAGCAATCCAAAGTACCCAGGTGCAAAATTAGTATTTTGATTTGAAATGATTTGATCAAAGTTAGTTGAACCATAAATTACATTGCCATATTTAATGATAACTTATCTAAAATAATCACTTAAATATGTTAGTTTTAAAGATTTAAATGTGGTTTATTACTTTTAGGCTAAATTGTGCATTTTGGTAAGAATTGGTCAAAAACCTTGGTTGGAGGTTATCGATGGCCAATTCTAGGTGTCTATAGTTTTCCCCTATTTGAGAAGATGTTACTATCAGAGTTGTTACTAGAATCCAGATAATGCGAATGCAATGGAGACATGATCAGATGAGATGAAGCAAGTGCACACCACATAGATGTTAAAGCCATTTGAAATTATACAAGAAGATAAATTGCACAAGACAAAATAGGAGAAAACTCAATATCTGATTAACATGAGATGGCCAAAGTGAAGAATACATATAGGAGAACACGTAAGTAACTCCTCCATGAAAGGTGGCCAAGGCACCACAAGAATAGACTGTAACTCCTCCATGAAAGGTGGTGACAAAGTGCTAAGAATAGAGAAGTAACTCCCATCAAAGGAGTTACTTATGACATTCTTATGACACCTATGACACATCTATGACACACATCTCCACATAAGCTAGCGTATCCCACAAATATAAGAAAACTCTATGTAATCATAAGAAATGAAATTTCCCTAATTAATAATAGGGAAAAATAAAAACCTACACTAATACCCCCCATAAGCGCAGCTCAGGTAGGTAGTGTGGAAATATAAAATAGGTCCCAAAAACTAGGCCTCATGAGGTACCCATGTACAAATACAATCTCCCATAAGATAGATAAAAAGAGAAAACTTGTAGGAAAAAACTTCCCCCCCCCCAAAAGAGAGACATAAAAGAAAGAAGAGGCTAGTGGCCCCCCCAAAGATGATGCTACTGTAGATGTAGACCGCACCCCAAGAAGAGCTCGTAGATGAATGAACTTGCTCTCAATGAAAGGTTTGGTGAAGATGTCTGCAACCTGCACTAAAGACTGACAAAATATCAAGTCAATGACCTAACTATGAATAAGCTCCTGAATGAAATGCATGTGAATCTCTATGTGCTTGGTCCACTAGTGCTGAAACAGATTCCTACTAATCTACATGGTACTTTTGTTGTCACAATAAATGATGGTGGGCTACCTGATAAGAATGCCAAACTTAGAAAGAATCCCTTGAAGCCAAATAGCCTTAGTAGCTATATTAATAGCTCCCTTATACTCTGCCTCTATGGATGATATAGCAATAGCATTTTGCTTCTTGCTAGACCAACTGATAGGACCTGAACTTAGAGAGAAACTATAACCAGAAGTGGACTTGTGAGTCTGTGAATCACCAACCCAGTCTGAATTTATATATCCAACCAAGTCAACCTCTATGCCAAATTTGTAATGAATCCCATATCTATGTGAACCCTATATGTAATGGAAGATCCTCTTAGCTGCTTTCCAATGTAACTCATGAGGTTCTTGCATAAATCTAGAGATAAGTCCCAGTGTATATGATATGTCAGGACTGGTGTGAGTCAAGTAGATGAGACTACCAACAAGTCAATATCGAGTGGCATTAACCAATGGTGAAGAACAATCAGCCTCAAGCTTGACTCCTGATAGAAATGGAGTTAGAGATGGCTTGCAATCAACCATGTGAAATTGAGACAATAAATCAAGAGCATACTTAGGTTGTCTAAGAGAAATCCTTGAATCTAACTGCGAGATATCGATGCCAAGGAAGTAGTGTAACAAACCCAAGTCTATCTGTCAAATCTATCCTGAAGAGATGCCTTCACTACTGCAATAGCTGATGAAGAACTCCCGGTGATCAAAAGGTCATCAACATATAGAACCAAAATTAAGAGCAAATCATCCTGCTGTAAGAAGTAGACATTGGGGTTAGAATGACACCTAGTGAAACCCACTATGAGAAGGAAGGAATCCATCTTGGCGTACCATGCTCAAGGGGCCTATTTGAGGCCATAGATATATTTCCTAAGTCTGCATACTAAGGAAGAATCTTGAACAAATACTGACAGCTACTCCATGTAGATCTCCTCCTCAAGGTCTCTATGAAGAAAGGCACTCTTCACATCCATCTGGTGCACATCCCAACCATGTGTTGTGGAAATAGCCAAGGTGAGTCAAATAGAAGTCATCTTTGTAATGGGTGTAAAAGTCTCTAAGTAGTCAATGCCTGCCAATTGTGAGAAACCCTTGGTGACTAGTCACACCTTGTACTTATCAACTGACCCATCTGTAGCAAACTTGGTCTGATATATCCACCTACATCAAACCATCTTTCTTCCCTTAGGAGGTGAAGTCAAATCCCAAGTGTGATTTTTGATTAAGGAAGAATATTCTTCCTCCATAGCACTATCCCACTCAGATACCCTTGATACCTCTCAAAAAGTGTGTGGATCCAAAATTGAAGCAAAGAAGGCATGTGGATCTCTCTGAAAATCCCTTAGTACATCTGTCATCTACAGAATCTCTTGCCTAAGTGCCAACACTCTCAAGTGTCTGTCTAGCCCAAAGTGGCCTAGAAATGGGCAAGTCAGGTGCTAACTCCTCATCCTCTAACTGACTAGAGGTGGATGACCCTGCATCATTGTCCTCACTATCTAAACTTGAAAAAGAAGATGTCTCTAGCTCAAAAACCTATTATGGATTATTTGAATCTGATGAGGAATCATCATGAAGAAGTAGATCTGATGAGGGAGAACAAGTGTCAAGTGTTGAGTCTCTAAGACTTTCCTAAAAATGGACACTTCTCTCGATGAACAACTCATGAGTGACTAGATCTAGAAGGTGATACCCCTTAATACCATCCAAATATTCTACAAAGATGCAAGGCTTGGAATGACATTCTATATCTTTGCATTGCTTCAAAATATGGGCCATGGCTAAGGATCTAAAAACCCTAAGGTGCTCAACATCAAGTTTCATTTTATGCCAAGCTTCAAAGGGTATTATCCCTTTCAAAGCTTTGTGAGGAACCCTATTTTGAATGTAGCAAGCACAATTGATGGCTTCGGCCCAATACTATGGTGCTAAGGATTTGGAGTGAATCATACAGCTACCCATCTCTTTCAAAAACCTATTTTTACATTCAACAGCCCCATTCTGTGAAGGACTGTAAGTGACTATGTGCTGCAAATCAATCCCCTCTATGGTGCAAAACTGCTTAAACTTGTTATTGACATACTCCCCTCCATTATCAGTTCGAAGAACCTTGATGGATTTTTCGCTCTATTTCTCAACAAGAGCCTTGAAGTCTAGAAAATTTTCAAACACTTCAGACTTTTGTTTGAGAAAATATATCCAAGTGTACCTAGAGAAATCATCAATGAAAGTGAAGATGTACTTAGCCCTTGTGAAAGATGGTTTGGGAAAGGGTCTTGATACATCACTATGGACTAACTCTAAAGGTTGTGAAGCCCTCCAAGCTTTGCCTTTGTCAAATTTTGCTTTGGGATGCTTCCCAAGGGAGCACCCTTCACAAAGTCCTTTTGAGAATTGGACATGAGGCAAGCCAATGACCATGTCATTTTTTCAAAGTTGTTTATGGTAGCGATAGTTATGGTGGCCAAACCGCTCATGCCACAATTTTCTAAATTCATCTGAATGAGTTGGCAATGCTGTTGGAGAAGAATTTGGTGCAAAATGTGAGGTGTATAACCTTGCTTGGTGATTTTCCCTACCCACTGCCACTATAGTATCACTATGAAATTCCTTGATAGCCACTGAATCTGGTGAAAACTCAACTCTCATGCCCCAACCAATGTGAGTGATTTGGTACACTAACAGGAGATTGGTTGAAAGAGAAGGAACACTTAGAACATTATTGAATGTTCCTCTTTCCATTTCAACTAACCCTCTCCCTACAACAAAAATTGATGTGTCATCACCCAAACTAATTAAAGTCATGCTACAAGGTTCAAAAGATGAAAACTCAACTAGGGAAGAGCCCATGTGGTGAGAAGCACCTGAGTCAATGACCCATGAAGATGTAGAAGTTGTTGTAGCTACAAGGTCCTTGCCTTTTTCTTTCTCCTTACCCTTGCCTTTTGCCTTAGTAGAATCTTGTGTAGATGAATTTTGCTTGATGGACTCTGGAACACCTATGTTGTTTTTCTCTAGAAGATGAGTTAAGTGATCTATTTGTTTCTTCATTCATTTGTGTTCATCATGCCCTGTCTTCTTACAATAGTCAAACTTAACCTTCTCCTTCTTAGGTTTAGCATTAGAAGAGGAAGACTCAGTGTTGTTGTTGGCAGGATTGTTGTTTTCTTTCTTCTTCTCCTGGTCCTTATTCTTTTTCTTCTTCTCCTTTGTTGAAGTCTTATCCTTACCATTTCCAACTATCAAAGCTTGGGGTTGAGTAGACTTCATTGTGCCCATTTAAATTAGCTTGTATTACTCCCTAGTCAAGTTGGCAATGAATGAATCTAAAGAAGGCATTTTCCATGTAGTGCCAAGAGCACTTTTTATGGCATGGAAAGTGGAGACAAAGACTGAATAGCTTGGAACTAACTTTGAAAGAATAGAAAGGATGATTTGATCATATTTATTCTCTATCCCACATTCTTTTAATTAAAATCTAAGGGCCTTAAACTTTTTGAAGAAGACCTGTAGGGTGTCAAAGTTGCTAGGACATAGACTTATGAGTTCATTTTCAAGCTCATGTCCTCTCATCTTATCAAGCTTCCCAAATAAGAGTTCTAAGGTGTCCCATATGTCTTTGGGAGTATTGGAGGTTTCTAAATGGAAGATAAGTTTTAGAGATATGGACAAGCTCAGTAATCCATAAGCTTCATCACTACGGTTGTACCACTTGACCTTTTCAGCATCAGTGTTGGGTTCTACTTCAATACCCATGGTGATACTATAAAGCCCTTTTCTTCTAAGAATGATTGACATTTTAACCTTCCATTAATGATAGTTAAAGGGAATTAGGGGTTTAAGTTGAAAAGAATCCATTTTAAACTGTAATTAGGTGAAGTTGTGTTGATTGTAAGTTGTGAAATTATGTGGAAAGGATAATGAAAACAAAGATTTGCAAGTTGTGAAAAGCAATCACAGCCCCCCAAAAATATTTATCCCCCCCAAATATGCAATTGCATGCTAAAAATATGTTGGTCTCAGCTGAGAATGCGTCTTAGAGTAATCAGTGCAAGACTATAAGCGAACAGGACATTGGACTCAGCCAAAAATGTGTCTCGGGAGACCCAAATTTTAGGAACTTTATAAACTAGTGAATTTTTGAAAATAACAATCCTATGCTATGGAGAATTGAATTACAAACACTTTTGCAAAAAATGGCACCCAAATTTGAGCTACCGTTTACAAGATATTAAAGGTTCAATTTTCCTGTAAACTAGTGTTTTTGCAAAAAAACACTAAAACATTAAAAAAATGCCTATTTTGAGAGAGAAAGTGGCCTTCCAACCACTAATTGGATTTAGCATAGAGTGAGGAATCCAAATAAGGTCTATGTGAGGGGGAATTGGCCTCCTACCAACCTGAGCCTCACCCTTCGTCTTCGATAGGCGAAGATACAAGTTTAAATGTAAACCCCCAAATTATCAAACTGTCTAAAAAACTTAATATTCAATCAAATTGACTAGTTTTTTTTTTTGACAAGTCAATTTTTTAATTGAAAAAAATAAAGCAAAAGACAATTTGATGGATGCCAAGTGTCCAAGGACCCACATGGGATGCCAAGCAAGGAAGGGGCACCATTTTAAAAAAAATAGTTCTAATGTGCTAGTAGGAAAAAGAAAAAAGAATAACCTGTAGACCCTTCAACACACAACAGGTCTGGCATGTAGAATAAGACCAGAATAAGGCACCATTTTTAGAAAAAAATAGTGCTGATTTTGCTCACTACACACCTTCACGTTGGACGTCGTACGATTGTTTGGCATGGTTGATGCTTGGCATGGTTGTCTAATGGCATGGCTGATGCTAATCCTCCCTCTGCTCCCTGCACATAATAATGGTGCCTAAGCTGAAGCATCAAAAAAAGGCACAGAATCCTATAGTCAAGCAGGCCATTACTGCCAAGCTGACTACTAAACCAATTATTGCAAAGAAGGTTGCTAGAAGGCCTGCAAGGACACCACCGTTGCAAAACCAACACTTGAAGTTTCTACTACACCTGTAAAGACTAAAGAGAAGACAACCAAGACACCCAAAGGCCAAATATCCCAAGGAGAAGGTAAAAAGGAACACAAGAAATGGTATTGAAAGTTTTTTTATTTTAGATCAGATCTAGAAATTAAAAAATAAAGAGAACTCCACTCCTCTTGATTTCAAAATAAACTAACAGTATAACCAGACACATGATTGCCAGGTTGGCTCTGATACTATATCGGAGTTGTTGCCAGAATCTAGATAATGCGAATGCAATGGAGACGTGATCACACAAGATGAAGCAAGTGCACACCACATAGATGCTAAAGCAATTTGAAATTATACAAGAAGATAAATTTCACAAGACAAAATAGGAGAAAACTCAATATCTGATTAACGTGAGATGGCCAAAGTGAAAAATACATATAAGAGAGCACATAAGTAACTCTTCCACAAAAGGTAGCCAAGGCACCCCAAGAATAGACTGTAACTCCTCCATGGAAGGTGGTGACAAGGTGCTAAGAATAGAGAAGTAACTCCCATCAAGGGAGTTACTTATGACACCTATGACACATCTATGACACACATCTCCACATAAGCTAGCCTATCCCACAAATGTAGGAAAACTCGATATAAGCACAAGAAATACAATTTCCCTAATTAAAAAATAGGGAAAAATAAAAACCTACACTAATAGTTACAAATTGTAGGTAAAGCAATGTCTTCTCAAATAATGAGAGATGGATCATATTCCAAAAAGAAGATGATGGTTGAATAAAAAGCTCCAAAGAGTATTTAGGAAGCCTATGATGGTCAAAATAAATATTGAATATTTGCATCATCAGGTGACATCATTTCTTAGGAAGACATCCAAAGGCCATAAATACCACAAATATCAAGATTAAGCCACCCCATGCCTCATTAAGACCCTCCTTTCCTAGTTAATTCCCCTCTATCCCAAATATTAATGGGGATATTTATAAAATGAATTTCATATTTGGATTTACTCATGGCCACATATTTTATTCTTGAGATGGATGGTCATGGTTAATCCTCAAACCATTTCAAAAATATATAAATAGGAGGCCTTGTCTATTGAATTTTAAGCTCTCATAAGCCAAAGTTATCATGCACAAATGAATTTGAATATTTTTTATGCCAAACTTATAATTCCTAAATGCATTCAAAAATCATTGCATCTTAGTGTTATAATGCTAAAATATTGAGCTAAAGCCAAGCCAAGCCAAGTCAAAGCCACATAAGGTGCCAAGAAGAGATAGAGGTAGCCAAGCTTCCATTGATGCAGATTTCATGAGCACAAAGCTGAGCAAGCAACTACAACAAGAATTTTGGAACATCTAAAGAAAGTGAAATAAGGTTGTCTTTTGCATTTTAATTGTGCTTTATATTTTATTTTGTTAACTAAGCTTCCCCCTAGCAACTAGGCTTAGAGATGTATGCTAGTTAGTGTGTTTTTGTCAAATTTATTTTCATTTCAAAAATAACACAATACTAACCATCCTGCCTTGAGTCAAATTCTTAGTTCACACAAGAGAGGATGGTTAGTATTGTTTTCATTATGTGAACTAGGAATTTGACTAAAAAGTACATAATGTTTCATGCATTTGAATAAAAACTGACATGTCAAAAGTATAGGTCAAAACATTCCAAATAAGGTCTAAAATAAGAAAGGGAAAAGAGTTTTTAGGTCTTTTTTCCAAACTTGGAGTCAAAATCTAGGCTCAAACAAGGCATGGGCTAGGAATTTTGGCTAAATGGTGTCAAAATCTAGGCTTGAAAACAAGGCATGATGTGATTTGATTTAATGTAACAAGTTTGGAAACAAATTTGACATAGACTTGACATGTGAAATCAAACATAAATATGATCAGTTGGCATAAGCCATAAGGTAAAAGGATTTTGGAGAAAGACTATGTTCTCCCAAATAAATGCATAAATAATGATGAGGATAGGTATTAAACAAATAAACCATAAACAGTCTTCAAATTTGAGTATCAATTAACCAAAGTCATGCAACCCAAAAGAGAAAGATCTATTTATCATCCCCATGAATTGAAGCCTAAATATAAATCAATCAATGTTTAAATCCAAACTTAACAAGGTTAATTGAAAACTAGGATTTTACCAAACAAGCTAGACAAGATTAAACAACATGACGGTGCATAAACAAGGTCCAAATGGTATACATGACATGGTTTGAAATAAATGGTTTTTGATACAATGGTAATTAATTCTTGAAACAAATTTATTATCTTAATTATGTAATCATGCTTGAATGATGTGATTAATGTTATATTTCAAAGACTTAAAGGCAAAATGGTTTGACATGATTTTGGTAGCATAACACTACCCTCCACAACTCAAATGACACACACAAACAAATTTAAAAAAATTCAAATCATAAGTATGGTGTAAAACAAATAGCATAATGTCTTTTTAGATAAAAGAGTAACGTAGAAACATATTGGTTTTGACATGGTTATAAACAAATAGTCAGGTTTTAGTCTCAAAACATGCCAAGAAAACATGATGAAAATACACTAAGTATAATCATTCAAATTCTTATCAAGGGTGTGGTAAAGCGGGGTTGACTAAAATACCAAGTTTTCAAATGTTTCTAGGGGTGTCAATTACATAATGACTTTCATGTCATGATACAAAACAAAACCATGTAATTAGGTGTTTGTGACACTTGACTTGTTACAGAAAGGTCTTGCATTTTTTGCAACCACTACATCCATCACTTATTCAGTGTAGTGTGATGTCAAAAGTGTAGATATGTCATGTGTGCAAGTCCAACAATAGAAGGTGGTTTAACCACTCAAACCTTTGATCCTAGTGGGATTGGATGAAGTTAGTGTTGGGATATGAAACCTTAGTTTAAAGCTTCCCTAAAGAACTTGTGGGAGGTAATGAAGTCTCCCTCACAAGCCAAGATGCAATGAAATAAAAGACATAAGAGAAAGACTTTAGGTTCATTTTCAAGATCACCCAAACTATTGTGAGTTTTTGGGAAGTGCTTTAGATGACATTCTTTCTATACCTTGGACTATGCATGTTTGCAATAAGAATGATGTTTTTGATTCCAAAAGTTCCTTAAATGTGATGGATGGAAGAGCATACATGTAATAACTTTATTTTTTTCCAAATCAAGTTCTAATTAAACAACTATTTAAAACAAAAATTGACAAGTGTAATCAATTTTAAGCCCCAAAGGAAAGATTAGGTGGTGTTCTTTTGACCCCTTGGTCTTAAGTTGTAAATTTGAAATCCTAATTATCAAAAGCATTCACTTAAGCATCTAAATTTTTTATTAAACACCAAAACAAAGTTCCTAATTCATTTTAAAGCATGTAAAATATGTCTTAATATCATGTTTTAACAAATTCAAATTCCATTAGTTACCTGTCTACCCTTAAAGCATCACCCCAAAAGTAAATGTGTTAGATTAGAAAATTTTAAAGAGATTATCAAAATTTTATGAAAACTCTATGTAACTTGAAGCTAAACTAATATCAAATTTTGAAGAAAACACATGATTTTAAAAATAAAATAATAAAAAATGGAGTATATATGACCCCAAACCAAGCATTTTAAAATGACCTATTAACTCTCAAGTTTTTTATTTTTAAAAAAAAACATAGTGAACCATCAATCGTTTACCTAACTGACAATGGTTATATGACCATCAACAATTTACTTAACCATCAATAGTTGACTTAACCATCGATAGTTCTCTATGTAAACTCTTGAAGGTGAAAATTTGACCAAACAAAGTTAGAAAATCACTTAGAAAGAGTTTTAAGCATCCAAATTAAAATTTTAAAGTTGCTTCATGCTATCCTTCATACATGGGATGCATTTTGTCCCACTATGTGTGACATTATGTGAACTAGGAATTTGACTCAAGAGAGGATGATTAGTATTGTGTTAGTTTTAAAATAAAAACAAATTAGACAAAAACACACTAACTAGCATATATATCTAGGCCTAGTTACTAGGGGGAGCTTAGTTAACCAAAAAAATAGAAAGTACAACTAAAATTCAAAAGACAAATTTCTTTCACCTTCTTTGGTTGTTCCAAAATTCTTGTTATAGTGGCTTTCTCAGCTTTATGCTCATGAAGTCTACATCAATAGAATTTTGGCTACTTCCATCTCTTCTTGGCACCTTGTATGGCTTTGGCTTGGCTTGGTTTGGCTTTGGCTCAATATTTTGGCATTATAACACTAAGATTCAATGATTTTTGAATGAATTTGGGAATTTAGCATATAAAATATTCAAATTCATTTGTGCATGATAACTTTACCTTATGAGAGCTTAAAATTCAATAAGAAAGGCCTCCTATTTATAGATTTTTGAAATAGTTTTAGTACTAACCATGACCATCCATCTCAAGATTGAGATGTGTGGCCATGAATAAATTCAAATATGAAATTAATTATACAAATATCCCCATTAATATTTGGGATAGAGGGGAATTAATTAGGCATGGAGGCTCTTAATAAGGCATGGGGTGGCTTAATCTTGATATTTATGGCATTTATGGCCTAAGGATGTCTTCTCAAGAAATCATGTCACCTGATGATGTAGATATTCAATATTCATTTCCAAAAATAAATTACCCAACAAGTTCCATGGAATTCTTAATTAGGCTCATGATTTGGTTTAATTATCTCTTAATCATGATTAAGCACTTTGATGAAAACCTTGGCTCTTTGTGCACAAAATACTCAAATTGGTCAGAATGTCTTGTTATTGGCCTAAAATTTGACTGGATTAGAATTAGGATGCGATGTCAAATGTATTTGATTTGTTATCCCATTTAGGATTTTGTCAACATAAAATAACAAAGTCACATGTTTCATGTAAGAGATTTGATATAAAAGAGCAATCCAGAGCACCCAAGTGTAAAATTGGCATTTTGACTCAAAATGATATGATCAAATTTAACTAGCCCATAAATTGCATTACCCCATTTAATGATACCCTAGTAAAAATCAGCACTTGAATATGTTAGTTTTAAATATTTTAATGTGTTTTAGTGTTTTTAGGCCAAATTGTGCATTTTGGTAAGAATTGGTCAAAAAGCCTAGTTTGAGGTTATTTGTGGCCATTTTTAGGTGTTGCATGCCAGATTCAACTCTTATCAAATCTATTTTTCAATGACAGTCTATGAAAGTAGTGTGATAATTGATTTGACAAGATATATTTCATTTTTCTTCCTATATCAAGTTGGTTTATGTGAGCCTGATTATAACCACCTATGAGAAAATCAATGTTTCACCAATCTTGTTACTAATTATAAATGCCTATCATAAACTTAGTATCATTGACCTATTCTATTGTATCCTAGTTATAACCACATATGGATAAACTAGGGGCAACACTTATTTACCATGCATTGTCGCATCACCTTGCCATCACTATTTTCATTTGACTGGCCATTTTCTAGATTTGAACACTTGTTGGGACCTAGTTGGTTTTTCCGTACCTTTTGTGTGGATGGAATTACTATGACTTGAGGTCATTTCAAGACTGTGTAGATCATTCTCAATTCATGTGGAGGTAACCTCAGTCCCCCTTTCCATACACTCTCATTGTTTTATGATCAACCTAAGCCACACTCTCACCATTTTGTGAGAATGTATCTTGTCATTCTCTAACGAGATAAGATACCTCAAAAATCCAAACACATTCATAACATTTCAAAAATACAAAAACATTTGTCCTGTCTAAGCTTAGTTAAGTTATCTTTGATCCATGCTAGTGGGGCATGGTCATTGTTAGGATGCTTTATTTTAATTTTGTTTTCAATCTTTCTATTTATTTGTTTATTTCAAATTATTTGTTTTTTATTTTTCTATTTGTTTATTTGTTTATTCAATTGCCTATTTGTTTGCTTCCAACACTGTTTCCATGATTCAGTCTATGTGTATTCATTGAGTGATTATTTACCCATACTTACACTCGAATCCATCCATATTCATATGTCAACATTGTTATCATGTTTTTTATCATTGGTGCATTATTTTTAATTATTTATTGGATCAAGAGTTAGTCCTTACATATTTTTTGAGATAGTCTTCATGGTGTTCTATCATGATGCATACCATCACATGCTACAATAAAAATTATCTTCAAGAAGGTCTAAAATCAATGGAGCCACATAAGTTTCTCCTTGACACCTTAGCACATCCTTCCATCACACCCTTGATCAAATTAACCCATTGGCTATTTTGTTTATATCATTTATAATAAAAATGATCATCTCCTTGTTGGTAGGTACAATTGAATCATTTCTATTAATCAATTTTATTCTTCTATTCATCTCTTTCATCACTTTACACCTACTCATATTTAATCTATATTCCAAGTTATTTCCTTGAATTATGCTTGCTAATCATCCCTAACTGGGTCACAATCATCTTTAGACAATAATTCAAGTCCTCTTAATGATTATAATTGCCTATGAGAAAATCATTATTTTTTTATTTTTATTTTTGATAATAACCACCTTTAGGCAAATAAATATCCTTTTTAAATCAATGCATGTGAGCATTTTATCATTTGGATTAATCTCAACCATGGGTTAATTCTATCTTTCTTCTTACTTCTTTTCAAGGGACCGTCTATCCACGTATATGATGACCACTCCCTCGAGGGGGCATAATCATAGGCTTCCCAAACACTCTTTGGAGCTTTTTCTTCAACCATCATCTTCTTTTTAGCATACAAGCCATTTCTCATTATTTGAGAATTCATTGTTTTACCTATGGGTTGCAACATCTTCCCAAATAGGGGCAAACTGTAGACACCTAAAACTAGCCATCGATAACCTCCAACCAGGGTTTTGATCAATTTGTACCAAAATGCACAATTTGGCCTAAAAATACTAAAACACATTAAATGAGTTGAAATTGACATATTTAAATACTATTTTTGGCTAGAGTGTCATTAAATGGGGTAATGCAATTTATGAAGCAACTAACTTTGATCAGATCATTTTGAATCAAAATGACACTTTCACACTTGGGTGCTCCAGATTGCTCTTTTATATACAATTTATTGTACAATGCATGTGTCTTTGTTATTTTTTTTGGCAACATCCTAAATGAGAATATGGTTCTAACTCTTCTAAAATCAACTTTAAATTCTCATCCAGTCAAATTTCAAGCCAATAACAAGACATTATGACCAATTTGAGTGATTTATGCACAAAGAGCCAAGGTTCACATCAAAGTGATTAATCATTATTAACAGATAATTAAACCAAATAATGAGCCTATTTAATAATTCCATGGAACTTTTTGAATTATTTATTTTTGGAAATGAATATTGAATATTTTCATCTTCATGTGACCTCATTTCTTGGGAAGACATCCCTAGGCCATAAATGCCACAAATATCAAGATTCATACCTCCCATGCCTCATTAAGACCCACCATGCTTAGTTAATTCCCATCTATCCCAAATATTGATGAGCATATTTATGAATTTTAATTGCATAATTAAATTAATCCTTATCCACACATCTCCATCTTGAGATGGATAATTCAGGTTGATTTTAGCCATTTGCAAAAATCTATAAGTAGGAGGCCTTATCTATTTAATTTTAAACTCTCATAAGCCAAATTTATCATGCAAAAATGATTTCAAAGATCCATTTAGTATAGTGTTATCATGCCAAATTATTTAACTAAGCCAAAGCCACAAGCCACATGGTGCCAAGAGGAGGTGGAGGATACCTAAGCTCCATTATAATAGACCTTTTGAAGCAAAAAGCCAAGCAAACCAATGAAAAAATCTATTAGAACATCCAAACAAGGTAATAAAGTTTTTTTTCCTTGATTTTTAGTTGTGTTTTATCAATTATTTTTCTTCAATAAGCTCCCCCTAGTGACTAAGCCTAGAGATGTTATGCTAGTTAATGTGTTTCTTTCATTTTTTTCACTTTGGGACTAACATGATACTAACCATCCTCTCTTGAGTCAAATTCCTAATCTACACCCTATACTATGATTGACTATGAAATTACCTAATTTAGCTGACTCTACCCTTACCTTCGATACCAAAATTTAAACATCCATTAACAACTATAAAACACATACTTATGTTCAATATTTTTGACAAACCTTTGATCAACTGTCGATGATCACTACTATCATCGATGGTTAGGTGGCACTCTATAGATGGTCTTTGATCATCAACAATTTAGGTGACCATTGATGATCACTATGTATGACCATCGATGGGAAACCTATAGCCTTTACCATACCCTGATACCCACCCTAACACCTCAAATCTACTAATTTACTAACCTCATCTTGATCTCTACCCTACCTACCCTCCCAATTTCCACCTCAACCCATAAAATCCATCCAAAACACCCAAACCCTAACTAGGGCATACCCATTCAAATGCAAAAAATCAACCAACCACCCTCAAAACCTAATGAAATTACCAAATCAAGTTAAAACTATCAATTTAAGGCATCCCCTACCTCATTCAATGACCACCATTGAGGAGTAAGCCATAGACCCACTCATCCTCATTTGTATCCCCAACCAGCCTGTATCCTCATTGGTCCACTCAATCCACTCTTTATCTCAGCTAATAGTCAACTCCTCTATATTCCTTGTCAATATTATTTTCAAAATAAACACCAAAATGTCAGAGCTCAAGGTCAACAAGTTACTATGACCAAAATGGCATTCACTTTTAAATTTTAACCAGTAGACTTTTAGGGTTTTCACACTGACCATCGATAATTAGGGTGACTGTCAATAGTCTCACTTTAGCCCCTTGACCATTGATGGTCAAGGTATTCCCATTTTACCAAGTTATCTCTTCAATGAACTTTTTCAGTGCACAACTCATCAATAACCCACTCATGGAGATTACCTTCTCCACCCAACCTACCCACCTTGTCACCTCACCATTGGTCCATTTCAGCCCAACAAAAACACATTTTTTAGTGAATTTTTTCCTGGTCCTTTTAATCATAGTGACAACATTTCCATGTTAACCACTTTTTGAACCTACACCACCTAGTGCATATCAAACCTACTTATGTCTTCTTAGGATCACTTCCTACCTTAGATATCCATGATACGTGACTAGTTTGTGTTTTCACTAAGAGCACTGCATACCTTAGATACCCATAAAAACATAGACATAACTTAGGAGACTTGTGAGTGTACCCATTTTCCATGCCTAAATGTGGTCACATGGTCCCCTTGTCACTTGTCTTTCTAGCACTGACCTTTATTTTTATCAACTATGAAAACCTTATCAATGCATGATCTTGGCAATAACACTTTTTGTCATACTTTGTGCACTCATTTACACCTTAAGTTCCCAACCTATCACCCATATTAATGATGTTTACCTTTGTCATCACCTTTATCCACCTTATCAAACCTACACCTAATTCTATTTTACCTCATCAACTCTTGATTTAAATGGGAACACCTCCTCCTATACTTGGGGTAACTAGAACTTCAACCAGTAATCCATTTTTGTTTTATAGCTTGTTGATTCAGAACTAAATAACAAAAGGGGCAAAATGTAGACACCAATAATTTACACACCATGATTTTGAATGTCAAAATTCCCCTAGACTACTTTAGGACCCCATTGGGACCAATTTGACCTTTCTATCACAAACCAAGCCCAACAATATTTAATTTAATCAATAGACTTAACCTAACCCTTTAGCCACTCTTTTTCCTTGGCCCTTGACCATTTATGGTTAGGATGGTTGTTGATGGTCACCATGATCATTGATGATTAGGGTGCAGATCCTTAACCAACAACATGAAAACCATCCATCTTGATTTTATAAATTTAACTTGTCCTCATCCATGTGTGATTTCATGCATGAGAAATTTAAAATTAGAAGACCCAATTAACATCTTGTTGTACCTCTCCTTCCTTGCTTATAAGAAGAGATTATCAGGAAAGTGAAATCCATCTATAATTGTTATCAAGTGCTTGTGCATCTAGAGTTCTTTTTTGTAGGTCAATCATCATTAGCAATCCAATGATCTAGCTATCATATTAGAGAGCCTACTTGTTTCCATTCCTCCATGAATAACCAATTACCATTACTCTACTAGAATCATGTCAAATTCCACCAATGAGTCAACCACCTCAAGTACCCACTTGATCAGCCTTTTACAAGATAAGTATTTTTTTTCTAGTATTCAATTGTTTTATTTGCCTTTCACACTTAACTCAAAACTAACCTATCTCCTTAAATATAAATTTATAATCCCATCAAATAGCTATTTACCAATTCAAACCTACACATAGTAACCATTGATGGTTGTCTCAACCACCAATAGTCTATCCAACCATTGATGGTCACCTTAACCACCAATGGTCACACTAATTATTTATGGCCATTATGGTAGAAAATAATAGAAAATTATTTTCATCCTCTTACCCCCAACCAAATCTATTTCTCTGAGTCCTTTATTGTTCACAAACCCTTGCCTAATTTTTTGAAATAGACCCAAGCCATTTAACACTAGTTTTGACTTGTTTATCACTATATTAGCCATTTCTAGTCTATTTCTTTATCAATCATTTCTTGTGTTAAATTTTAGTACCTTTTGATTATTGATGCAAGTAATTCATATTTTATTTATAAAATTAATTATTTAAAATGTGTGGATTGGTAGCCCTAAAAGAAGCTCTTGATTCCAAGATCTAGCTAGCACTAGGTAATCTGCTTAGCTATCTATCTAACCAACCATTTGCTTTAGTGTTGTCTTATATGCAAGTCATCTTCTCAAGATAAAGATGAGTTCTTCATAATCATATGATTTAACATGTGTACAACTAAATAGGTTTTTCAACCATACTTGTATTTAGTTTCTTCTTCTTCCCTTTTTGAAATATAAGATGAAATTCACTAAAACACACCCAACATGAGGAGTAGTAAACATGGGTGGTTCCAAGAACTTTCAAGTAGATTTGGAACTTACATGTTAATGATAAAGGCTTAGTCACCTAATATTCTAAAATTTTAGCCACTTTATCAACAACATACTACTACAACATGGGTAGAAAGGTATCGAACACAAAGGGGATGTCAAGGAACTTGAAAATTTCATCATGTTGGATCTAAGACCATCCATATTTAGAATTCCACACTAGTGGGGTGAGGTAATATTACCTATAATAATGAGTTTTTTTCCATTGAATGCTTGACCTAGAGGTAATCCATAAATTATTGAGACACTATAGGGAATTGTCCACATTATCCTCATCTTCTATAAGAGGGAGGAAGGAGTCATCTGTAAAGTGTCCATTCAATAATTACATATCTTATTAAGAATTTTATATATCTAGAGGTAGGTATATTCCCTTAATAAGGCTCCTAGCTCAGACATTGCTAAGAAGATATCTAAAACCCTCAGCTGCAAGTGCATAGGGTGGGTGTAGAGGGCATCCTTGATGAATAGATAGAAATAAACCAAATTGTTCATAAGTGACTCCATTAATGGAGAGGATGGTTGAGGCACCTAAAAAAATCATCTAGATGGTTTAAATGAAATTAGGCCTAAAGCCTATGGATTTAAGCATGACTTGGATGAATGGCCACTCAATATGGTCATAAGCTCTTTTGAAATCAATTTTACAAGATATATCTTATTGATTAGACCTTCTAGCCTAGTCCATTCCTTCCCAAACTATAATGATGTTATCTAATATATATCTAATTTTGATGAATCCTATTTACTCAAGGTGAATGATGTGTGGTAGTAGATTTTGAAACCAAAGCACTAGAGCTTTGGTAAATGATCTTGTAGGAAACATTTAGGAGGGTGATGGACCACTAGTTATAGATCAATTAGGGATTCCTTTACTTAGGTATGAATTTAATGTTTCCTTTGTTTATAGTCTTCCCTAGTGAATGAATGCAAAAGGCCTCCTAATAAACATGATGTAAATCAAAACCCATAAAATTCTAAAGGGTTTTATAGAATTCAAAATGGAAACCATCAATGCCTAGAGATTTGTCATTTTCCATATGAGACACTACCTCATGCAGATCATCCATAGTGAGGAGCCTATTACAAGCCACCCACTGGGTGGGAGTGAGTTTGTAAGGCACCACTATGAGACACTTCTGAAGGGCAATATCACACTTTATAGAGGAAGCTTGAGCTTTAAAAATTTGTTGATAGTGAAGGATAAAATCTTGAATAATTTTTTTGTCTTAAATAATATCTTGTTAGCATCAAAGATAACTTGGATTTTCTAATTTGATTTTTTAGCTCACAATATTTTAAAAAATTATTTAGAAGTTTTGTCCCCTATCTTGAGCTAGTGGAGCTTGGATTTGATTTGAGCTCCCTAAGAATTATAATTATCTACTATCAAGATACGATGGTGTAAAGAGGAGACTCTAACCTACAAGATCTCATTAAAGGGATCTTTTTCTGGGGCTAAAGCCACACAACTAAGCTTTAAGGAAGTAGCAGAGTAAAAGTGTCTTTGAATTTTAACAAGTTGGTGGTAATAGATTCTCAAAAAATGAGAGGTCCTTTTGATGGCATCATCCCACCATAGAATCCAACTATATTTTTGGGATGGATAGGGTTGTCAATTCTAAACTCTATGAATGTGTGCCATAGTGGGCCCATGTTTGAGCAAGGTAGTTTTTAGAAAGAATTGTCTTTTATGCACCTTGGGTTTCATGAATTTCCATGTCACTCTAAACTAAATGGGGAGTGATAAAAAATCCCAAAATATGGAAATGTATTCATTAGATTAGAAAAACCATTATCAAAGGAGAAGTAAATTTGAGTGGACATCATAGCCCTATCTAGGCACTTTAGAATCTGAGTGGGGCCCTCACTAAGATTATACCATGTGTACCATACTCTATTTGTAGGTTGATAGATTAAATTGGGGTCTTAAAAGCCCCATTTAGTGCACATATAATACCACACCTCCCTTTCTTCAACTACCTAATACATTGGTATGTGTCCCACCTTGTCTTCAAGAGATGTCACCATATTAAAGTCACCACATATGACCCAATGAGCATTGGGAATATCATCCATAATTCATCACCATAAATGGGTATGATCAATGGCATCATTTGAGGCATAAATATTAATAAATCCAAAGGAATGGCTTTCAATGCTAAAAAAATCCAAACTAATTAATTGGTGGGGTCTATGCCAGATTACACTAAGTAAAAATGCCACCATGAAGAAATAAATATGATCACTCCTCCACATCCTACTTCATGATTACTATGCAAGATAATACTATTATGCTAGATAGATTTACTGACCATCAATAAAAAAATTACCACCTTTTCTTCTTGTAGACAAATAATGTCCATCTCAAGAAACTTCCTTATGAAACCACACACAACAAACATGTGTTTTGGGTTTATAAGACCCCAAAGATTTATGCTTAAATGTCATATATTATAATATGAATATATATATATATATATATATATATATATATATATATATATATATTGATTTTTATATCTATTTGCATAGCCTTCATTTATTGCATCAATAATATGGTAAAATAATACATAACTAACTACAAATAATGGAATCATACATTAATATACAATAGAGGGAGATGAAGCACTGGTTGAATTATTACAAGAGTTGGTAACAACCATTTCATACTTGATGAATGTTGTGACATCACTAACTGATGTTACAAATGATTTGAATTATAAAGTATTGACATTGCAACAATTTTTCATAGTGTAGAAGTGGAGTTAGATCTTTCATATTAGAATGTAGGTGTGTAAACTAATGTTGATGTTTTTGATATTAGCATGAGACTGGATATGCAACATTAGTAATTTGTGGTAATATCTACTGACCCATATCCTCCTAGATCATTGCATGTTTTGGATGAGGGATACGGAAGATTTGTTGATAGGGGTAAACAAAGGCATTAGTTTTGAAAATTTTCATTAATTTTTATTAAATGGCCATGAGATAGATATATATAGACCCTTGATTTTTTTTATAAATTTGTAAGTGTTTAAAGGATAACTATGGCGGAATCAATATTCTAGTCCCATTATGGATAAATTTTTACAACCTTTAACAATTCTATTATTTTCAAGGAGTATAAGGTTAATGTTACTTTGACTAATAATGGTATTTATCTCATTATTTATCTAAATTTTGACCATTGTGTTTAGGTAACTTATGATATTTATATGTTTATATGGAAACATATTTAAGAGAATAATAGTTATTATACCACTAAGTATCTAAGCATCTATAGTAGGATATCCAAAAATAAGATGTTTAAGGCTTTAGATTTAATTGGTTCAGTTATTTTGTTCCCAATAAATAAGTTAAAAAAATTAATTCATCATTTGGATTGTGGTTCTGAATTCCGATCTAGAGGTGATTTTTATATGACAACTACTATGTTTCATCCAAAACCATATTGTCATCTTGAAAAAAAGGTGGAGTCTTATGCAACCTTATCCAACTCACCCAACATGTTGAACCCAATGCCCTATCCTATTGGACTATAGTTGAATTTCCTACATTATTCAACTTTAGAATTATAATAGGAAGGAACAAAACTATAATTAACAAACATGGAAAGTAATTAATTAATTACTAGGTTTGTTGTATAGGCCTAAAAAAGGGCTTCACTAGAATACAAAGGCCAACATATGCATTTTATCTCCCAAATGCTTAAAATTAAATCAAGAATCCATTTTTACTTGAGAAGAAACCAAATATAGTTTATAAATATTTCAAAACATAGGTTAGCATGAAAATTATAAGATAAGGCTTTAGTAGAAACAAAAGCATGATCTTGTAAATCTTCAAATAAATTTTTGAGAAGAAATTAATTTTCAAGATGAGTATGTATTGGATAGGCATAGAGAAACATGAAAAACTCATATAGTCATCAAATTTTTTTTTAAAGGCCTAAAAATGGGCTTTACCAAATTAAAAATTCCAACATATGAGTTTCCCCCTCAAATTCTAAACTAAATTGAGAAGCCTTCTCTGACTAAGAAGAACCTAAGGAAAATTTGGAGAGATCCCAAAACATAGGCTAGCATGAGAATAATGAGATAGGGATCTTTTAGAAATGAAATCATAGTCATGTAGACCTATACAAAAATAACAAAAAATGTGATCTTAATATGGCCTATCTGAATCTAAAGCTATTTAATTTTAGAGTATATAAAAAAGTATTAATAGAGTCTTTTTTTCAAAAATCTAATGATTTCATATCATCAAACATCATAATAATGTAAAAATAATACAACATAGCCAATTATTTGTGTTATTCAAAGGATAGATACTACCTTGATCTAATGCTAACATTGAGATAAACTTATCCATGTAGTTACCCAAAAAATCTCTTCTCTAAAATAGTAAAATAGATCTAGAAATTTCCTCAATTTGAAATCCTCAATCAAACTTACTCTCACATATGATAAATAATATATAGATTATATTGTTAAATGCACTATTAATACCATAATTAGTTTTTATTAATAACACATCAAACAAACATCTGATTCCTTACATGCATATTAAGTTTTAATAAAAAATATTAATGGCATTTAATATGGAAAAATAAATATAAGCATAAAAAACTTGTCACTGTGGAAAAAAAATGTACTTATGTCATTGATTTAATTTATTAAATACTTACCTTTTTACATCCACTACTTGGTTACCAACATGGCAATGTATTACTATCAACCCTTCTAAGGCCCTAAGATATGATTACATCAATATACCATGCATTAAAAGTATGAAAATATAATCATATTCATCCTCCAACATCTAATGTGAACCATCAATCAAATATAAAACATAAAATTCAATATAATGAATGAATACCTATCAACATAATAACTATTATATTATAAATATTAATATCGAGATAAGTTCAAAAAAATAACATTGTAATTTAATACACTAAAAGATCAAATACTAATCACTATCTAACCTAACTTAAAACTATGAACCAAATTTTCAAACTCATTCATATCCATTTTAATTTCTTATTAAATAAATAAATTAATTAATTAAAAAAAAACTAAAACTAAAACTAAGGCTATCTCTCTTCATTCTATGTTTTAAAGCAAGTAAGGTATTTCTTCATAGAATTGTCAATTAATCCTTACACATTCCAAAAAGTTTCATGTTAAAATATTAATAATTAGGAATGTAATCTCATTATATTCTTTATACATTTTCATTTTCATTTGACTTTTATTCAAATGAATTAATATTATGGATCCCATCATTTAGACCTTATATTTATGACAAGATACAAGAAAATTACTCCTCAAAATGTCACCCTTGAAATAAATCATTATGTATCTTATCCTTTTGGACATATAATATATTCTGTAAGATACATCATCTCCTATCTTTTGATTATTTTCAAAAATATTAAAGGATATTATAGCTATAAGCTCTATAACTTCAAGATGATATTAACTCTAATAAATTCCCTTTATATAATTTAATAACTAATATTAGGTACCTGAGTGTGCTCTTGATCATGTTAAAAGAAAACTAAACATGTAAAATTATTGTCCCTATATGCATTTGACGTTATAAATGATTATAAGAATTTTATTTACTCTGGATAAAAATATCAATGTGAATATTTAAATAGTTATTTTAAAAATGTTTAAAATATATTAATTTTAAAATTTTAAAATAATTTTTATTATAAAAATTTATCTGATTTTATATAATTTTTTTATTAATTGATAATAAATTATTTCAATTTAATTATATTATTTTATCAATTTTAAAAAATTATTTTCAACCAAAAATTACTATAAATTATACTATATACCTAACATATTATGATTTTTTATTTTACTTTTTTAATAAAAATAAAAATTACTTTATAAAAATTAAATAAATATCAAATTAAAAATAACCCATTTTTTTTGACAAGTCAAATTATAACATTCAACTAGCATCACATGTAATTGTAAGTATAAGTTTCAAATATTAAAAGTTGTGTTAAATGAACCAAATCATGGGAATATATTTTTATTCATTTCTTATTTTATTTTGTGCATTTTTTTATTTAATATTTTAATTTTTTTTAAATTAGATAATGGGGAAAGTATTATGTTCCTTTATTTATTTATTTTTAATTTATATTATTAAAAATTAATATGAATGTTAATATTATTTAATTTAAATTCAAATGTTTTTATAAATAAATAAGTGTTATAATTCTATATAATTTTTTTCTTAGAAACCAGAAAAATATACTAGTTTATTTTTTAATTATTCTGTAGACACCGCAAACGTGTCTACACCTTGGTCCTCCCCCTTGGCCTTAAACCCCTATCCTAACCCTTGACCTTGGCCCCCTTTCCACCCTACCCTTGCCACCTTGGATCCTCCCTTGAATCCCTCCACCTTCCCCCTAGCATTTATTAGGCCAAATCTCTTCTTTATCTTCCCCCCACGCCCATTTTGGCATCCTCGTGACCGTTCTTCCCACACCCCCTCGCTCGGCGGCGTGCAAGAATGGGCAAAGGCTATTTTTAGCCTCTGTCCCCATTCTGCGACCGCCGACGTCGGCGACCCTTCGGCCGACGTCGGTGAAACTACCGGTGTCGGCATCCTTCATTACCCCTTTCTGCATCCGTTGCAGCCCCCCTGGACCCTTGAGCTCGCAAACAGATCTCTCTTGGTGTTTTGGCATTCATCTTTTTTTCCATTTGGACCTCGTGCAACAACAGCAACAGGTGCAAAGGCTCTTCCTTAGAGTTTTCTTCTTGCAGAATCCTCTATGGCTTCAACAACAGCTTCAACAACAGCTTCTTCAACTCTTCATTCAGCAAGCAAAAGGTAAGCAGACTCTGTTATTTGATTCTGTTCTTTAAGTTTTCAGTCATTTCCTATTCCTATTCCCTCCATCCTTCCCCCTGAGAGGCTGAAAAGCCTTCTCAGGCCCTGTCCTCTGTCCATCCTCTTCTCACATTGTCCCACTCTTCATATCAATCCCAGACAACTCCCTCATCCCCCTTTTGCCAACAAAGACCCTGTACAGGGCAAGATCACTCCACAGTCCATTCAGACCCGTCCCCAAACTCTGTCTCGACCCTCTTAGCATCCCGGACCTGTCCACAGTCCAGAACACATCCCAGACCTGACCACAGACCATTACCCCGACCAACACCGGTCACTTCCCCAACCGACGTCGGCAGGATAACCGACGTCGGCAGACCTCTTAACCGACGCCGGCAGCATTTCCAACCTCGATGACTGTCATCAGCCCGACTACTCCTTTCAGGTAATCATTGGTATTTTCTTTCATTTCTAATCTGTTTATCACTTCTATATTCTGGCATCTTATATTTCCTTAGTCCTTATCTGTCTGTTATATGTGGGTTGACCTCCCTTTGAGGAAGTTTTTACACTTCCGGGAACAAGCTCTTGCTTGGCAACCCACCGCCTATTCATCTAACATTTTCTTATCCAAGTTTCCTTTTTTTCTTGCAGGTGTCATTCCTCCACAGCCAAAGAGGGGTGCTCACAAGCGTCTGGATTTACGGTGCACAATCTCTAGTCCAGGTACTTCCCATGCCTTGTCCATTACTTTTTTAGTTTCTTCTTTCTCTTAGATCTAAAAGCGAATTTTGAGTAGAAACATATTCATTTTGAAAGGTTTCATATTGGTCTTTATTTATATTACTTAAAGAAAGTTGTTAAGTTTCAATTCAACATGAAAACTAAATCCAAAAATAATAATAATAATCATGATCAAAATAATGTTATGTATAAATTTTTTAATTTATGAAAGTTAGTTTCAATTCAATCCTTCTTCTTGGGTCTATGCCATTTCAATTAAGAGGTGTATACATTGTACCCTATCAACAATACCTTCATAACTCTATTCTTTTTCTTTTTCGAATATTTGAACAACTTCCACGATAAGTGACTAAACATGATAAATAGAATTCACATTTTTCATTCATTTGCAAGTACATATGTAACCATGGATAAGTAAGACAAGTTAATATTCATCTTTTAATACTTTGATAGTTTATCTCTAAGGTAGTATACAAACTAAAATTAAATTGAATAATAACTTACAATTGTTTGCCCCATCATTTTTAAAACATGATTTTATTTTTTCATATAATAATACAATCCTCTATCTTGAATATAAAGATAAATGAAAATGTTTTCATAAGGAAAATCCTCCAAAGTTCTATAGACCATCATTGTCACTAAAAGACCATATAGGTACCCAAAGAGGGATAACACCATTAGAGTGATTTTCCTCCAACCAAAAAGGCTTTTGGCTCCATCACACTCCTTTCATCTACCAAAAGTGGCTCTACCATTCCATGAATGTGATAGAAGTGAAGAATTTATAGAGTGGAGGGAATTCCAATAAATAGAACAATTTAACATGTAATTTCCCATTTCAATGTAATATAAAATGAGATGACATTTATAATATGTATTGAGGTATATATATAGGATCACATGAATTTGAGAAAACATTAGATGATCCCTAAATGCATTCTCACTCTAATATTAATGTATGTTTTGTAACTGAAATCATGGAATAATCACATTGCAGATTTTTTAAAATCCATATGTATCAAGATTATAACTTTCATTCACACTTATAGGGTTAGCCAACTCATCTCCTAGATGTATAATCTTGTCTACCCATTTTACATGCATAATAAAATATCACTATTAAATAATTATGATTCTAAATTAGGATCTACAACTAATTTTAATAGAAAGATTCTATGTATGTTAAGTATAAATTGTGTCACCAATTTAAGGTGTAACTCAAAAGTAAAATATAATAAATGTAACCATTTTATAATCATAAGTATCTGACTTCCTAAAGTGTTTTATATCCATAAGAAGATGGAATTATAACAAAGAGCTTAACAACTATTATCCATCTAAATGATATTCAACTACTTAACATGGGTTTAAATTTCATTATTCCAAGTTGAATTAATATACAATTATGACAAAAGTTCCCAATTCAAGAGGTTCTCTTCCAATATGCATTTAAATTAATTTATCAACTTCTATAGTTATTTGATCGTAGAGATCCAAACACACAATTATTAACATGTCATGTTAGGAATTTCCACTTAAATGCAAGATATAATTTCTCTAAAGATGAAATGGTTATAAATCAAGCAATGGTAAATCATGCCAAAATCAACTCATAATTCTTATGTTTCTTATAATACCATTGTAACATGTTATGTTAGTAATTTCCACTTAAATGCAAGATAAAATTTCTCTAAAGATGAAATGGTTATAAATTAAGCAAGGGTAAATCATGCCTAAATTCAACTCACAATTCCTATATTTATTTTAATATTGTTGTCATCTAATGAGTATCCATATCTATCACAACATTCAAAATTATAATCAACCCAAACCATGATTTGAAATTTGGTTGAAGTCTCAAAATTCTTAATGTGAGTGTAATACCCAACAAGGGTTAATCATCCTCTATACATTTATTGATGCCTAGTTATATTTATAAATTCACTCAAATGCATTTGGTTGTTTATAACTAACATTAAGGTTTTCATAGCTTGGTATTAGCCTAGGTTAATAAGTGGAAAGGGTGTCTTTTGATCAAGTGATAACACCATATGTAAGTCTTCCATACCATATACAAAATTGTTATTATGAAGGTACTAGTACAAGAACTAATCATACATCTAAACTAAGTTACAAAAACTTAAAAGGATTATTAATAATTCACACCTTTATGTTTTCCCAATGTTTTATAATTCAAAATATGTGGAAAACTTCAAATTAATTTATCTTCCATACTTATAATTTTCATAAAGACTTCAATTCATGATTCTAGTGTACTTGTGATCTTTAGAGTATTAATATTAAGATCTATGAATTTCCATAGTCCTACTTTTAATAAATGTACTCAATCCAAACAAAGGTCCTTAGATCCATATAATTACATGACTCATAATACATACTATTAGTGTCCCATATCACTTTAGAGGAGTGTGAGTTACATAATACAAATGCAAGGGTAGGTAACATAACTAAAATAAGGTTTTAATTGATTTTAAAGGTAAAAACAATCTCAAATCTAGATCTTAAAACATCTATCATGATTAAATCACTCATTTATGCTTGTATGATATTCAAGATCCCATATAAAATATTTAATAAACCCTTGTAGTTCCCTAAGCGTATAATTTAAATCTGTATATAAGTGTAAGGGTATTAATATATCATTAATACATGAGGGCCATAGTTTATTGCTAACTATTCCATAATACCATCATCATTAGTGAAGACTATAACAAGCCCAAACATGTATATTGTAAACTTTTTGATTAAAATTGTTTGCCCTTTTATATTTTTAGGTATTTAACATATTGTGTTTCACATTAAATAATTTATAAAATTATTAAGAGGTGTGTTATCTTAATTACATATACAAGCATAAAAAACCTTTAACTATAAAATAATTAGATCAGGATTCATCATCTAATTGTGTTCCTATAAGTCCTCAAATAGAAATATGAGTGCTTTTATTTCACAGTTTAAGTGAGGCTTCTTTTAGGACAAAATGATTTTAAACCAATAATCACTAAGCCAAGTTACCCTTGAAAGATTTTTTGCCAATGTTATATTAAAAGGAGTTATACCAAAAATAATAATTATGGATGGTGTTAAAGGATATTTTATAAAATTTACTCTCCTTAATCTATATTTAATACTTAATGATTGACTAGGTAGTATAATAATATGATTCATACAATCGTTTAGGAGTTATAGATCTTGGTAGGTTTAAAATACTTTTAAAAATTCACTTTAGCATAACACATATGTTTAATTTTTAGGTAGATGTAAGGTAATGGGGAAAAAAAAAAGGGAGATTAAATTATTATTTTTTTCCAAAAATAATAATAATTTAACTTGGAAAGAATTTTAAGACATTTGGACAAATTTTTTTATAATAACATAAGAAGATGAATTGCAAAATTTTAAATATCATATATAAATAAATAATTTTTTCAAATGCCTAGATGAGAAAAGTATGTGAAATTGATGCATTTATTACAATGACAGTAATTTTTAGGAAAAAATAAGTAGACTCCATATGTACAAACACTTTTTTGAGTAAATGATTTTTTTGCATAAAATTTCATAAATGGATAGAGGAAATGTTGAATTTTTTAAGTATATATATATATATATATATATATATATATATATATATATATATATATATATATATAATTTGTGACTATTTATTAGTTTCTATTTAACCTACATTGGTATGGTTCATGCATATACTATTACAAATAGTTTAATAACTTTTTCATCATTAATAATTATTTTGTGAAATTTATATCTCAACAATCTAAACATTGTTGGCTTTGATTTTTTTTTTTTTAAAAATCATGAAGTTAAGTTCAAAAATTTGTGTTTGTACATTTTCAATTTTAATTTTTCAACTTAATGTGTGTGTGTGTGTGTGTGTGTGTGTGTGTACATATACATACATACATGCATACATACATACATACATACATACATACATACATACATACATATATATATATATATACATACATACACATACACATACACACACACATATATATGTATGTATATGTATGTATATATATACATATATGTATGTATGTATGCATATATATATGTATGTATATATATATATATGTATATATATATATATATATATGTATGTATGTATGTATGTATGTGTATGTATGTATGTATGTATGTATGTATGTATGTATGTATGTATGTATATATATATATATATATATATATATATATATATATATATATATATATATATATATATATATATATATATACATACATACATACATACATACATACATACATAAAGTTGAAAAATTAAAATTGAAAGTGTGCAAACACAAATTTTTGACATTAACTTCATGAAAATTATTTTTTAAAATCATAGCCAATGATGTTTAGATTGTTGAGATATAAATTTTACAAAAAAATTATTAATGGTGAAAAAGTTATTAAACTATTTGTAGCAATATATACATGAACCATAACAATGTATATTAAGTAGAAACTAAGAAATAGTCACAAATAATAATTTAACATTAAAAAAATATATAAATTCAAAATCTACGTTCTACCACCTATAAAATTTTAATTTTTTAAAATAATAAATAAATTTTCCTACTCAGATGTGTTCTCAAAGATGGAAAAACCACATAAATTTATTAAAAGTCATGTTGGTTGATCCATGACAGGGTTTTAGGGTAGGTTCAAAACTCCCAACCATAAAACCAGTATAATTTTGGAGGGAAACCTAAAAATTTCAAAACAAAACTCTTATATAGAGTGTACACCTTTTTTTAAAGGGTGTGCACCATTTATATAACTATAAACATTCACTGGAAAGGGTTTACACCCCCTAAATAAAGGGTATTCTCCTTATTTTTAGGTAAGAAGCTTTAATAATGCATTATTATGTTTCAATATACATATACGAAGGGAGTGTGTGCTACTTACAAGGTTTCATGTTATTTTTAATCTATAAAAAATTCAATAAAAACTCTTTTATCCACAAATTTTACTCTATCATTTTTACATTTTATAGTCTTGGAACTAGTTTTATGGTTGGTAGTCTAAAAATTATTCATTTAATTTATCTCAATTACTATGTCCTCTTCAATTTTTAATCTAATTGGAATTAAAAGTGTAAATATACATCTTGGGTTTAGGTAGTCATTTCAAAAGATCAATTAGGGAGTTAACACATGAGTAAATTTAAGTCAAGAGAGGGGGAAAAAATACAACTAGATAGGAGAGCATCCATAATATCTTAGAGATAAGGTGAAGATACTTATTCCACACCAAAAAATATTTTAATAATAATATGCCCAATTATATGGAATTTAATTTAGATACATCTTCAAATGAGATAACATTTAATTAGTTCTTATTGAATTTGATGAAATTTAATATGTAAAACATGTTGCTAATGAATTTGTATTAAGTGATGAAATACAGAGAGAAACACAATATAATGAAATATCCATCCATATATTGATCTCTCTTAATGAATATGGATTTAGTTTTCATGTAGATTTTAATGTTAACAAAAACTTGAATATTCATTATATGGTTGAAGTGCTAACACCTTTCAATTTAAGAAATAATTTAGTTCCCACACCTACACTTCTAAGAATAATCTGATGAACACTAAGGTATTTGATTGAAATTTATGAAAATATATAATAAATATGAAAATTAAAATGTCAATAATAAAAATTAAATGTCATGATTAATGTGTATGGGACTATGCATTTGAGAAAAGGGGAAAAAAAAAACCTATACAAAATTATGTCAGTTATTTGTTCAATTGATGAAAATGCAAAAAATGCGATATATGATGCATAATTTAGGGTTAATAAAAATTAATCTAGAGAAAATACATAATTCAAAAGTAAAAAAAATATAACTAATAAATTTAATTCAATAGGTAATAAAACTAAAAAATACTAATGTGGAAAGACAAGTAATAATTGAGTCTATATTGAGTAAGTTAACATATAGAGGCTAAATTATTAATCAAACAAGCATAATCCTAAACTTGAATATGAAAACTCTAATTAAATCCATAAAAATAAGAAAAGAATTTTATGACCCTTTACTCATAGATTGGTGTGAATTTATTGGTAGACTCCAATAAAAATACAAGGTATTACTTGAAGGAACAAGACATTTGATTGATTTTTTTTGGCATGACAACACAAGATCTCACCTAATATAAAGATGTTGTTAAAAGAATAAAATATAAAAAAATGATGAGATAAATAAAAAATATTTCTTAGACATGACCTCAACAAGTTTATTAAAAATAAATAAAAATGGAAATTAATAATTAATGAAAGGTCATTTAAGATGTGCAAGCCTTTACATGTTAAAAACCACCAAACACACACTACATGTTGTTATAGGATCCATGTTGAATTAGATATGTATTTTAATATTTTTTATGATATACATTATACTTTATATATTGATGAGATTATGTATGAATTTATGGTGGCTTATCCACCTAAAATGTCAAGAGAGTTAATCTCAATTTTTTTGTATCAAAGACTCGAGGGACGATTTTTTTTACCAAATAATGTTTAGATGGAATATGTAACACTTGTGGTGTTTTGTCACATTTGACCAGTTTTATACACAAATAAATTTCATATTAATTTGAAAAAAAACTAATTAATTTTAAGAAGTACAAATTTGTAAAGTATGCATTAAAAGATGAGAAAGAGTCATCAAGATGTGATTTGGTTACAATCCAAGTATATATATATATATATATATCTGATTTCATTTTGAATTCAAGAATAAAATATTATTTACCAATATACAAGACACACACTCTAATAAAAATGGTTATAAAATCAATTCAATTATTTCAAGGATAACTTCCTACTTGGGACCATTGTTTCAGTTATGGACTTTGCTGAAAATTACACATTATAACCAAAAATGAGGTTCAATCCTAGTACTATAATTCATTTCAAGTTAGAAACATTTTTTGGGAGTTCCAATTTTACATGAGTGATGATATATCACATTATCTAGAGTTTTTCCAATGTTATTTTTATATATTTTATAAAAATATGAATGTAAGATAAATCAAGTTCAATACAGACAACATTTAGTCAGACAATTATACTTGACAGTTTAAATATTAAATGTTTTATTGGTTAAGTAGAATAGATTTGAAGAGTGGGGTGAAAAAAATTTGAATTTTCCTTGAGGCTAGGCATGACAAAGGTGAACATGATGGTGCATTTTCATGAGTAAAAATATCCCTTAAAAATTTAGGAAAAACATGAGGATGGTGTTGATTTGATAGATGCTACAAGTATTGTGACTTAGTGTAATGAAATAATTTATCATGTATCAAATAAATATTCTCACGTGAGAATATTATTTTAGTTAATGAAGGAATAAAATAAGTTAATGCGAAGATTTTAGTAGAGTATTTGGATCGAGTGATTTCCACTTAAAACTCAAATTCTAATTCATGGACTATTTATATTAGGGATATGGCATACTTTTGTTTGGACTATATGAAATTTGATTGGAATGAATGTGAGACAAAATAATGGGTTTAAAAATGGTATTTTAGGACCATAATGCCTATGGACACTATCTATTCATTCCAACCACTATGAGATCATGAAATGACATAAGTAACTGACTTTGACCACATCTTAGATCTTGTACAACCAAGTATAATTTATTTATAATGTAATTTTAGCCTTAAACATTAGTTATATTTTATTTTTGTCTACATATCTTCAAATTTGATTACACTTTAAATGAAAGTTAATTTTTTTTAGTAATTATACCTTGGGATAATGATAAGGTAATAAATTACTATTTATCTCATTGTATAGAGGCAAAAAAAACATAACTATCATAGATGGAGAAGACCTAGTTTATCCCACTAGATCTGTGGTGGTTACAAGAATTTGGATTTGTAGATACTTTCATAAAAATTAATTTAATGGTTATTTTATGACTTTGAAATTAATAGGGTGATATTTCAATTTTAAAATTTGGTTATCTGTACAAACATTCATTTGATCAAATTCCATGCAAAGTCTCACAACAAATGTTTATGAAAAGTTTGTGAATCTGAACATGAAAATATTATTGAAACACTTAAAAATAGAGTTAATCCTAAAGTTGTGTTGGATTAAATTGGTAAGGTTATTATTTAATACAAACTAAATTTTTATTTAGTAAATTTAACTTATTTGATTTAATGTATTTTAATTTAGAATTAGTTTATCATTGTGTATTTATTTTTGTTTGAGATCATTACTAACACATTTAATGTAGGTTAGTGGTAATAAATGAGTTTAAACATGTACATATTTGGTTTAATGCATAAATTATAATATATTCTTGAAATAAATAGAAGTGTAAAAAAATATGGTTTGTCTACTCTTTACCATTTGCCTGCACCCCCTGAACAAAGCTTGTTTTGTTTTTCCCTATAAATGAGAACATTATCTTCAAGGATGCATATAAAGGCATATATAATTTAAATTTATGGGATATTAGAGATCAAAAAAATTCCATTCCTATGTTTATATTCCAATTTATATGTGTTTGTGAATACAATTCATCGATTATGGTGTGTGTCAAAAGATACATGTTCTATTGACCAGTGTTTGGTCATTAAAGAGAGATTTGGTTGAAAAATAAAATATGTTGTGGGTTATCCATAATTTAAATTGGAATATAAGACTATAATGGCTCATCAAAGGACTTTATCATGCAACTATGTGGTTCCTCTTTACCCCACATAGTTTACCAGCAATAATTATGTAAAGTTCATTCCATTTTTGCCCTTAAGAACAAAAAGATTATATTTACGAATGCATCTAAAAAAATATAAGTTTTAAATATGTGGCCTAATATATGGTGGATGAAGGTAAATATTTAATTTAAACATCCATATAGACATTTATACAAATATAGTTTGTCTATTGGGCACACAACTCAAAAGGTAAGGGTTCTACTGACCAAATTGTGGTCTCTAAAATGAGATTTAGTTTTGAGAGAAAATATTCCAAAATTTATCCATAAATTTAAGGGGTAAATAATAATATAAGGATTACTAATATGAATATATATTTTAAATTTATGATCTAATGATTTGTCTCTACCCCTCATGGTTTACTTGTAAAAGCTAGCAAAGTTTGTTTCATTTTTTTCCCTTAATAATGATAAATCTTTTTTTGGGGATACATCCAACTACTTATAATGTTTTAATCTAGGGCCCATAATATCATGTAAAAATGTAATTCCTATTTTTATAAGCCCATCCATACATTTATATGAAGACAATTTATCGATTGGGCATGCAAGTCAAAAGATACACATTCTACTAACCAATGTTTGGTTCCTAAAGCAAGATTTGTTTGAGATATAAAATGTATTTATATTTATATATTATCACAAGTGAAAAATAATAATTATGATTTCCTTATAATACATTACCATAAAATTGTAAGAGTTGAATGTTCATCTCTATGCCTCATTATTTGCCTAAAAAACGTACACAAAGTTCATTTAGTTTTTTCCCTTAAGAATGGGAAGATTCTCTTCAAGAATATATCAATTTTGATGCAAGTTTATATTGTAGAGTTTATGTAGGGTATAAAAAATCTACTCATGTATTTATATGACAATACAGATGTGTATATTAAGATAGTTCATCGATTGGGAGTGTGAGCCAACTTTTCATCCCTAAAGAGAGATTTGGATTCAAGAGAAAAAATATTTCAATTTATCCATTGTCATGAGGGGAAGATAATATTATAAGGAGTATTAATAGTACTCACATTTTCAAATGTTTTGTCTTTACCCCTAATGGTTCACTTGTAATGGTTGAACAAATTTTGTTCAATTTTTTCCCATAAGTATGAGAAAATTATCTTTGGGGATTCATCTAATTGATTATAAGTTTTGACTTTAGGGCCTGATAGAGGGTCAATGAAAACAAATATTACATTTATACTCCCATACAATCATGTCCATGAGGATGGCTTGTCGATTGGGAATGCAAGTAAAAATATATGCATTATATTGATACACTTGTGGTCTCTAAAGAGAGATTTGGTTGCAAGAGAAAACATGTATTCATTATTCATCATCATGAGTGGTAGATAATCATCATTGGGGTATTATAAGACTTTATTTTATAACTTTAAGAGTTGAAAATTTATCTCTACCTTTCACAATTGGATTTCAACACTTACACAAAGTTTATTTTTATTTTTCCCTTAAAAATGAGAAAATTCTCTTCGGGGATGCATTTGGCCAGATGAGAGTTTTGAATATTGGGATAGACATATGAAAGATAAATAGAATTCATAAATTTATATTATCATATGTATGCATTCATGAATATGTTTCATCTATAAGGCACGTGATTCAAAAGATACATGTTCTATTAGCAAACTTTTCATCTGTAAAAATAGATTCAGTTGTGAGATAAAATGTGCCATCATTTATCCATTATCAATAGGGGAAGAGAGTCATAAAGGTCCTTAGAGGACTCACCCATGAAACCTTATAATCTAATAGTATTTCTCTACCAATCATTGTTCACTTGTAATGACTACACAAAATTCATTCAATTTTTGCCCTTAAGAACAATAAGAATCTCTTTGGGGATGCATCTAACTAGATACAATTTTTAACCCTAGTTATCAATATAAGGAATAAAAATGAAAATATTTCATTTATATGCCCATCTTGGATGTGTCTGTGAATATGGTTCATTGATTAGGCATGCAAGCCAAAAGATATGCATTTTATAGACCAATGTTTGGTCACTAAAGAGAGTTTGGTTGTGAGATAAAATATGTCACTATTTATCCATAATTTCAAGTGATAGAGAATCATCTATGGGGTTCTAAAATTTAAACTAATAAGCTTACAGTTAATTTCTAGATCCCTCATTATTCGCTTGTAACACTTGCACAAAGTTTGTTCCATTTTTTCCCTTAAGAAATAAAAGATTCTCTTCAAGGATGCATCCTTCTAGTTGCAAGTTTCAAATATAAGGCATGATTGAGGGAATACAAAGGCCATTTTTGATTTCATATACCAATCCATGCATGTCAAAAAATATGATTCATCGATTAGGCATATAAGTCAAAAGATACATGTTTTAGTGACCAACTTTTGGTCCCTAAAGAGAGATTTGGATATGAGATAAAATGTGTCACTATTTATACATCATCATGATGGAAAGAGAATAATATATGATGTCCTCAAATTAATTTCTTATGAAACTATACAAGCTAACAGTTTATCTCTACCCCTCATGGTTTACCTACAATAACTATGCAAAGTACATTGAGTTTCTACCCTTAAGAAATAAAAGATTCTCTTCCAAGATGCATCTAATCACCTAAATGTTTTGACACTAGGGCCTGATAAAGTGTAGAATAAGGAAAATTTTAAATTTATATGCCTGTCTGTGTGTGTGTGTGTGTGTGTGTGTGTGTGTGTGTGTGTGTGTGTGTGTGTGTGTGTGTGTGTGTGTGTGTGTGTGTCTATGAATATGATTTTTCAATTTGACATGCGAGTCAAAAGATACACATTCTACTAACCAAATTTTGGTTCTTAAAGATAGATTTAGAGGAGATAAAAAACATGCCACCTTTTCTCCATCATCATGAGTGACTAAAAATATTTTAGGGGTATTTATAATACTAATGTGTGTATCTGTATGACTTGATGGTTTGTATCTACCCTATAGTTTCCACCTACTATGCCTACACAAAGTTTATTTTGAAGGAGAAAATTCTCTTTGGGGATGCATTTGACCATCTACAAGTTTTGACTCAAGGGCCCAAAGAAGGGCCAAAAAACTAACATATTTTGTTTATATTCCCATATGGATGTTTATACTAATATATTTCATCGAGTTTGTGTGTAATTCAAAAGATACACATTATACTGATGTCATAGATTTTGAAATGACAAAAAATTGGTAAAAAAATCAAATTTTAAATAAACAACTATTTTTTTAATGTCAAAACTTTGAAAAAATCAAATTTTTTAATTAATTACTCAAAATTGATTAATTAAAAATTTATGAATTTTTCCATATTTATCCTGGTTAATTCACTTTCATTTCCTTTATCCTAGTCATTTCACTTTGCTACATTTATAGAATAAAGTGGGTAGTAATAACCTAAAAGTGACACTTGAGTTCTAAGAGTGCTACTTGAGACCACCTATGCCTAGATTAGTCATATACCTATCCTAGAGCCTATTTTCACACTTGTCTAGCCTTCATGCAGACCATAGATGTCCCTAACCATCCCTAAATCAATCATAAACCCTCATTCTTTCATCTTGGCCCTTCGTGCCTAGTATGCTACCACTTAGACACTAATGCCATAATAGGGATAGTATCACACATGACACTAGTGTTCCACTAATGGTGCTACTATCTTTTCCCTCCTCTTTTCACAAATTAATATATTTTCAAATCTTAGACCTCCTAGGTTCAACTTAGACCTCTTTCAACACCCACACAAGCACCAAAATAGTATAGATACATGACTTTTAGCCCTCTAACCATTAGATGGAAATAATATGCAAACTTAGAACAAGTTATGGAAAATTAAGGTTATCAATCCCTATTATGCCCTACTTTTGCATACTACCATCCACAACATTCCTAAGCTCAAATTACTCATATTTCCAATCTCAAGCACATTCAAAGCACTCAAGTCAACTTCATACTAGATTTACTTACATTTTCACCAAAACTTAGGTGGGGATAACTACATCAGGCTTGATCCTTATTTAGAATATTGGTATATAGGCAACTCTCTTCATAACAAGGTGTTGAGGATGTCCAACCTACGCTATTAATAAACACACTTTTCATATTGTATCAATCAGATGGCCTAACAACATGGAAGATTAGAGTTTACTCATAAATTCAACCAAAATAGGTCATATACGGGGCTTTAGAACTCATGCACATAAGAATAGATCTTACATATATAAATGCGAGTGCACCCAAAATCTCAAGATAGTCTTACACAAAGGATACTATCACCAAAACAATGACACTAGTGTCACATGGTGTTGTTATCCAATTAGGGTATTACTATCCAAGAGGGGTTTTAACACCTAGAGATTATTTGTGACACCCAGACTAGTCTCTACTCTACCTTAATTATCAGCCTCTAGACCATTTATTTTAGTCATTTTCCAGCTAAGTTCTTACTTATTATTTATTGTTATTTTTAAAAAGGTCAAAATAAGTCAATTTTGTAACAAATCAATGGTTGTATTATTGTATATTATTACTTGATTTAATATACTCAACTCTTTAACAACATAAAATTTACATTCACTAAGTCCTATAAGGTTAAAACATGTGAAAAATTGTCTATATTGGTATGTACAAAATAAATTGTGCCTAAAACTACTCTTAACACTAAAATTAGTTCTGTTGCTACTCAGTGCCTCCAAAAAAATTGTGCCTCAATGTCATCTACATAGATATTGGGTTGTTAGATGTCTCATTATGGGGAGAGCCTCTCCTCTTAACTTATGAAGGATCAAATTTATGTGACATGGCCTCCTAAAATGGTTGTGGTTGAACAACTTAAAAATTAGAAAATATTGTATTAAAATGATATATGGTAAATGATATAATTTCCAAGAACCAAATTTTGCAACAAGGTGATTCTAGGGTCACTGCATGTCACCTTAAGGGGTGCCTAGGGTTACATGAACTTGAATATATAAGTGATGGTGAATCCTATGGAGAATACACATAAGGTTAGATCTATGTGCACACTAATATAAATATGACATAGAGTATCATTACTTGAAGTAAAAAAACAATTTTATTATGTGTTCTCATCAGCCTCTGTCTTTGAATCAGGTGATGCTAGAGAGATGTTACATCTTAGGACATAATTACAATGCTAACAACATTTTCTTTTATTCAACTAGGGTAACCATAACATCTCTCATCATCTATACAAGCAACAATTGAAATAGGACTTTTAATTGATCAATAAAAACTAAACCTTTTCTAATATAACTTTAAATTACTCTTGCATAAAGAGAGATAGACAATAGTAGGGAAATATCATATTAATTATAATTTTATCATCAAATTGTATTAGTTTAGCTAGGGTAATAATAATTTCTATCATGTCATCTATACAAATAAACAATGAAAGACAAAAATTACTACTTACTAATTACTATACAATTTACTTTCCCAACCTGAGTGTAGAGTATTGTAGTGCTAATCTCAGTCTCAAAAATAGAATCCAAACTAGGCAGGGTACCTAAAATATCAATTATCATATATATAAATAAAAAACATGAAAGAAGTCAAATATTAATCAATTAAGCAATCATAAATTATAAGATAGACTTAATATTCCCTTACATGTACAAGAAAAAACTATAATTAATTATCTATGTGAATACATATGGTGAAGCAGGTAAGTCTAACATATCTAGTTGTGTGCTGACATGAGGTGTTAAAGTAACTAAAGATGGCATATATTGTTTTGTAATAACATCATCAAGTGTTGAAGTAACTACAAATGGAATATACTATTGTGTAGTAATGTTTGAAGGCACTAAATTAATAACATATGGCATATATTATTATGTACTAGTGTCATGTACATATGTGTGTATATATCTACAAGTGTGCCTATTGTATCTTCAAATGTAACCTATGTATGTCTAACCTAAACACATTGTCCACTATGCTTCCTCCCACATGATGTGCAAAAAAGTAAATGAACTGTAGGATGCCTTTTAGCTATAACACCATGTGAAGAGCTAATAGTTGTGTACAACCTTTCAATGTATGCATCCCATGGTCAAACACAACTTGTGTGAGAATAGTAACTACCTTAAGGATATCCATATATGTATTATGATGTAAGATTTCAGAGATGAAAATATGGTTTATTATCTTTGTATTTCTCTATTGGTGGTTTTGGTCCTGCTTGGCACCAAGTATATTAAATGAAGATCCACCTCCCCTACCTTGAGAGGATTTCATGTCAAAAAAAAAACTTGTAGAAAAAACTCAAAATAAAGTTTTTTCAAATAATAAAATGGAACCTCATTGTTATTGCATGGAGGCTCATCAAATACCATCCACCACCTATCTTATTTTTTTTTAATATCTACATGAGCACACTAATCGATACTAATGTGTTTATGACTTGTTGGTAGTGGTTCATTGCTTCAAGCATAAGAAACAAAGTACATACTTTTTATTATTTTTTATTTTGATATCTGCATATGAAAATTTATCTAGATAATATTGTTTCAATAATTCTCTTTGATGGAGCATTGCATCAAGTTTGGAAGTAAAATTTTCCACTTCATTGTAATGACCTCTAATGTATCAACAAGTGAATTGTGTATGCTATGTTTTGAAGAGTCACGTAAAATTTTTATGATAATTTATAATTATTTCCATTTTGAATTATATTATTATATAGTTTAGCTTATTATTTTGAAAATTCAAAATGTTGGGGATTTTTATCAAGTTTTTGTTGGAGGTTTACTTCAGGTAAGGATATCATGGGAGAAATATAATCTTAATTTCAATACCCTCTTGCCTTGTGATTATTATAGAAAATGTATCACAAAAAATGTCATTGCAAACCCTGTCTTGCCTTAAGAAAAAAGAAAAACATACCTTGGACCATGGCGCGAGTTTGGAATATTGGTGGGGAGTGTTTGGATATGAATAAAATGCATTCTCTTCTTTTTCTTCTATTTAATCGTGAGTGAACTCTATTTGGAGAAATGAAACATGGGCTTATATGTTGGAGGAATTTTTATGTTTTCACAAAGGGTGTACATCCTTTGTGGGACCCCAAAAGGCATATGCCCTTTTAAAAAAAGATGTATGCCATTATGTAAAAAAGGGCGTATGCCCTATAGGATTGGTAATGACCATTAAACTTTTGGTTGGATTTTATTTTCAAAATCGGTGCTCACCCTTTATGCAAAATGATTTTTTATTTTAAGAATGACACCATTTTTGTTCCCCAATTTTTTGCATTCACCCTTTTATTGATCCATCTTAATATGGAGTTTTAAGGTAAATCACGCCCATCTCAATCACTATCCAAAAGCCTTGAGTTGGCAATAGAGTCAGAACATAAGTCATATACAAAAATTTAAAACTTTTTTTATAGATATATAATTTTATCTACCAAGTGCATTAAATATCTCTATTTTAATAAAATTATTATTTCTTATATTTGATTTGGCTCAATCCTTGATGATTGTGATTAATAATATAGTCATCAAATGAATTCAAATTTTAACCGAGTAAGACAAAAGTATGAATATAATTCACTATTGTATCCCTATAGATAACATCTATATTTGATGGTCATATAATCATATTCAAATTTTATAAATTAAAATAAATATTTTTTAAAAGCTCATATTAAATACAAGACAAACTTTTTTTAACACAAAAAAATAATGAATTATATAGAATGTTGAAATCTCAAATAAACTTTTTAAATAAATAATAAAAACTATAAAAAATTGTTTATATATATATATTTCAACTTTAAATTATAATTATATTTAAAAATTAACATTAAATAAATAAACATAGTCATACTAGGTAGGGTCAACTTGTCAATTTTTAAACCTTGACTTTGGATACTAATTACTATGCTTGGAAGATTGGTGGGAGTTCATTTGATAATATTATGAAATAAAATATCATTATAGGTATGAATATCCATATCTTTTACCAACATACTTCCAACCTATGCCGAAATAGAGAATTTTAATAGGTAGAAGGGGATTTAATCAAATATTATTGTTGAAGTTGATTTGTAATAGGTAGATGTGGAGCAAAATATTGTTGGTAATGAAGAAAAGGGTCTTATGGGATGTATTAGACATTAAGGTGTTTCAAAAATATCCCTCAACCAAATATCATTATATGAAATACCATAAGTTAAACAAAATAGATTTGTTAAAAAAAGCGTAAAGTTATTAAACAAATATCATTAGAAATTCTAAATCTAAATTATTCAATCTTTCCAATAAAATGCATTAAAAATAAGTATAAATTATTATTTTAAATAAATATACAATTTAATATTATATTTAAATATTCTTATTTTATATGATATTATTGTTTAATCATTAAAATATATTTATAAATATGTTGAAATATTTTAAAATAATTATCAAATTTCTTAATCTTAATTTTAAGCATCAATTCTTTACTCCCTGACATCCTTTTCACCCTTGGAATTTTTCTCTTTACCTCCTTTCTCTTTGCATACAACATCCTAATATTCTTCTTTCCTTCCAACCATGCCTTCACATCCTTAACTTTAATATTTTTATAAAATTTTATTCTTTTACAAAAGTCCTTTGCCTAAATAAAAATAATTATTAGTTAACAAAGTTTAGTTTGGATACAATTTCTTTGCATTGACTATGGACTACAAGTCTATTGTGACAATCTCCATTTCCAAGACTTCCAAGAAATAGGTGGTAAAAATAGATTTAATAACAATCTCCATTTTCAAGACTTCATTTACAATCGTGCCATAGAAATGTCATTCTTTAATTATGATCGAATAATGTTAAAGCCACTTGTAAATGCCATGCCATCCACCTCCAATATCAATCTCAAATTTTTATTTATGTTTAAAAATCTATTAAATTGTTACATAGATTTAATATTATTGTTTTAAATCTCTAAATAATTTTAACTCCATTTAATATGTTATATTATTAAAATCGCATTATTTAATATTATTATATTATCAAGATAAATATTTATATATTATTAAAGTTTTGAAAATGATAATTGGTTTTAAAAAATTACAAAAGTTAAGTATTAATAATTTATTATGCATTAATTGTGTATTATCATCTTTTTGTTATATATTGTATCATAAAGATAACCTAGAAACTAAATTTTAATATCTTCAATTCACAATAAGATTTTTAAAAAAATGATGTTTAAATGGTCATTTTCATTTAACTTAAATGGATCATATAAATCCATTATGTTACATACTCAATAATCTATAATATAAAAAATCTACTTTTGCAAAATGCGATGAAACATGCCAACAAGAATTGTCGACCAAACACATATACCCATTTTCATTTAACTTATATGTTGGAATACAAGTTATTTCAATAATACACTTTAATAATAGGTATACACATTGATGCACATACTAATAAGACTCCCAAATATCCTAAATTAATGAACCTACAATTGTAATCTAATCTAAAAACAAAGCAATGCCAACTAAACTAGAGAATCATCAAATGAAATGTCAATATTTGTTCCAAAACATGAAAGGTATATATCCTTATTTGTCATGATTACACTTTGTTCTATATGATTATTTCTCTATTGTTCATGGTCTATATCTAGCTCATCCTTTTTAATGATGCTCTCCCTCATTCTCAAGGAGGTTGTACCTGCATCACAAACAAATGAACAAATGATAGTTATCCATAACATGAGATCAGCAACACATTATATGAAGTACTAAAAGTATGACAAATAAAAAAAATTCCTCATAATTATATTACCATAATTTTGTCACATAATAATAAAAACATGATAACAATAATTGACTAAATCAAAAATTAAAAAATTGACTAAATATTATTATCTAATTTAAATGCAACGCTCTAAAATCATTTTTTTTTCCTTAAATCTTAAAACATCATTGAAATATTCAATCCATTGTATGAAAAGAAATAAATCATATATTGTAGGAACATATGAAATGCAACATAATATTTAAAGGTAGAAAAGAGAATGGAAGCTGCAAGTACATAAAACATCTAATTCTCCTTAGACTTGAATAAAAGTGCCTAATGCTCTTAACACCAATCTCAAATTAGATACAAATTTCAAAACATGGGCATTAACATATTCAAAGCCAAAATTATATACTCAAGAGACAATTTCTAACAATAATTTATTCAAATTACACCCTTAAACCTTATGCCTTAGTCATTTTAATAAACATACGCACACGCACATGCACACACGTGCGTGCGCGCGTGCGCACACGCGCGCACACACACACACACACACACACACACACACACACACACACACACACACACACACACACACACACACACACACACACACAGGCATAATATATAATAGAAATTATTGGCATAATGTCTATGAGATGTTGACAATTAGTTATTGATCTTAAATTTGATGTCTTTTATATTGTCATAGGCTAATTTAAACTTTAAATTTGGTGCTCATTTGATCATTTATGAATTTTATTCTTTTTTGAGTTTTGAAAAGTTGATCTAAAAAATCACATCTTATGTATACAATGAAGTTTGAAGTCCTTTTTCTTATTAATATTTTTCTAAAATTGACTCAATCATGTAACTAATTCAAAGCTATTTATCACCAATCATATTATAAATTATTTATCATACATGAGGTTATATTATAATATTTTTGGTTATATCTGAATCATTTTTACCATAACAAGCTCACTAACATAAACTATATCATAATAACAATAACAAATGTATGATATATTTTATTTATGTTTCATTTCATTTCCATTCGGTTATACATTATACTAAGTTCTAATAATTTATGCCTTTTTATTTTATTTTACTCATTAATCATCGTGTCCCATAAAATAATTGTAATTGAGTATTAATTATTTTTTTAGCATGATACTATAGGTTTCATTTTAATATATTAGTTTTATAGTTAAATTTTTCTTTAACTTTATTCAATTTCAAAAAATTTAAATAAATTTAAAAAAAAAAATCAATTTTTTTTTCTTTTATCCATATTTATAATTTAAAATGACTAATTTTGAATCTTATTTCTACATTAATTTTTTGAATTTTTTATAAAAAAAATTAAATTAAAAAATATTTAATTTTAATATAATAATATTTATTAATTTATTTAATCATGTAATTAACTTAAAATATAAAATTAATTAAATATTATAAAATTGGATGATTAACCATTTATTTAGTTTTATATAAATTTTTTTCCTTTCTTAGCTTAGAGGTGTTTCCTTCAGTCATTAAATGTTCCTATAAAATTTATTTATATTTTCTTAAACATTACATTATAAAAAGATGTTAAAAACTCCATCACATAACAATTTAATTATATGGTGTATTTGCTCTCTCATACACGTTAGATAAATTGCATGCATTTATATTAGTGCATTATAGTCTTATTAAAAACATTTGTATAATTATTTAATATTTAAAATGTTTGACAATAATACTTTTTTACTTTCTATTTATAATGAAACATATATTAACAAAAAGAAATATATATATATATATATATATATATATATAAAATATGTTTAGTAATAAAATAAAATATTATATTGTAGGTCATCATTTTAAAATAGTTAGCGAGTGATTAGAGAAGGTGATGAATATATTAGGTAGAGTTGTGAGCATAACAGGTCAAAACAGTAGGTAGGTGAAGCACAATTTGTGAAAAATTATTAAGGTAGTGAAGCAAAAAGAGGAAAATGTGTTTTGGATGGAAAGTGACCAGGAACAAGGAAAAGGAGAGTCAATTAGGGCAAATGGGTACCTTAGAGTGGCCTTGGGGGTGGGTGAAATACTACTGGGAAAGAGATTTAAACCATCTAAAGATCCCCTAAAGGCTCTTAGCAATTCATAACCAGCTAAAGAGATCCCTTATAACCAAAACCTAAAGGTGGATGGTGTCTTAAATGATGACAGAAGGATCCATCCATTGATATCTTTTAAAGAGGAGGATTTTATAGTTAACATCATAGAGTTGAAGGAGAAAGGGTTAATTGTAAAATTTATGGACAAATGGCTAGCCATCATAGCAGTCAAATTATGGATGGCTAAGCACTAGGGCCTAGACATCACCCTTAACTTCCTCCCTAAGGGTTTATTTTTAATCATGTGCCCTTCTACTGATAAGAAATAAGAAATTTTGGATGGAGGTCCTTGGATATTAGAAGATGTTAGACTTTGGCTCCAACCATGGTGCCCTAATTTTAACCTCATTTCTCTAATTTAGGGGTGATTCCTTGTTTGGATTTGGCTATATGGGTTACTAATAGAATATTGGAAGGGTAAGTACCTATCTCAAATAGGTGAAAAGATTCAAGTTTTTGTGGGAGTTAACCTAGTAACCAATGAAGGGGTATTAGCTTCCTATGCTAGAATTTGTGTAATGTTGGATATGGAGGTCAATATCTTAAAAATATTTCTTTTGAAGCCTCTAACAGGGTGTTAGGATTATCCCATTGATGTGGAAAATAGCTCTTTCCAATGTTTCAAGTGCTAAAAAGTTGGACACACAGGCAACCAATGCAAGGAAAATAAGTCACTGGCAAAAAACAAGCCCTCTTAGATTAACAAGATCAGACCTAAGAATAAGACATTGTACTAGGATAACAAGCAACATGATGATTTTATTTTGAATTATGGGAATGATAAGTCTTAGATGCACAAACAATAGGGAGATATTCCTCTATTTTTTTGGGATGAATATGACTTAGGTGAGCAATATAAATATTGAGGCTACCATCAGTTTGAAAGAAAAGATGATTTCAGGAGAAAATATGACTCCAAATACTTTTCACAAGGAAATTTAGTTCATCTCTTCTGAAGCCAACAAATTACATGATTTTTTGGAACAACAACTTGATGCTAAGATTTCAAAAGATCATTTTGAAATTGAAAATGAGTCAAAGGAGGGTATGTTGGTAGAAATTTTGAAATCTCAAGCTAATTATTTAGGTTGGGTTGGAAATCTTCATTTATCCCTAATTGCTAGTGATTTGAATAATGAAGGAGACCTAAAATCTAGATAATTTCTCACCATTTCATAAAAAGACTACTTTATATCTCATCCAAATTTTGGTTTAGGCAGTAAAAGAGGAAGGAATTTAGGTAAGGTCATTACTTTGAAAGAAGTTTCCAAAGGTACGCAATCAATTATTGAGCAATCCTTATTTAATGAAAAGTGGGGGTAACTGGCTCCTATGTTGAACAATGAAGATTCTATCCTAGAATGTTAATTTCCTAAATTCCCCTAAAAAAAGGCATTTGGTAAAATTCCAATTGTTCAAGCTAAGGTTTGATTTTTTTTGTTATAAGAAATTAAACTAAATATAGTTGAATCAGAAGTTCTTATGAGCAAAAGATGGAATATATGGAAGGCTCTTTTTATGGACTTTGTGGGAGCCTCTAGTGGTTTTGTAATCATTTGGGCCCCACATAAACTCAATATTGAGCATTTTAATTTTGGGGGAAATTGGTAGCTTTACAAAGTCTCAGATTTTTCCTCAGACCTCTCTTTTTTTATTTAATGTGTATGGTCCTAATGCGATGGCACTCAAACCTCAATGTTGGTAGAAATTGTTAGGTTTATTTATGCTACTAAAAAATGAAACCTTTGTGCTTGATGCTGATTTAAATACCATTTTAATGGTATGGATAAGAGAAGAGGACATGCTTGATGCACTCAGTCTCAAAAGGATTTTTTCCATTTTTTTGAAGTAGTCGATTGTGTGGATATGGTTCTTAAAAATGGTTTTTTCTCCTGGACTAATTGGTAAAAAGGCTTCTTCAACATTGTGGAATGTTTTGATCACTTCTTGATTTCCCTAAAATACCTTAATAAGGACTAGTACTTGAAAGTAATATTCTTACAATTTTGGTCTGGATCAGGTGCTAATTAACTATAGATTGCTGAAGATAATCCCCCCCCCCAAATTTTCCCCTTCAAATTTGAGCTCATGTGGCTTTAGGATCCAATACTCCATGATTTAGCTAAAGAATGATTGGACAAAACTCCTCCCTTAATAGGCATTAAGATGTATTTGATGAGAAAAAACTCATACATATCAAGGCCTATCTAAAATCATAGAATCAAGTGAGTTTCAAAAATATCTTCAAAGAAATAGAGAGAGTGGAGTCTAAGTTGGAAGTCATTAATTAAATTATTTTTGAACTTGGTATGGATGTTGATCTATATAAGGTATACAAATCCTTTTTGGCTAAGCTTTCTGATCTTCATCTAAGAGAAAAATTATATTGAAAACAAAAGTCAAGGGAGGTTTGGATTAAGGAAGGGGATAAGAACACTAAGTTATTTCATAAGTCCATCTAAGTAAGGAGATCTACAAATCGTATCTCAAATATTTCTTCTACAGATGGCACTATTTTGGATTCTAATTCAACAATAAAAAGGAGGCAATAGTTTTTTTTGAAAACTTTCTATACTACCTTTAGTCTTCTTCTCTTAGTGCATAGTCTAGCAGTCTAACTCATCTCCCTAAGTTAATCTCTAATCATTAAAATTTTAAGTTAATGGTTCCCTTCATCGAAGAGGAGATGAGGTCACTAGTGTTCTCTATGGGTAGAGATAAGTCCCCTAGACTAGATGGGTTCCCAACAACTTTTTTTAGTCAATTTGGGATATAGTTGATCCTAAAGTTATGAGTATGGTGAATGAATCTCATCTCAAACAATGAGTGACTCTAGATATCAACAATGCTTTCATCTCCCTGATCCCAAAAGGGGACGTTAAATCCACTTTCAATGACTTTAGGTCTATATCACTATGTAATACTATTTATAAATTTATTTCCAAAGCCATTGCATTCAGGGTCAAATCCATTCTTGACTCAATAATTTCCAATGAATAAGGAGGTTTCATCTTAGGTAGGCAAATTTAGGAAGGAATCATAATAACTCATGAATTAGTCCATTCTCTTATTAGAGCTTGTCAAAAAGGTATGATTGTAAAATTAGATATTAGAAAGGCCTATAATGGAGTAAATTAGAGGTTTTTTATCAAGGTTTTGGAAAAATTGGCTTTGATAAGAAATGGTACAATTGGATCTTTAGTTACATTTCTAGCCCCAGGTTCTCTATTTTATTCAGTGGAGAACCCTCTAGTTTCTTTGAAGCTTCCATAGGTTTAAGGAAATTGGACCCTTTGTCCCCTTTTTTGTTCCTCATAATGGCATAAGCTCTTGGTAGATCTATTTCAGGGGTACAAGCTGAAGGCAGTTTGTAGGGCATTAAAGTGGCTAATGGGGTGGACAATTTCACCCATCAACAGTTTGTTGATGATATAGTGATCTTTGGTGCAACCACTATTCAAGAAGGAGATCAGTTAAAACACATTCTACTCAGATGTGAAAAGACCTTGAGTCAATTGGTGACTTAAACCAAATCAAAAATCTATTTTATGAATGTTCATAGGATGACCCAATTTCACATTTATAATATTTTGAATTTCAATATCGCTAGCCTCCCAACCAAGTATTTGGGGGTCCTTCTTTTTGGGGGTTCTAGAAATGTGAGATTATGGGATAATCTCCTTATAGCCTTCAGGGCTTGTTTGGAAACTTAGAAGGGTAGATGGTTATCTCTGGCAGGAAGAATCACTCTAATAAAATAATTTCTCAATGCCCTTCCAACTGCATGATGTCAGTTTTTCTCCCCAATCAAAGTGCTTAATGAAATCAATAGAATCATGAAAAACAAATTATGGTAAGAAGTGGAAGAAAAAATAAATCACCCCTTTTTAAATGGGATAAAGTGTGTCAACCCCAAGTTAGTGGGGGAACGGGAATTAAGAATATTATTGTGCAAAAGTTGGCCTTGGGAGTGAATCTGGTTTGGGTCATGGTGTCTCAACCATAGTCTTCATGGAAGAGGCTTCTAGAACATAAGTACTTAGGTGATTTTGATCCCACAAACATCATCTTAGTGAAAAATCCTCCAAAGGGCTCACATCTTTGGAACTTCATAATCAAATGTAATGCTATCATTATAAATCACATTTCTTAGACAATAAATAATAGGCACAAAGCTGATTTTTGGGGTGACTCTTGGAATGGTCACAAACCTATCTAGGAAACCCCAAGCTTGGAAGAGGCTAAAGCATTGATTTCTAATATTTATGGACTTAAGGTTTGTGACTATTTGGAGCCTCTTCCTTAGGCAAGTATGATCAAATGGAAATGGAATTTTTTTGAAGGAATTCCAATCCTAGATAGCCAAAAGGAAAATTTTCAAACATTTTAAAAAAAAGGAAAGTCTTTATAAATGTAAAATAAGACTTCATACATTAGATTGGTGCTAAATGAAGGATCGACTTAGTGAATCTAGGGTAAAATATGTCTAATTGTGATCATTCTTCTTTTATTTGGGCTAAAGTGATGTGTTGGAATAAGGTTGGTCTTCCTAAGGCTAACACGTTTATGTGGTTGACTACTCAAAATAGTATTCTCACTTGAGATATACTTTGGAAGATTAGTATTGAAGGACTATCCTGATGTTGCTTATTCCTCTCTACTAAGGAAGATGCCAATCATCTTCTATATGGTTTTACCTTTGCATCATAATGTTGGCATTGGTTGTGTGCACATTTGGGAATGATCTAGGCAAGTCCAAGGTCTCTCTTGGAGGCTTTTTATTCTTAGATTGGGTACCCTCTGAAGAATGCCTTCTTCAACCTTTGGATGGCTTGCCTAGCTATCTTAATTTGGACTATGTGGAAAGAAAGGAATTAGATAATTTTTTAAAACAAATCTTGTCAGATAAATGAAGAACTTCACAAGTCTAAGGTTGTTATGTCTTAAGTCTAATCCACTCACACTAAAAGGTGCAAAGGATTTATTTTTAATTAGGATAACTGGATCCTTGGGAAATGGCCTCTTATGAAATATACTCCCATTAATGGGTCAAGGTATCTAAAAATAAGGCTTGTAGAGTATAAAATGCAGATTGGGCTCTACCGCCTAAGAATTTTCAAACTAAATTTTGATGGGGAAAATCAAGGTAATCTAGGAGATTTAGGGTCCAATTACATCATTCATGACTATGTGGGATTGCCAATTAGAATGACATACTTCAAATTAGTTTATGGGATAAACATCAAAGTAGAGGCACAAGCACTGTTATTATAAATTAACTTGGTGAGGTAATGTGGCATAAAAAGGTGATTATTTAAGGGGATTCCATGGGTCACATCAAAAACATTTTAGGCCAATCTTGGGATATTATAAACTCTTTTGATTAGTGGGAGTCATCTCATTACTTTTAGGAATCATACTTCCTGCAAATCAAGGGATTAAGCAAGAGGTTGGTTTTGTTAGTGACAATGTATGGGGGGCTTGGCCCATGTCCCACCCTTTTGTATTTAATTGATTGTGCCTTGGGGGTTGTGGGATGACCCAAAAAACATTTGTTTGAATTTTTTAATTTGGTGATTGTAATCATTACTTTGGATGTGATATTCTTGAAGAGAGATGGTTAAGGTGGTGCTTGTGTCATCATGATTTTATTATTTATGTGATCACCAGGACACTTTATTCCATGGAAAATTTTAGTGGCTATTTATAGCCCATTGTCTATAAGTAGGTTTTTTTAATTTTGAAAATGGCCAATTCTATGAAAATATACATATGCTGAATTTCCAAAAAATTTATATAATTTTATAGTTTTAGATGCAAATTTGATTTATAGATTATATTAGATCCTATTTCAGACATAGATTTGTTATAGTTGTTATACTAGATCTTATTTCAGACACTGATTTGTTATAGTTACTATACATGTATGGGTCTGATTCACCAAGAAATTTTATGAGACATGTATAGGTTAGTTTGGAATCACAAGGTATACATGTGTGTGTGTGTGTGTGTGTGTGTGTGTGTGTGTGTGTGTGTGTGTGTGTGTGTTTTAATAAATAATTTTCAAACCTAATGTTTATTTTATTTCTATCATTAAATGTGGTGTAGGTGGAATTAAATATATGAGGATTGAGGTTTACATCTTGACCCATTTATAAGTGAGTTGACAACAACATATTAAGGGGCCCAAGGTAAAATTTAATGTTAGTCCAACATATCACCCACAAGATTAATGGAAGTTATTTAAATATATATGTGATGGTTTCTCATTTTTTCTTGTCATCTATGCAAGCTCTTAGCATAAGTGAAGGTATGTTAGTTGGAAAATTAGGACAAAAGGTTGGAAATGAAGGTACATATAATTTTTAAGATGGTTTCCTTGTGATTATAACTTCAAGGTATGAATTTGTGTTTTTTTGTTCTAAATATTGAGAGCATTTGTTTACATACACAGTCATTTATCTTTAAATAAATAAATATAATGATAAGTTCCTTGAAAATTATTTCTTAAAAGATTTTTACTGATGGTTTCTTATTTTTTCTAGTCATTGATGTAAGCTATTGGTAGAAGAGAAGCTATGGTAGTGAAAATATTAGGACGAGAGGTTATAAACGAAGGTGTAAACAATTTTTAAGTTGGTTTCCTTGTGATTGTAACTACAAGTTATGAATTTGTATTTCTTTATTTTGAATATTGAGAGTAGTTGTTTGCATGCATAGTCGTCTGTCTTGAAATGAATAAATATAATAAGTTCCCTAAAAAACATTTCTTTAAAGATTTTTTCTAATGATTTGTTTATTTTTCTTGTCATTGATGCAAGCTATTGGTAGAAGTGAAGCTCTAGTAGTTGAAATATTGGGATGAGGTGAAAATAATTTCTAAGTTGATTTTCTTGTGATTGCAATTGTAAGGTATGGATTTATGTTTATTTGAATCTAAATACTGAGAACAGTTATTTGTATGCATAGTCATCTATCTTGAAATGAATAAATATAATGATAAGTTCCTTGAAAATTATTTATTTAAAGATATTTGCTCAAAACACTGTACATATTAGTTTTCTTAAAAATTTCATGTATATCTGCAAATCTTTTCCTTAAACTCAAAATCTATGAAATGGGTATTTTCATGTTAGTCATAAATATGGTTGAAATGATCATGAGTCTCTATTGAATTTATTCATTTTGTTATTTGTGATTTGTTTAAAAGAATAATCTTGCATGCCATTATTTCTTAGAGGAAATTAGTTTCTTATTTTTTTTAAAGAATTTAGGGTTTCTCATAGGAAATCAGCTTCTTGTTTGTTTAAAATAAGTGTGTGATAAAGACCAACCAATTGAAATGATAAACTGAGTATAGTAAAAATTGTGATAAAAAATTAGAGTATAGAGTATAAATAATAAATTGACTATGGGGCCATATGGAAAGACAACTATGAAAAGAGAGAATGACATAACTAAAAAAATTGAGTACATATGGTAAGATCATGTGCAATACTTAGTCTAAATTGACTACAGACTTCTGTAAGTCTCTTAAAAGACTAATCTAAGATTGAGCATTAAATTATGGTATTTGATATTGAATTATGAGTATGTTAGTTTGTTGTTTTAGTTTCTCTTAGTTATAATAGTGATTATATTTTCCTTTTCATTACTCTATTTTAATTGATAAAACACTATTATAATATTAGAAATATTTGCTTCAAGATATCGCCTCTTCTATAGCATTCACTCTATTGGATAGGTTAGATTATATTATCTAAAATCTAATTCACACACAGATATATATATATGATAATTGAGATATGTAATTATGAATTGTTCATTATTATTCCCATAATTTATAAAAACCCCTATGCACATCTTAGAAATATTTTTTGCTTTCTAGAATCATTGTTATTCTAAAACCATAAAAATAAAGATCCAAAGTGCATCAAAATAGTCACTAATAAATTTTAGCACATCCTTATAAATTTATGTTGGCTCTTATTTTCATGTTTTGAACTTACAAGTGAGTTGTGGTTTGATTCAAGTTTTAATTTATAAATTTATAAATTACATAGATTTAGATTTTATCTATGATATCATTTTCAAATTGATATTTTTCCAATTCTTTTTCCATATTTTTATAAATAAATATGTTGGTATCATTGTTTATTTTTAGGTGCCAACTTTCAAACTACCACTGCAAAAGTTATTCAAGAAGTGGAATAGTGATTCCATCTTTGAAAGGAATCTTTTGCATTGGTGACTCATAAAGTTGGCATTAAAAGTATTTTGATTTGTAAAATGTCTAGTCATATTTTGAATGATAGAAAATTAACAAGGGGTTCATTGAAGAGAAATATCTTGTTGTCATATTTGATAAACATCAACAAGAAAGACCTTTAAAAATAAATATTATTTTAGAAAATCAACCAGAACTGAACATTCTTTCTCATGATCAAGATTATGTTAAATAGGGTTATGATCACTTTCAATATGTGAATGCAAGTAATATTGCTAATGATCATGACATAGCTGGTTTAAGACAATCTAGTTTTGAAAGTGTTGATGATTCAACCTCATAAGTAGTTCATGAAATTCATCACAGCTCCAAAAAAATAAAGTCAAATGAATGGAAAATTTCAAGGAGTTTTCAATATAAATGGGTTTCTAAAGATCCTTTCATTGAACCTATTTTGAGTGAAGACACTAATGATCCACCAAAAGAGTGTAGATGAAATATATGTAGTTAGAAATTGGGGGGGGGGGGGAATGAATGCTTGCAGCTAAAAGAAAGGAAAGTGTACAAATATAAAATTATAAATTAAGAGGAGAAATCAGTGACACAATGGAGAATAAAAGAAGAGTCTCTTCACATTAGGTATGCAAGTAAAATGATAAATACCTAGAAAAATGTCAAAATCTTCATGCAAGTAAAAGAAACATTGCAAGTTTATTCTAAAAAATGATGGGAATCATCCAAATGTGAAAAATTATACAAATTTGTGTTATTTTTCACATTTAAAATAAAAGTTAACCAATGATTAATTATCTAGGATATAATAACATGATATAATTTCTTAGTGTCCTAAACTTTCCAAATTCTCATTGGTCAGTTACTAGTGGTTGGGAATGGATTAATTATCTTACTGAAGTAGAAAAAGAGATTCTTCAAGAGAAGATAAGGATTTGAAGATATATATCATTGCCAGTGGATGAAGTTACAACCATTGATAACACTTATTGGGTTTGTATACATGTTTAAACTATTGTAAATCATGTTCATTAACCTCATTTCCTTGTCATTCATAAAATGAAAGAAAATGCAACTTCTCAAAACCTTTTAGAACTAGTCAAGAATATTTTGAAATAGGTTGGTGGCATGGAGGATTTATCAATTGTAAAAAATATTGTTTGTGTAGGGGTAGATGAAGCATTGGTTATGCAAGGTCAAATAATATTAACTTATTATACACCATATATGATTGGTATCCATTACATAGCACATAGAATGAATTTGGCATTCAAAATTGTGAGCAAGTTTACACTAGTCTCAAAAGTTTAAGTTCTTATTTGTGAAATCTATTCATACTTTTCTAGAAGTCCAAAAGTATTGTTACAATTTCAAAATTTTGATGAAGGTTTAACACAAGGAAACAAGATAATTAAAGATGTTGATACTCTATGGATTTCCATTTATGGATAAATACATAGAGTATATGCAAAATATCAATCATTGATGAGAATAATGGAGGAACATTGCCACACAATAGATAAATCTCTAGATATTTTGTTTTAGTTAATTGATATAGTGACATTATTGACTTTATGTGTCCTTTTACCCATGTTGGATGAAAATTACAATGTACATTCACGATATTCTACATTGAGAAAATTATTATGACTTGCCCTTGATAATTTTTGTTTAACATAAGATTCATTTACATGGGAAAACTTCACAAGTTTGATCTTGATGACAAATATTGAACATAGTTGTAACTATTTATAGTTTAATTAAGATGGATATTTATGTGTAGAAGTGTGAGAATGTAAAATACCCCTAAACACTTTTGACACAATTGGTTGATCTAATAAACTCAAAGAAGTTCCTTTTATAAGGGATTGATTCCTTGAGGTTGTATTTTCTATAAGGTCCACCTTGAAGGAAATTACAAAATGTCTATCTTCATAGATTAGAGATCATATTCATTGAGATGACTACTAGAATCCATGCCTATGGTGTACCCTCTATATTATAAAAATGTTAGCTCATTATATTTTTAGAATAAAATCAAAAGCTTGGCCCAATCCTTTTGCAAGAGTGTAGAATTGAATGGTGAACAAATTGAATGAATTTTAAATTTGTCAAAGCTAAGTGATTAGTTTATTTGATTTTACAAAACAATATTAGAACAAGTTAAAGTTGTGGATAATGTTTTCAAAGATGGATCAATTACTAGACTATGGACTATGTTTAAGTTTGAGTGAAATATTACGTGATGGTATCTTAGAATATTTTAATCTTTTTAATTTATGATAAATAATGATTTTGGGATCAGTGAAAGATGTGAAAATTTAGGCTCTATACAACTAGATAAAATGTATTTGATTTTCCATTTGATAGATTTATGGCAATCTAGAAGTCTACATCTGAAAGAAGAGGATAAACTAATAATTATTAAAGCACACTACACTCAAAGATTTTTGAAGTACTAGATCCAAGTTCAAAAACTTTAGAAGAGAATGCATGTAACAATTGTCAAAAATAAAATGAAGAAAATTAGCATGTTGAAATTTGAAATTTACGCATCTAAAATATGAAGTTGATTGAGGAAGTACAACAAATTTTGTGATCCCAAATAATTTTCCATGGATTCATGTAGTCAGATTGAATTTTGATATTTAATACTAGGTGACTTTAATTCTAATGGAAGAGTGTTAAGACTTGATTATATAAACATGTATTTTTGTGTTCTATTTGATTAAGAGAGCATTTTTATAACAATTGTAAACTCTATTATAAAGATGCATAAATATATTGTGGCGTTCCCTTATTATTTTATACCAAATAGATGTGTTTTTATGTTTTGTTTTATTAAGAGAACATGTCTATAATAGTTGTAAACTATATTATAGAGACTCATAAGTATACTGTGGCATTTCCTTGTTATTTTATACCAAAAATGTGTATTTTTGATTTTTGTTTAATTAAGAGAACATGTCTATAACATTTATAAAATCTATTATAGAGATGCATAAGTATATTGTGTCATTCCCTTGTTATTTTATACCAAGCAAGTGTATTTTTTATGTTTTGTTTGATTAAGAGAACATGTCTATAATAGTTGCAAACTCTATTATAGAGATGCATAAGTATATTTTGGTATCCTCTTGTTATTTTATACCAAGTATATGTATTTTTGTGTTATGTTTGATTAAGAGAACATATATATAATAGTTTTAATCTCTATTATAGAGATGCATAAGTATATTATGGCATTCCCTTATTATTTTATACCAAGCAGGTGTATTTTTTGTATTCTATTTGATTAAGAGAACATGTCTATAATAGATGAAAACTCTATTATAGAGATCCATAAGTATACTGTAGAATTCTTTTCATTTTATACCAAGTAGGTGTATTTTTGTGTTTATTTTGATTAAGATAACATGAATATAACAATTGTAAACTATATTATAGAGATGCATAAGTATAGTTTAACATTTCCTTGTTATTTCATATCAATTAAGTGTATTTTTGTGTTCTATTTGATTAAGAGAACATGTATATAAGAGTTTTAAACTCGATTATAGAGATGCATAAGTATATTGTGGAATTTACTTGTTATTTTATATGAAGTAGGTGCATTTTTGTGTTCTATTTGATTAAAAGAGCATATATTTAATAGTTGCAAACTCTATTATAGAGATGCATAAATATATTATGGCATTCTCTTGTTATTTTATACCAAGTGTGTGTATTTTTATGTTCTATTTGATTAAGAGAACATATATATAATAGTTGTACAATCTATTATAGAGATTCATAAGTATATTATGGAATTCCTTTGTTATTTTATACCAAGTAGGTGCATTTTTTGTGTTCTATTTGATTAAGAAAACATTTCTATAATAGTTGTAAAATCTATTATAGAGATGCATAAGTATATTATGATTTTCCCTTGTTATTTTATACAAAACTTATTTGAGGTATCTATAATGTAATGAAATATAAGTATCCATATTGGACTAACAACCTCACTTTCGCTAATAGCTTGCATAAATGACTATAAAATTTGAGAAAATTGTCACATATGTACTCAAGTAACTTCTATTAATCTCATAGGTGACGTATTGAACCAACATTAAATTTTACATTGGCCCTTCAATATGCTGACATCAATTCACTCAAAAATAGGTTAAAATCTTAACACAAAGGTAATAATTATATTTTGCTTGGCATAGTTTGTTAATTAAAATAAAAATATATTTGAAAGACCATTAGTGATGGATATGATTAAGACATTTTGTTAGACCTTATTTTTATTGATTATTGATATGGTTAAGACATTTTAAAGATAGTGTTTTGAGCAACAATCCTTAAAGAAATGTTTTTCAGGGAACTTATCATTATATTTATTAATTTCAAGATAGATGATTGTGTATGAAAACAACTACTATTAGTATTTAGAACAAAAGAAACACAAATCCATACCTTGTAGTTTCAATCACAAAGAAACCAAATTAGAAATTGATTGCACCTTAATTTCCAACATCTTGTCCTAATCATTTGACTACTAGAGCTTTGCTTCCACCAATAACTTACATCAATGAATAAAATTTTGAGAAACCATCACATATGTATTAGAGCAATCTACTTATGATCAAATACATATGAATATATATAATATATTTTAAAACTATTATAGACATGTTCTCTTAATCAAACAGAAGATTGAGAGCAGTTGTTTATATGCACAATCGTCTATTTTTGATTCTTGAAATGAATAAATATAACGATAAATTCCTTGAAAATTATTTCTTTAAAGTCATTTGATTTCCATCCTAGTTTTTAATATTTGTATTACCTTATGGGTCCATAGTTAGTTTATTATTTATACTTTGTACTCTATTTTTTTGTCACAATTTTTATTATACTCCATTTTATTATATTATTTGGTTGGTATTTACCATTGATATTATCTCAGACTTTAATAAATAATGGCATGCAAGATACTTATTTTTAAAAATGCATAAAGAATAAAATAAATTATGTTATGTGATTAGTCTTTACGACATACTTATTTTGAACAAACAAGAAACTCATTTCATCTAAGAAATAATGGCATGCAATATACTTATTTTAAGCAATGCACATAAAAAAATGAATTATATTATGTGGCCAGTCTTTAACACATACTTATTTTTAAAAAAACAAGAAATTCATTTTATCTTGAGAAATAATGGCATACAAGATACATTTTTTAAACAAAATGAATAAATGCAATAGAGCTTTGTGATCATTTCAAACATATTTTTGACTAACTTGAAAATACCCATTTCACAAATTTTGAGTTTAAGGAGAATATTTTTAGATATACATAAAATTTCTAAGAAAACAAACATGCATAATATTTTTAGAAAATATCTATTAACAAATGTTTTTTAGGGAAATGAATTTCTTTTCTATTTAAAAGAAGTATGTGGTAAAGACCAACCAAATAGTATATTAAACTAAGTATAGCAAAAATTGTGACAAAAATCAGGGTATAGAGTATAAATAATAAACCAACTATGGGGCCATAAGGCAAAACCATATATATATATATATATATCCTAAAAGTTTGTCACAATTTTTTACTCAATTTAATATATTATTTATTTGGTATTTAGTTTTGCCACCCTAAACCCTAAATAAACAAAAAAATGATTTCCTTTGATAAATAGTGACATGCAAGATAATTATTTTAAACAATACACAAAGAATAAAATGAATTATATTATATGGTTGGTATTTACGTCATACTTCTTTAAAAAAAATAAGAAACTAATTTCCTTTAAGAAATTATGGCATGCAAGATACTTGTTTTAAACAATGCACAAAAAAAAATATGAATTATATTATGTGGTTGGTCTTTACCACATACTTTTAAACAAACAAGAAACTCATTTCTTCTGAGAAATAATGATATGAAAAATAATTATTTTACTTAAAATAACTAAATGAAATAGAGCCTTGTGATCATTTCAACCATATTTTTGACTAACCTAAAAATATCTATTTCACAGATTTTTTGAACATATCAACATGCAACAAGTAAAAATTAGTGTAATGAATAAATATAATGATAAGTTTCTTGAAAAACATTTATTTAAATATATTTTCTTACTATCCTTGATTTTCATAGTTGTCTTACCCTATGGCCCCATAGTTTATACTTTAAACTCTAATTTTTTGTAACATGTTTTGCTATACTTAGTTTACTATATTATATGGTTGGTCTTTACCATATACTGATTTTAAACAAATAAGAAATTTATTTTATCTAAGAAATAATGACATGCAAGATACTTCTTTCAAACAATGCACAAAGAAAAAATTAAATAAATATAATAGATCATCATGATCATATTGTATTTTATTTTAAATGTGGAAGGTAATAATTATATTCTAGTTAGCATGGTTTGTTAATTGAAATAAAAAATATTTGAAAGGACAATATAGATATGGTTAAGATATTTTGGTAGACCTTATTATATGGTTTGTAATTTTAAAACAATGAAAATATTTTAGATATTTTTTCAGTTATGTCATCTTTAATTTTCATAATTATCTTGTTCAATGGCCTCATGGTTGTTTATACTCTATACTTTGATTTTTTATCACTATTTTTGCTATACTTAGTTTATTATATTATCTAGTTGGTCTTTACCACATAATTATTATAAACAAATAATAAATTGATTTCTTCTGAAATATAATGACATGCAAGATACTTCGTTTAAAGAATACATAAATAATAAACTGAGTAAATACAACAAAGCCTCATGATCATACTATTTTTGTTTTTAAATGTTTAAGGTAATAATTATATTTTAGTTGGCATAGTTTGTTAATTAAAATAAAAATATATTTGAAAGATCAATATGGATGTGGTTAAGACATTTTGACAAAGTGAATGACATTTACAAGAGGAGGCCAAGGAGGAGTCTAAGTAACCAATAATGAAGTGCAATCTAAGTAATAAATACAAGCCCCACATTTTGTGAGAATTGTGAAATGAGCAATAATTACAAAAGGAGGCCAAGGAAGAGTCTAAGTAGCCAACAATGAAGTACAATCTAAGTAAGAAATATAAGTCATACATATCTACAAATATTTTCACACTTTTAATGAATTATGCCTATCTTTTAAGGGATTTAAATTTTTACCATGTTATTTTACCCATGAATATGTTTGGGGAAAGGGGGTTAACTTAGATTTTTCACCATTATTTCTTGATTTGAATATGACACTTGATTTACTAGCTATATATAAGTTTTTTTAAAGAGTTAATATAAATCACCTATTATTTATAAGTTTTTTGAAAGATATAATATAAATCTCTAGTTAATTTATAACAATGTGACAATTTTACCAAAGATTCACCAATGGAACTATACCTAAAATATAGGATTCATCAAGATTTTATAGTAAGATTTAAGGGGTCCCTTCTTAAAATTATCCTTGCTTTATTCATGTGTATTACATTGGGGTGATTTTATATGTTGGATAAAATCACTTCTTTAATGTTTGGATGAGTGGCATAATGGAAAAGTACATGTATTTGGCTCTCAACAAACTTATAGTAAGGGTGGGAGTGGAGCTCTATGATATGTCATTTGAAGGCTCTATGAGTGATGTCAGGATCAAACATGTTTTTGTAGTGAAAATAAGCTAAATTTTAGATGATATCAAATCCCTGGTAGTTTTATTTTCCTTGAAATGCCTCATAAGGTTTAGGCAAACTCAAATTTGGCATCCCTTTTTTTGGTAACCTCTTGCTGGTTATTAAGGATAGAGAGTTGGTGAAAGATGTGGCTGAAGGGTTGATTAAGCTCTGATACATAGTGGTTTTATAGGTAGTAATTATTGGGCTTCCTCTCAAAATCCCTATTGAGCTTCCATTCTTAGGTAGAGAAATGATATGACTTGTTCCTCTTTCAATTTTTAGGGAATTGGAAGCACTAGTGATCTTGGCATTGTCCTTTATGGAATAAGTTCAAGGGGTCATCAGGGCCTTGAGGCACTCAGGTAAACATATTTCAATGGTGGATATTACTATGATGCATTCTCCATTTTCATCTCTAAGATTAGTGATGGGTTTTTACTCCTTTACTTAGGTTTGGGATACAACTAAGCTTCTGAGCAGGTTATTCAGGGGTGGTAGGGTCTTGCTACCCCCCGATAGGTTGGTAAATGAGGGGGTTTCACAAGTTGACTCTATGATAGCAGAGGTGTAGGGGATCAAATAGGGCTCAACTATGCATTTTTATTCGAAGGATTTCATAGGTGTGTCCTTGGGTGTGCTAAGATAAGATCAATAGGAGGTGGTGGTAGTCGATGTGGGGAATAACAAACAAGGTGGGCTTGTGGAGGATGATATAAATTGGGAATATCCTCATGATATGGTTTAGTTAAATATGCCTTTTTGGTTCTCTATTGGCTTGTGTGTTCTTGTATGGTTCTTGTCTTATGCTTGGTTTATTTTGGTATGCATTTATATATTAGTTGATCCTATTTTTGAATTACTATGTAATTAGTTTTTTGGTCCTTTGTAATCTATTAGGTGTGGTGGTTTTGATTTCTCGTTCCCTCATGGATTTTATTTGAGGTTTTTTATCACACTATATTATGGGTGAGGGTCCCCTTTAACCCTCAATTATCAATAAATCAATCAATCAATCAATATATATATATATATATATATATATATTGATTGATTGATTGATTTATTGATAATTGAGGGTTAAAGGGGACCCTCACCCATAATATAGTGTGATAAAAAACCTCAAATAACTACACACACACACACACACACACACACACACACACACACACACACACACACACACACACACACACACACACACACACACACACACACACACACACACACACACACACACACAAATAATGGATTCAATTCCCTAACTACAAAGGCTTTTTTTATAAGATTCTTTCATTGTAAAATTATTTGTAATCAAATGATCATTTATGATTTTTATGCTCCCTCAACCTCTAAGTCCTCTCGGTTGAGATGGAAGAAAAAGGACTGCCACCAAATATTTTTACTTAATGCTTTATTCCTCCCCAATATACTTCTTTATCTATTGATCTTTTGATCTCCCCTTAGTATTTGGTTCAAGGGGAAAAGGTGAAAAATATTGGTATGGTGATGGGTTTCGTCCAACCAATTGATGGACAAATTCATGTTGAGGTTATGGATTTTGACAAAAAGGCAAAACTTTATGTTGTTAAAGACCATCAATTAGCTTCTCCAAGCTTCCTATCCCATTCTCAATCCAAAGTTTTGTGGCCCAAGGCTAATGTTGGTTGAATGGATAAACATAGAGAGTGTTAATTAGACACTGAAACATCGAGGATGGAAGCACAAAAAATGGTTCACAATGGCTCTCAATGGAAGATGGAGACTCTCTTCTCCAAAAAAATAAAGAAGTTTGGTTGCTTTTATTAATGGTAAAAGTGAGTTTTTTTGAAATAGGGACTCTAAAATTTATAATATAAACTTCAAATATGGTCTTGAAACCCAGATATAAAAAACATGTTTGCAGAGAATCAACCAACGAAAACCAACACTATAAAAATAACAGATAAGCAACAACTTCCATATTAGCTACACAAAAAAAATATGTACCAAAACCCTTTAAAACTTATTTTCCTCTGTGATCTGAGGGTCATATTAAGAGATGTTAAATCATTCTTCCATCTATCATTCTTGTTATTACCTACCATAATCCACTTCCCCCATCATCCAAAAAGAAATGAATGGACATATCCAGTGAAGATTTTGAATCATCCAATGGTAACCATGCCAATGAATCCCTATTTAAATATTCACCTCCAATTTGTTGATCTTTATTTTCCATCCCTAAGGTGGGAGGAATTTATGGTGATTATTTAACTTCATTTTGAGCCAAAACTGTATCTCCATTTGGTTCATCTGAATCACACTTTTTACTCTCACAAACCATGAAATGTTTAGGTAGAGCTTCATTCCACTAGGAGATACTGGTAGTAGGCTTAGAAAAATTACATGAAAAAGTAAGATGACCTGTTTGATAGCAATTTCTATAACAAAAAGACAATGTATCAAAGTCAAGAGATTGCTTCCAAGTTCTACTTTTAACCTTCAAATCCATGGACTCAAGAAGATCTATGGAAACATCTAGATTAATTAAAATTTGTGAAACAATTGTGTGGTGACCTTAGGATCCATATATAATAATTTTCCCAATGAATCACCAATAGCTTTGAAACAAAAATGAATCCAAAATTGTAAGGGTAAAAAGGGCAATCTTACTCAAATCAGTCTGACATTAAAGGCCTTGTAATGAGGGTTGAATGAAGGAAATCATGGTTTACATGCCAGAACACACTGGTTCCAAGACCAGATAGGCCACTAAAACATATAAGTCCTATCCACTTCTAAATCAAAGAGATGAATGAAAAATCCTTTTGCACAGGGATAAATGCACAAGTTACCATCCATAAGAGATAACCATTTCTCCTTCAACCAACCATTCAGATTTTCAAGAGAAGGCCACAAGTTTGAAAATGACATATCAACCCAAGATTTGATAGATCTTGTTCTCTATCCAGAAGTGTTTGAAGCTAATATCCTTTAAAAAAGATAGAGAGGTATGATTTAGAAGGTGTCATAGGCTTGTTTTGCTTATCCATAGCTGTTGTCACCATGTAAGAGGGATGTTTATCCCTTGTATTTCATTTCAAAACCCTCTTAGGGGATTAATGTTCTACTAAGAGGGATTGGACACCCTTATCCCCTTTCACTGCCACATCCTTAGATGCCCCTAGAGTATATTTAGAACAAAAATTTTCTAGATCCAAAATAGGCATTGCCTTAGAGTGAGTCTCCCTTGAATCAAGTAGGGTTGATAGACTGGTTCCTATGGTGGTTGTGATTACTTCTGGTTAACTATCTAAAATAGTAGACTTCTTTATAGCAACCATAATAGGCACCACTACAGTCATCCCTTCTTGTCGCTTGCCTATCAAAACACACATTGTTTCATTATTAACATTATTTCCTACCAATGAAGATCTAGGATGCACATCTTCTTCCCTCATAGAATGAATAATCACCATCATAGAGCTCCTAAGGAGATTAGGGTTTGACAAAATTTTCAATCTATGATTCTCTCTAGCCATGGTTGTTCCTTAGTAGTTAGGCTATTCTAAAAGTGTTTGTTACGCATTGATAGTTCCTCCTTTATTCTAAAGATTTTGTTATGTTCTTTCAATTATCTTTATTTATAAAGGTTGTTCCTTGGTAGTTAGGCTATTCTAAAAGCATAGTCCTTTATTTGATCTATTTCTATCATTTTTATTGTTAGTTTATAATGTTGTTTCAATTTAATTTTTTTAGTTTTATTTTGTTAGAAACCTTGTAAAGTGAATATTTTGTATTTCTAATTATCCATCTTATTTAAGAGTTTGGGCCCTTTCAAAAATTCTCTCTAATTGATTAAATTAATTAAATATATTGATTTAATGATTTATAAAGATTGAACTTCCTATCATATTTCAAAATTGATTTGTAACTTTGATTTGTAAAAAACTATATTTTAAGTTGTACATAACTCTAAGAAAAAAATTACCTTGAACTCAATATATGTATAAATAATTATAATAAATTGAGATTACAATTTCATTATTAAAACTTTAACTCATAAATACATTTCATTAGAAGTATAAAATTAATTGTGAAAGTGAAACATATAATATGTGGATTAGCATGTACTTAAAGGCTTCATATCATATTTGAGATCCACGTGGTATATTTTCTCTTTCTTCCATACCATCATATAAGGAAAGAAAAAAAAGGATCTAATAGAGACAACCAAAACTTTTTAAATTAACTTTAGATATTGATTGGTTAATAGAGAAAATCACACCATTTAAATAAAGGAATCCATAATATTAAAAAAATATGGTATTAATATTATCTAATTGGTTTTTAATAATCTTTTTGTGGTTTGAGTTATCAACTCTTTATAAGTATGATGGTGATAAATTTGAAACTAATAATAATCAAAGTGTTTTATGTATATTGAAATAATTTATAAATAAACAAAGATAGATATATATGACCCTCTCTTTAAATAAAGGATCTAAAAATGATTTGAATAGTAAATAGAATATTTATAAAATCAAATGTTTTTTAAATGTAATATTTAAAAAATAATTTTATAAATATAAGTTGTATAATATAAATAAAATTACATACATACATACATACATACATACATACATACATACATACATACATACATATATATATATATATATATAAAGTGTTTTATAATAAAATATTCTTTTTATTTTTAATTAAATATTTTTCATAGTATTTTATAAAGGTATTGGACCCTCTTTCCATTTTATTAATTATATCTAATAAAATTAATTGCTTTACAATAAAATATTAATTTTAGATAAAAATGAGAAATTAAATAATTATTTGATTACTTATTTATGCTTATGATTTTTTTGAGTGTTATGTAGATTATGCATCTATCCTTCTATGTTAAATGAATTATGACACATTTCTATTTATATGTAACTTTTGAATTCAAATTAAACAATATTTATACTAACTAAAACTTAAAAAAGAGGAAATATGGAAACATAAGTACACAACTTAAAAGGGTCTAAAGTACATAATAATATAAGGAAAATACATGAGGTTCATAAGGAACAAGATGCATAAGTGGAGGCATTTTACAAGGTGAAAGTCAACAAGAGTTCATACATAGACAAGTGTCTTAAATAAATATACTAACAATTTCCTTAAGGAGGTGTAATGAAATTTTTTATAGAGACAAAGAAAGTGAAATTTTAGAATAGAGTTAGATGGTGTGTAAATAAAAGAAGAGAAAAAAATAAGAGGATTATAATACCTATTAAAAAGTGAATCAATCAAGGAAGAGGGGATTGTGACATATAGTGCAGTGTTTATTATTCTTTTTCTATGATTGGAACATATGCATTATCTTACATTCTTGCATATTGGTCAAAAGAGAAAGGAAGAGAGATATGAAGGTATTACAATAAACAAACTCTTGAGATTGTAATAAAATTCAATCCTTGACATTCAAAATTACCAATGTTAATTGTTTCTTCCTACAATGTTAGGCCCTATGGCTTATGTATTGTTAGAGCCCAACCTCTTTTCAATATATTTTTTTCTAATTTCCATGAGTAAAAAATGGGATCATAACATGCTCATGATTATTCACCCCGTGTTGAACCTATATATTTTGAATTGGACAAGCATAAAAATAAATAGATCAAGTAGATTTGTACAAACTTTATAGACAATAACATGAATTTGCCCAAGAGTACCATTGACAAAGTCAGGCTCCACCTAAAAATTGGTAGTAAGAATAACTTGTTTTCCCTTCGATAAATGAATTTTCCTTATAATTGATCATCATCAATATCTCCAAATGTTTTTTTAGTATGTTTTACATTACTACATGTAATTGACATGTTTGATGCTAGCCAAACTATTTGTTGCATATAAATGTGTCAAAAAATGAAATAAAACTTTTCTTGAGGTAAAGATACATCTGTTCGAGAAATTAACACATTTTACTTTTCAATTTTTGGTTCAAAATTTTGAATATTCAATAAGAGATTCAAAATTTTTAACAAGTAATTGTGTGCAATGTGATAATGATGTTAAAGCTTTGGAAAATAGTCAAACCATATGATGTTCCAACATACATTAGAATGCTTTGTATTGGAGGTAGTTTACCCAAATCACCAATGATAATGATATATATTCTAGAAAAATGTTTAAAGTTGTGTTACAAACAATCCTCATGTAAATGTTGGTCAATACATGTCAATAATTTTGACCCTATGAGACTCATTTTATCAATGAGAATGTACCAGATATATTTAAAAGATTATTTTAAAGTTGAATGTGCTTGCCTTCCAATGATTTTATTTCCTTTATAATTATGTGAAGGCTTGAATGTATTGTTGAATCATTAATTTTAAATGTTCTAATACCAATCAGGGCAAGAAATTGAAAGGGTGGGATGTTGAGTTGCATATGAATTCAATATGAGTTTGATTTTGTTGATAAGGCATGATTTTCATGTATCAATAGTCGATTGAATTATCATTTTTAATGGAATAACTATATCTTCTTGAGTGTATTGGTACATAATAATATAAACTAAAAAAAATTGTTCTATAGAAAACACATTAGAAGTGGACAAGTTAGAGGAATGAACTTTAGATATTTGATGGGTTTCCTGATTGATCTCTATAATAGAGGAAATCGTTTCTTGTAAGGATGATGAAATATGATAAATGTGTCAAAACTATTTCTAGCATAACTTTAACCAATTCATGTGTGACCATCTATATATATTCATAGTGGCATTAGGGTCAATCTAGATAGTCTCCATAGTATATGTATGGTATATATAGGAGTTAGTGGTTAGTATTATATCATCGTATTACAAATTATATTCTTGTTGTAAGTTTTTAGAGGTTTACCCCTCAAATTCATATAGTCATATTATTCATTATTATGTTATTATTTCAATCATATTATAATCTATAAATGTGAGTCTACTTTATTAGTGTAATAATTTCATTACAAGTAATATCAGAGCTTTACTTCAGAAAAAAGTGTGGTTAAAACCCTAATTTTTAAGAATAGACTACATCTTGTAAATTTTTGTGAAGTTTTATAAAATATTATATTAATGTTGGAGAAACATTCAAGGAATTTAAATTAAAATAATTAAGGTTTGGTAATAGTTTTTAATGAATTATTGAGATTTCAGGACTTTTCCTTAATTCACTCTATACGCTAGAATTTCAAATTTTTAATATAATTTTTAATTAAAATTAGAGAATCATTTAATGAAGATACAATAAAAATTATAGGGTTTTGGGATCATTTTTAGTGAGATATTTTGAGTTTAGTGTTTTTTATAATTTGTTATATAGGTTTGGATTTTAATAATTATTATTGTTTATTTACAATTTCAAAATTATCACAAAATATAAAAGATATATGTTTATTAAAGTTTTGGATTTGAGGTTGACCTAAGTTTAAAATTGTTTAATCAAAGTTGCATCAAAGTTGAAAATTAAATTTAAATTATTAAGCCTTCATCGAGTAAGACCAGACACTAGGGGTTAAAGCAAGGGTTCAAAACTCTAAGAAAAACTCCTAATCAAGAGGAGATGAAGATAGAACTAGTAATTGGTTTATCTTATATTATAGGGTCTTATTTGACACATTAAAAAGTGAGCATGCTTAAGTATAGCGTGAAAAAAATATAATCTTATGGCCAGTAAAGGATATGTATAAAACATCAAAGGATAATTGATCATACTCAAAAAGATATACGAGAAACATCATGGAAAAGTTATTAAAGATCATGATGGCCTTATAGAATAATTAGAAAATACCATAATTTTTTTAGGAAAAGGTGGAGAATTATTTAGTTGTTGTTGAGAATATGCTAACAAAGAGGGCATCTAAGAGAGACACTTCTTCCAAAGATTTCCATTTAAGGACATTTATGATTAATATCCACCATCCATCACATATTCCTTGAAGCTAAAACCATAAATTCTAGTAGTCAAGGTACACACTCAATGATAATAGTAGCTACCTTAGTCAACAAAAGTACACTTAGTTTTCAATATTTATAATTTTGGCCATAATATTGCATCCCAAAAAAGTTATCGAAGCTTAATGAAGAAGGAAAAATCATCTTGGAAAGAAAATATATTATCTAGACTCACTTTAAGAGGCTTTAGAAGAGGTGATCATCAAGTATCTTGTCAAGTGGAAGAACCTACTAAAAGAGGATGCAACATGGGATGATGAATATTTTATATAGAATCATCTATGGATTATCGAATTTGAGGTCAATGCTTGTTTGAATGGGGAGAAGGCTACATCATAAGCACATATCATGTATTTAAATATATGTGGTCAAAGTTTATCTATAATAACCTCTAATTAAGTCATATGATCATTTATATAGCTTTGTATTGGTAGTCAGGTTTATATTCACATAGTATTTTTCCCTTTATCATTTATTGACACTTTCTCTTGAAGTGACTTATCGACACATAAAAATCCATAAGTGTAGGCCTTAAAGGGTGCACTAGACTGGGGTGGGAAAGGATCATGGTGATTTATAAGAGATATTTCTATTCTAATTACACCATTACCACTATAAGTCTAACCTCATCTAAGTGTATATATGTCTATCTCTCTTGTTTATCTCTTGTCTATATTTTATAGATTCCCTATATCCTATGGTATTGGCTTGGTTAATACCCTATATTTTGTGCCTTCACCCTTCCTGTACTATATCAACAAACCAAATATAATTCTAAGCCTATATTATGACATTTATATTATATCAGTATGTTTGATACTATTATGTGTTAGTTAACATATGCTAACTATATTGATTAGGTTGATAACATCAACTTAGTGTTTAGGGTTGGTTTTTGATATTAGATTAATATATGTATGGGTAATATTTTATTAATATGATATCATATACCCTATATTTTTAATTATTTCACTCACACTTTTGCCTTAATTAAATTTTGGAGAGTTAGTGGCTTAGAACCTTATCTTGAGGAAATTTGTTTTGTGGTGTCATCAAAGCTCAATATAATGAGTCATTTGGAGTTCCTGATTGAGAATAACTTAGGTATTCATCCAACCATTTTATGTCTTCAACCTAAAATATTCACTTTCAAATCTCCACTTGAGCCTAGGGGAAATTTAAGCATCAATGAGTCAATCCCAAGGTAAGTATTTCTATCCATACACTCTTTTATTTAATTTATTAATATATTAGATATGGATTGTATCTTTGTGGATGAGTTTATTTATATCCTTGTCTAGGAATTCTCCACATTGAATAAACTATCATGGCTATAGTATTGCTTAGATTTCCCATAAATCACTTTAGGTTGCATAAACCCCTATTTGGTTGAGCATTTCACCTTACCCATTTAGGATAATTCTAATCCATCCTTTAGTTTAGTTAATATCATGAAAAACCATTTAATTTACAATCATAATACATTTTTTTGGAGGTATAATGAGAGATAGATCATTGGGTCATAGGCTTAGGATTTGGAGCCCTTTCTTATTTGACATTCACATTGTGAGTAACCCTTTACTATATCTATGAAATTAATTTTGTCTTTACTTGATCATCTAAGTATCACATGCTCTATTTTATTAACTTTATTTGATTCTTAGTATATTGATAGAAAGAGGATAGTTGTAGGTCATCCTATCTTATGCATACATTCTATTGAACCTGAATCCAATCTTATCCCACCTTTGGTTAGACCAATTTCATGTTTTTCATTTTAGCTTCTTAACAACATCATAAAAAATCATCATATATCTTTTAATCCAATTATATCAGCCAACCCAATATCATTAATTAGTCTTATAAACTCTACTAACCAACCCAATAAATTTATATGTATCTTTATAATTGTGTCAACCATCCTAGTATAGTTTTTTGTATCTTTTCAACTACACCAACTATCCTGATATAAGTATCTATATCTTTCTAACTACATTGGCTAGCCTAATATAGTTTTGTATATCTTTCCAACTATACTAGACAACATGGAATAGTTTTGGTTATCTTTCCAACTACACCAACCAACCTCTTACAGTCAAATTTATCTTCCCAATTTCATTTCTTATCCCAATACAATTATTTTTCTTTAACTTCTATAAGTATCACCTTTATTTTATAAGTTATATCGATCAAATCAATACAATCTAATTTTAAAATCTACAAACTAACTTTATTTTCCAACCCAATACCATATATTTATTTTGACCAACCATTTTTTACCTTAATCCTAATACCTATCTTTTGTCCTTAGGTATTATGTTTATTTTACACCTCTTAGTTTCTTAGTTTGTGGGTTACATTATAAAACTTAGATAATACAACCACGCCTTCCTCACAAATTCCCATCCTTTTACAATCAACAATTATTTCCTTTATGATTCTTTAGTCACTACATACACCCTTTAAATATTTACTATCATTTTTATGTCTTACTTTCACCTCTTAGATTTTCAGTTTGTGAGTTGCACAGTAAGACCTAGGAATCAACCAAACCCTCCTTAAAAATTCCCATCATTTTTAAATAAAGTACCTTTGTTCCCAACCTTATCTAGGTGTCTTATGATAACAATAAGGTAATGTTCAAGTTTTTTATCACTTAGAATCAACCATATTCTCTTGTGGTAAAACTATAATAATCTATCTTCATGTTATCATCCACATTCTATAATTTTATTTATGATCATTATTCATACTTGCTTATCATTATATCACCTTCATTTACACATTTTTTGAGATTGAGAAAAATGAATCATTCCATGATCATTTCCATTACACCCTATTTTTCATTTCCTTTTGGGCTCACAAGGGTGAATTTCAAGATTGTGCTCTTTTCTGAAGTGCAAGTCTAGGAGTCTTTAGGCATCATGGTATTTAAGTTATCCTCTCTAATGATTAATTATAAGATATATTATGTTAGTCATTATTAGAAACCATGATTGGTTTTTATAGATCCTTATGGAGGATGAAAATAGAAAAATACAAAAGATTTAAAATCCACATCATAAGAAAAGACAAATAAAATTTTAAAATTTAGAACATAACAAAAGATATGATCTTTGTTTGGCATATATATTATTCTATTAAAATCTAAAACTCCATAGTTGGCCTCATGATAGATCCAAGGTCCATTTGGGTGTGGTAGCTGAGTTGACTAGGGTAAGAGGTCTCATTTCATAATTATTTATCTTCTTACATTCTAGTGCCACCTACCTTCTCACATAAGTACCCAATATTTAGAGTAGGATTATAGATTTGTAATGGGTCTTGAGGAGTTTTTAACATGTTGTGGGAAGGTATGATCCCTTTATTTTTCATGTATACTAAATTTCATGATATTATATTTATACTTCACTAGTTATCACGAGTTTATGTTGCTAGGTAGGGTTCTCTAGGGCCATTGATGTTGAAAACTCCTAGTCTTGCTAACTTGATTTGATTGTTTTGTTTTCATAAAAGATTATGTTTTTTCCTTGGTGATTCCATCTTTCCCTTCCTTTATTTTTACCCCTTGACATGTAGGTTTGTTTATAAGTATTTTCTAATCTTTTGTACTTCCTACTTTACATATATTTCATACATTTTAGTAATATGGAGATCTTAGTTTTTCCATCTTTAGAATGCTCTTTAGGTCATTAACATATCTTCCTAAGATTTATATTTGTTATGTTTGGGACCTTGAGTTTTATATTTACTTTATTCAGGCCATTTAGTACATTTTTTTCATTAAATGTTTCATATCTTTATTTGAGTATGGTTTGTTACTCTTACATTTGATGTTGTTTTCATCATAAATTAGTTCTATGTATCCTTTGTTTGATTTGGATTCCTAATTATCTTACTTTAAATTCATTTTTAAGTTTTTAGTCCTAAGTAGACTTAGGTTTTTGGCTTATTGATTTTTTTTCTTTTATTAGTTTCCTTGGTCTTTTGGTTCTAACCTAGTCTTAGTAATCCTAATATGCCAATTTCACATGTGTTTTAATCAATCATAATAGATTTTCATATACATCCATTATTTGACGATCTTTGGTTTATGAACTTTTATTATATCCATTTTTAGCCATGTATTCCTAGGGTTTATAAAATGTAGTTATTGGACCCTCCATAATCGAGACTATGGTATTTACATACATCCATTTAGTGAAAAAGGTAAGTCGTGGTACATTTTTTATATTTTTAGTTATTCATTTTTCATTAGTTATTTTATAATTTATTTTCAGTTAAAGTTTGTGTTGCTATGTTTCTTTCCCAAAGCACCATCCCATATTACACTATTGTGACATGTTATTAGCTTTAGGTGGGGCATATGTATACACAATATTTTTATTTTTATCATTTATTGGTGATTTCTCTTTAAGTGACTCATCAATGCATCAATATCCTTGAGTGCATGCCTTAAAGGGTATATTGATAATGGGATCAGAAGGTTTTGTGGTGTTTTTAAAGAGATATTATTATTATGATTATACCATTACTACTATTAGTCTAACCTTCTTTAAGTGTCTATATATCTATCTCTCATATTTTTCTATTTACTAGATTTGATAGCTTCCTTATATTCTATAGTATTGGCCTAGCCAATACCATTTGTCTTGTGCCTTCATTATTAACTTACTATATTGGCCATATTGGTATAGTTTTGAGCTTTTCTTTTGACATTTTCAATTTATTAGCGTTGTTGATACCATTATGTGTTAGCTGAGATCTTCCAATTTTTTTAGTTGGGATGATACTATCAACTTAGTGTTTAGGGTTGGTTTTAGATATTGGATTAGTATATATAAGGGTCATATTTCATTCATATCATATAATATAAAATTTTTCACTCTAATTTCACTCACATTTCTACTATAAGTACATTCTATAGAGTTATTGGCTTAGAACCTTATCTTGAGGAGTCTTATTTTTTTGAGTTATTGAATCCCAATAGGAGTCATTAGGAATTCCTAATTGAGGATATATTAGGTATTCATCCAAAAATTTGAATTCTTAAAACTAAAACATTCTATTAAAATATGCACTTAAGCTGAGGGAGATTCAAGTGTGGATAGGTCTACCCCAAGGTAAATATTTCTATCCATACACTCTTTTATTTATTTACTTAGTAACTTAGATGTTGTTTATTACTTTGTGGATGAATGTATGTGTATCCTTTTACAGGCCTCATCCACACCAAATAAATTGGTGTGTATATAAGATTGCTTAAATTGGTAGACACTAAATGTAAATTATTTAAAACCTCAGTCTTGTATACCTAAAAATTACTTCTCATGGTTCTACCCTCCAATTCTTAAAACCTTCTTACTACCAAAAAGCTTGCATATAATATATATTATGCCTATTTCTTATATATTAGTCTAACCATGTATTATTTTAATGACCAAGCCTTTTATAGTGTTCAAAATGCTATAAGCCTCCTTATTGTCATCCTCTGTAAGTTTTGGACTTGTACCTATTTTCTTTTTTCTTAGACACTTATATCTTAGATGGATGCCTATGTCGATACTAGTGTCTTATGCCAAACTAATTGTCTAGTACCCTAAAGTCATCAAATTTAAAAATGAAACATATACCTATGGTCATCTTAATTAATTTTATGTGACATATTTACAAAATGGATATATAAATATGCTCAACCCTTATTCAATCCTCACCTAACACAGACCTAAAACCTCACATGGAAACTTACCAAAGGTAACCAATCAAGAATTCAAGTGAGAAAAAGATTCCCTATTCTATCCTATTTAAATATTAGTCATAGAGATAACCCATTTATAAGTTTAAAGTACTGAATGAGAACTCCATGAGCCATACTTTCCAAGTTACAATCTAGGGCACTCTATGTACTTGCTTATCACATGTTGCATATTAATACATACATAATCGAACATGTAGGGGATAAATGAATAATTCTAAGGCCCTCTTTGATGTATTGAATAATTAGGAAATACCCTTTGATAGAAGGGTATTTAGGGTAGTTTGACACCATGTGCCCACTAATCCATTTTTCCCATAGTCATTCCAAAGTTGAAGATCTAGGGATTTGATAATTTGAAAATGAAAGACAATCTGTGCATGGCATCTGAACACACCAAAACTAAGATGAAAGAAAACCTAAAAGGTTAAAAGTGGTCACACTTAATTATAGTTAATATTATATACTAAACACCTACATCTAAATTAGATAGTAACATTAATGTAACTATCCAGATCTAACACAAGCATTTGAGGCCCCAGAATACAAATTCTTATAATTTGATGAATGGTCTAGGATCATGATCCAATCCACTTTCATCCTATTTCATCCAAGATCTACATGCACATAGTAAAATAGATAAGTAATCTTATTTCTAATTTATTAAAATATCAATCAATAGCTATGCTTTCCATTTTTAACATATCTCAATTTTATAAATTTAGAATAGTCTTTAACCAAGTTTGAAAATTAATTGGCTTATTATAGATCTATTTATCACTCTTGTGCTTATTCATTTCTATATAATTAACCCTACACTATATTGACCCATCTTAATTTAGGGTTAAACATTTAGTGAACCCATATTTTTATGAAAACCTTAGCTTACCCTAGGGTATTTATCCTTTTGAGGTTTTCCATTGGTGTATTCTTTCATATTTGTTATCATTTATATGCAACCTAGACATAACCATATATTAACTGGTGGTTTTGTCAAAAACCTCGATCATTTTATTATCCACCTAATATGGCTTAAACCAATGAAGTAACCAATTCAATACCTAATGAAGATGCCACTAATGAAACTGGACCAGATACTAAATAAGTAATCATATAAATTGATTATGAGCATGAAAATGATACATCCAAGGAAAATAATGAAAATCAATAAATAGAATAAGGAAAGTACAATCTCTTTTTATTTTTTCACATCATATTTGTAAAAACCCTAAAAATATTGATGAGATCCTAAGAACCATATTAGAAAAGAAAAAAAGAAAAAATCATAAATGAACAAGTAATTTCATCTATTGATCATGCTATTAAAGCTATGGGCCATCCTAATATACCCAAAATCCTCCCCTTAGGCACATTACCACATCATAATTATGATGGGGGAATAGGATATGTTTTCACACATTTGTTTGTTGAAACATTAGTACTTCAACCTAATTACTTGTTTCAATACCTACATCTACTCAAATTATGGGTATAATTGTTGACCAAATTTGACCTTGTAGGTCAAATTGGGGCACCTATAAGTAAAAACTTGAGTTTTAAGTATTTTTGGGGTATAATATTATGTAATAATATGTATTATATGTATTTTGATGTTATTACATATCATATTAGCCTTGGTCAATTAGTCTTTTAGTCCATTTATCAATTTGATTCATTTTGGAGGTCATAAATGGGCATTAAATGAGTTGTATGGCCTCTTAGGGAAATTTTAAGGTTAAAAATGTGGTCATACCCCATACTTCATAATATTTCTTAATCAATTGTTGGTAACTCAAAGTGGTAGGTTCTTTAAAAGAAAAGGTAGTTTTCTTGGGAAAAGAGAAGAGTTTGGCACTTTTACAACCCATAGGGAAGTGTGACACATGGGGTAAGATCATGGAATATCTATTTATATTACTTAAGATAAAATACACATTTTAAATTCTCTAAATGTGTCAAATTTTGTCTAAAACCATTTTGTTCCTTTTTCATACTTTTAGGCACACAAAACCAGTCTTCAGGTTTGTCATTGGTACAAACATTTGGAGAACTTCTAAGTCAAACACCTTTGGGAGGTGAAATTAAAATTAGATAGATTAATTTTCACAATAAGATTTCAAATAATGGTGGCTTGTGCTTTATGAACCATCCTCATGAAGTTGACTATGTTTTTTTGCTTGCTAATATGTATATCCTACAAGTTTTACTATTGTTTGGATGATTCTGTACAATCTAATTATTGAGATTGGTTAAAAATTATTTTTAATCCATTATCCCAGGTTCTCCATGACTGGTTTCACATTTGGATTTTATTTAATTATCCAATGAACTTAATTTTCAAGAAGTGAAAGAATGGAGTTATAGTCATTTCTTCCATTTGATGGAGGTTTTTTTTTGTGCTATGGTTCCAATATGAAGTGAAGTGATGTATTATTACCCATATATGTATTTTATTTATCTTCATTTCCAAATACAACTCCAAGATCCAAGAAAGCAAACAAATGCACAAAATGGTCATCTACAACAATTGTATAGTCTGGCACTTCTTGGGGAAACATGAAATGTGTGTTTGAACATTCTATTAGGTTTGATAATGATTTAACATAATTTAGAAGAGTTTTGATAAGATTTAATACTAGTGGAACCTCAAGGAGACCTTCCAAGAAAAATTGTGGCACTTTGAGACAAATTCCCAAAACTATCAAAATAGAGGTCCAACCCCTTTTTTGAGGTTTCTTATACAAAGTTGCATTAGTTTCTAGAGCCTCCAAGTACATTTTTTTTTCAATATCCCATATATGTCTATAAAATTGAAAGAGAAGAGAGGTGTTTGAGTTGAGGAGAGTGGTTTTTGAAATCCCTCAAGTTTCTCATTGAATACTAAAATTCCATAGTGTTATCTACAACAAGATGAATTGATAACAAATTCTAGGCCTAATGAATGGATTTGGTGCTTAGGACTAAGTTGGAATGCCTTGTTTCACTAAATAACATATATTTTTCATGGAAAATAATCAAGTATGTACTATAAGAGTGTTTTTCATCCACCAAGGATGAGTCAAGCCAATCCATACAAATGGCTTAAGCACAATCACCTACAACGATACTACCTCCTTCAAGGCTTAGCCCAAAGTTAAAAATTAGACTATGCCCCCATATATGAGTGTTTATAAATGGTGAAGGTGACATTAATGATCTATAATAATATCAGGAGAAGATGATAAGTGGTGTCATTTTCCTCAAACACACCTATAGGTGTTCTACCATTTGAGAATACACAACTACAACCAACTATAGGAACACATAGTCCAACATGTAGGTTTGAGATGAAACCAAAAATTTTAGAAGATGATAAAGGTTTTAAAATGTTTCATGATATTCAATAATGATGTGTCACCTTTCAAGAGAAGAAAATACACATATAAGGTTTCACCTTTTTTAACACAATGGACTATGTTGACTGAGAAAGGTGGTGAACTAAGGGATGATGGTCCTTGATATGGGTATGGCCCAAAAAATTAAATAAATGGATCCAAGAAACACAAAATGACTCCAAGGAACCCTTAAGAGTTTTTAGACCCTATTCTTAGGCCCAAAACATACAAGCATGCACCTATAGGTGCCCTTCTAATGTAAAACACAATCAAAAGTGACACTCAAGTATAACTAGGCAGAATGTATGGAAAGGAACATAGAGGGTTAAATTTATGGGAAATATTTGAAATCCTCCATCATGATTAGATAAATATCCATAATCACTTGACAATGTAAAACAACTTTTCATAGATTCTTTAAGGTCATATGATAATGTGTCTAAGGGATGTTTAGGATAGGCAAGGCAAGTAAATGATTCACAAAAGCACCAAAGGATTCAAAGGGAATTAATTAGGTTTTATAAATTGAATTATTATGCTGAATTATATAAGCATACCTATAGGGGTACCTTCTAAAATATAGATACAATCAGATATACACTTAGTCATATCAAATTAGTGTGTATGAGGAGTATGTAAAGAGATATAGTGAGGATTAGACATATAATGACTTAATAAAGAACATAAACATATATAAGCTATTTTAAATGTAAATAAATAAAATAAATTATCCTAAACATGTAAAACATAGTCTACATTCTAGATCATGCATAATCTATCTCCTCTTACAGTCTGTCTTGGGACTTAAGGATTTTGGAATGTCAAATGACTTATTCAGGAGATTGAAATCTATCTAAAACACATTTAATACTTCAATAATACCATAAAACATTTTTTTTAAATAAAAATAGGTGTAGTGCCCTCTATTTTGTCTCAGACAGAGGGCACTTCCCCTTCAGCATAAACTAACAGGTTTAGAGAGAAGGGATGAGAAGAGTGCATCAAGAGATAAGGGAACATTGATAGAAGGTGTGAGAGGTTGTATATAACTTTTAAAAACATTATAAACTAATAAAAAAGGGGTAAATTAAAAAAGTGGTCTAGGTGGCTAGAGCTACAATTAAGCCTACTAGGTAGGTTTTGGCCTAGTGCCCAAATGAAAGGTCAAATCCATTTTTATCATAAGGTGAGATTTATAAAATATTTAAACATGTATTTAAGGTCATAATAGACATGTATAATCTTATGGAACTCAATAAACCCTTGAGGAATCCATTTTTGGCTCAAAGACAACACTAGGCCTATAGGAAAAGGAGAAAAGAGCTCAATAGGAGAAGTTTAGATGCTCATATCTTCTTAGAGGTTGTGCATGGGAATATAAGAAGGTTGTATGTGTTAGAAAGGGTATTTAAAAATGATATTGTAAATTTGGTTTATAGTTTCAATGTCATAAATTTATGAACAAACCTTAAGAGTAAAAAATAGGCTTAAACCCTTGTAAACCCTTGCTAGTGACTCAAGGAAGGAAATGAAGGAGACAATGCACAAAAATTGAATAATTTGACTATAATGATGATTATAAATTGTAGAGGACTCTTTCAAGCTCACTCCCATAATTTTTATTGTATATACTTATATGGATAGGGTAAAAAATAAGGTATTTTTTATTGTTTTGTGTGTTTTACATGTTTTAAGAGGATTATGAAGAAGAAACCAGATTTGGGAGAAGGATTATGGATTTGGATAACCCATAATATACATTTAATTATTAATAACAACTCCTAAGTGTTCAAACAAATAGCTTCATCTCAGCTAGTCAAAATTGGCATAGTGACCAAACTAGTGAGAAGGGTGGAAAACTTCAAGTGAGATGATTTTAAGGTGTGACCAATGACTCTAAGTCCATGGAGGGTATTGACAATATGTAATTCCTTTTTGGAGGTTAAGTGTGCAAGGTGCATGAAGGAAGAGTTTTTTAGATTGTAGATGATGATGGCTCATTCCCAGATGATTAGGATTAAAACCAATTCATAGAGAGGCATGTCTAAATGCCTTCCCCTTTATTCTAATCATAAGAAATATCCCTAATCAGTTTTTGTATGTTCAAATAGGTCCAAATCATGAAGTTAGTTATTTGAGATAGAATAATAACTTTATGCCACTTTAAAAGAGTTTCATGACTTGGAGAGCCACTTGTTCCTTCTGACCTTGCATGGTTTATCCCACATCCTCTTTTCATGACTAAGCAACTCCTTTTCTCAACTTTAAAAGTGCCCTTGTGACCCTTGGACTTCTCTCTTCTTCTCTCTCTCTCAATTTCTATAATTAATAGCCATTTTGGCCATTATAACTTATGCTCCACTTGAGTATGGTGAAGCCTTGTTCATTTGCATACCATTTAATCAGTAATACTATTGATTTTTACCTCTTCATGACTGTCAATAGTGTGTTACTTGGATGATTGATCTTACTTAGTGATAAATATGATTTCCTTTGCATGTTATCTCATCTTTTCATCCTATTTAAAGTTGGAAAAATTCTTCTTATAGGGCATGTGAAGTGTTCTAGGAATTTTCAAGGTTGAGTGAGTTAATCTATTCACTAGTGTCATTTAAGGCCTCTTATTTAGTCCTTTTAGCCTAAACATTCATCCTTAACTTCATAGTGTAACATTGATGTGAGAAGATGTAGATTAGAGAAGTGTGTGTTTGGTTAATCTCTAGGTTTCATGTGTAACATGCATCTGGTTGGAATTCATCAACTTATTTGGTTTATCACCTCCCTTAGGATAGTTTACTTTTAGTTTTCTATCTTCCTCCCCCCCAAATTTTTTTTTAGGTGTAGTAGTGATATAAAGTGGTACATCAAGGGAGATATCACTATATAAAGATTCACCTCATCATTAGGCTACCCATAAGCCTAGAGGTGTTTCAATTATGCCACTTGGATGAGGAGAGATGATACATATCCTCAAAAGGTGCAAATCTAAGTGACAATAGTTTTTGGCATGTCTAGTGGGATTCTTGGTCCAAGAAGTTAAAATATTTTTGATGTTGTCTTTCAATAATTAGCCTTTGGAGGCATCTATCTAAGAATTATTGGTGACTCTAAAGTTACATCAACTAGTCAAGTAGCCCAAGTATTCCTTTTGAATATTTTTGATGATCATTCTTTGTGTTCTTACTTCTTAATGAAGTTTTGTGTCTGACCTCGGTATTGAGTTTTATTTTACACAAGTTGGTGAGGTATATATAGCCTATGGAATTCCATATCAGACCTATCATGACCCATAACAGCTCCAACATGGATTGTATCAGCCCATTCATGAAGTGTATCAGCCCTCTAATTTGCCTTCTCCATATCTTTCTACTAGTCAACCTAGTCACTTCTCTAATTAGTGCATTTCCACTTTCAAGTAAAATATTTTGGGATATGAGAGGTACATATTGGATCTTGATAATTTAAGTGGATGTGGTCAAGATATTCTTTGTCATCTTATTCATAAGGTGAGAGATACATTAGTTCTAGTCAAAAGAGAGTGGGCACCTATTGAGAGAGCCAATTGGAAAATGCTCACAAGTGAGATGCTAGATGTGAGTGGCTTGGTTTATTCCTTGGAGGATAGGCTAAGATTAATGAAAGATATCCTCACCAAAACTATCATCCTTCATATATACTTCCTAAATATTACTATCAATCTTATTTGAACCCTACTTATGATCCCAATCAAGCTTATCAAAGTCACCATTTTCCCAATCAATTGGAAGAGAAAGTTGAAAAGAAAAACCTTGTTTTTGAAGCCAATATTGATAGGTAAATTGAGTTGGATAATATACATATGCAATAGTCCATGTCATTATAAATATAAGTGTAATCTAATCCATCATTTCCATTTCTAATTACATCCCCACCTAAAGAAGTGACCTCTAGCTATAAGATTTCAAGTTGGAGACAAGGTGGAGAATCCAAGCCTAAGGAGATTCCAAGTTTATTGAACACTTCACCCACTCCTAAAATTGCATAAACACCTCAATAGAAGACTTATAATCATAACATCCTAATCTAGAGTAAGATAGTGGAATCATGGGGAAAGAAAGAGGATAGAAGCATTGATAAAGAGTGTGAAGTTGAGAATGAAGTTCATCCTTTACAAGCCCCTCCCACCCTCCCTCAAGAGACCTCTTGTGTTCTATGTCAGACCTATTGTACTCCTCATCCTCATGAATATTCCTATGAACTTCAAGAGAGAATATTTTAAGAGAATATATCCAAGCAAATTTAAGAGTTAGAGTTAAGGATGAAATTGCTAAGTCAAGGTGTGATGGAAGGTTTAGACCCAAAAAGATCTTATGCCTAAACACACCCAATCTAAACTCCCTCAAGAAAGTGTTCAATATAAATCAAATGTGAATGAAAAGATTTTAAATTTGAATTAAGATAACCAATATATCTTATCCCAAGATCTACCTCCCCTTCCTCAAAAGCTTCTAATGGGATCCCCTACTATGCATTCTCGATTTGATTTTGAGTCCTGTGTTCCACCTCCACCAACTAGTTCCTCTTGTCCTTATCACATCACACTTTACCTTATGGATGGACCTATGGTATGGGAAACTAAAGAGGATAATTTTTTTGAGGAAAATCCATAACTCTTTCTTGAATAAAGTGTAACTCTTTGGTAGCCTCATTGGGCCAGGTCATTAGATTTCAAGATGCCTAGTCTTGGCATCACCAAGAAGGAGAAGGAGACTGAAGGTATTGCACCCTTTGAGAATCAAGATAAGATTACAATAGCTTAAATACAATGTGATATCCCTCAAGAGGTCTTAAGTGTTGAAGAAGAAGTGAGTCCTTATGTTGAGTCTTCTTGTTTGGTTGATGATGAAGAATGCCTTCCTTGTGTTGAAGAGGAAATATTGGATGAAGTCCTTTTAGAATATAAATAATATGATGAATAATATTCTCTTGTTTTTTCCCTTAATGATACTAATCAAAGAGAAGATGAGGACTTATGAAAATAGTTTGAAAATAATTTCAATGAGTTTGAGTCTCTGAAGGGTCTACAAATTCTTTGGAACTGATTATAAGTGATGGTAAGCAAGATGACATTGTTCAAAATGTCATAGATGAAAAATAAAAATGTTCACCTCAGCTTTTGGAGGTCAATAAAATCTTATAATACTATCAACCTTCAAAGGAATGAGAAACTACTCCTCTTGAGATCATGCCTACAAAAAAATACAAGTTGATCATGAGATGAAGAGTGGGAAAAAATATGAGGTATTTGTATAAGGCCAAGAGGAAAAATTTTACATTTGTGACCTATTTTAAGATTATCTACTTGAGATCATAATTATTGAAGTGCCAAAAAATAGGTCTGATCCATCAAGTGTTCAATCCAAAGAGCAACATGCTTGGCACCATGATTCATCTCATGAAGAAAGACATGCAATAAAATTTCCTTTCGATCCTAGAAAGGGTGGTATGCATAATTTTTAGTTTTATATATTTTTTTAATTCATATTTTTCCTAAGTGCTTTAGGCACATATGTGTCTTGTTAGTGTGTTTGCTTTGCTTTGTGTGTGTCCTTTATTTTATGTGGTTGAGGTAGTCAAGTGTTATTGTCTTGATCAAAGCTTATGGTCAATGGTCAAAGGTCTCCTTATTTTGTTTTTAGACTTCAAACGAATCCCTAAGCCTAATGTAATGATAAGGCTACTGGTCTAGTTAGTATAGTAGGCATACTAACCCTATGAGTCACCAATTTGTTGACCAAATTTGACTCTACAAGTTAAATTGGGGAACCTATAGATAAAACCTTGAGATTTAGGTATTTTTTTGGGTATAATATTATGTCATAAGATGTATTATATGTATTTTTATGTTATTCATATCATATTAGCCTTGGTCAATTAGTCTTTTAGTCCATTTATCATTTTGAGTCATTTTGGGGGTCATAAATGGTCATTAAATAAGTTGTACAACATCTTAGGGAAATTTGAAGGTTAAAAAATGTGATTTCATGCACCATGTGTCCTAATATTTATTAATCAAGTATTAGTAATTTAAAGTGGTAGGTTCTTTAGAAGAAAGTGTAGTTTTCTTTGGAAAAGAGAATAGTTTGTCACTTGTATGACCCATGGGGAAGTGTACCACATGGGGTGAGATCATGAAATGTCTCTTAATATTAATAAATCTCAAATACACATTTTAAATGCTTTGAAATTTTCAATTTTGGGCTAAAACCATTCTAATCCTTTTTCACCCTTTTAAGCACATAGAACCAGTCTTCAGGTTTGTACTTGTTACAGACAATTGAAGAACTTCCAAGTAAAAATAATTTGGGAGGTGAAATTAAAATTAGATATATTAATTTTAATAAAAATATTATAAATAATGGTGGTATTTTATATATGAACCATCCTCATGAAGTTGACTATTTTGTTATGCTTGCTAATCTATGCATCCTATAGGTTTTGCTCTTGTTTAGATGATTTCATACAATCTAGTTACTGATAGTGGTTATAGATTATGTTGAATAAATTATCTCATTTTATAAATGATTTTTTTCACATTTTGAGTTGATTTGATGATCCAAGCAACTCAGTTATAAGGAGAAGTGAAGGAATGGAGTTGTAGTCATTTCTTCCAATTACTGGAGGTTTCTTTTATGCTATGGTTCCAAAATGAAGTGAAGTGATGTATTATTTCCAATATATTCATTTTATTCATCTTTAAATCTAAATCCAACTCCAAGATCCACTTCAAGAGCCAAGAGAGAAAGTAAATGCACAAAATGGTCATCTACGGTAGTTGTACGGTCTACCACTTCATGGGGAAACATGATATGTGTGTTTGAACATTCTATGAGGTTTGGAAGGTTTAAAAATGATTTAAAACAATTTTTAAGAGTGGTGATAATATTTAATTCTAGTGTAACCTCAAGGAAACCTTCCAAGAAAACTTGTGGCACTTTGGGACAAATTCCCAAAACTGTCAAAATAAAGGTTGAGCCCCTTTTTTGAGGTTTCTTATACAAATTTGCATTAGTATCTAGAGCCTCCAAGTACATTTTTTTTCAATATCCCATATATTTTGATCAACATGAAAGATAATAGAGGTGTTTGAGTTTAGGATATTGGTTTTTGAAATCCATCAAGTTGCTTTTTGAAAATTGAAATTCCATAGTGTTATCTAGATCAAGATGAATTAATAACAAGTTCTAGGCCTAATGAGTGGATTTGGTGCTAAAGAATAAGTTGGAATGTCTTGTTGCACTAAATGAAATATATTTGCATTGTAAAATCATCAAAAAGGTACTAAAAGAGTATTTTTCATCCACCAAGGATGAGTCAGTCCATACAAATGGCTTAATCATAGTCACATACAGTCATATTGCCTCCTTCAAGGATTAGCCCAAAGTTGAAAATTAGACTATGCCCCCATATGTGAGTGTTTATAAATGGTGAAGGTGAAATTCATGATCTATAATAATATCAAGAGAAGATGATAAGTGGTGTCATGTTCATCAAACACACCTACAGGTGTTCCACGATTTGAGAATACACACCTATAGCCAACTAAAGGAACACACAGTCTAACATGAAAGTTTGAGATGAAAAAAAAAGGTTAACAAATGAGAAATGTTTTAAAATGTTTCATGAGATTGAATAATGATGTGTCACCTTTTAATAGAATAAAATACACCTACAGGGTTTCATTTTTCTCAACATAGTTGACTGTGTTGACTGAGAAAGGTAGTGAACTAAGGGGTGATGGTCCTTGATATGGGTATGCCCAAACATGAGATAAATGGAAACAAGAAATAAATAATGAATCTAAATAACCATTAATAGTTTTTAGACCCTATTATTAAGCCCAAAACATATAATCATGCACCTATGGGTGCCCTTCTAATGCAAAACACAATCAAAAGTGACACTCAGTCCTAACTAGGAAGAATGTATATAATGGAACATGGAGGGTTGAAGTGAGGGGAAATATTAGAAAGACCAAATCATGATAATATAAATATCCATAATCCCTTGATAATTTAAAACAACTTTTCATAGATTCATTAAGGTCCTATGAGCACCTTTAGCCAATTTAGGTGGTTGTATGGTAAGTAGTAAGCTGGGACAATGTGTCTAAGGGATGTTTAAGCTAGGAAAGTTGAGAAAATGGGCTCAAAAAAGCACTAAAGGTTTAATATGGACTTAAGTATATTTTATACATTAACTTTAAGGTTTAATTATAAAATCATACCTACAGGTGTACCTTCTAAAATAAAGATATAACCATATATACACTCAGTCTTATCAAAGCAACTTGTATGGGAAGGAGTATGTAAAGAGCTACAGTGATTACTAGACCTATAATGACTTCATCAAAACCATTAGTATATCTATAGGATCTTGTAAATTTAAATAAATAAAATAAAGGATCCTAAACATGTAAAACATAGTCTACATTATAGATCATGCACAATCTTTCTTCACATACATTCTGTATTAGGCCTTAAGGCTTTTAAAAGGTCAAATGACCTATTTAGGAGCTCAAAATTTGTATATAACAACTTTAATACTTTAAGAGGACCCTAAGACCATTTTTTTGGTTAGAAAAATAGGGGAATTATGTAATATACATATATAGGGGCATATATTGGAGTTGAATAGTAGTATGAATAGTAATGAATAAGTAATGCATTAGAGGAATAATCTCACATACATAGAAATGAAGAGTGGGATAGATTAAAATAATATAAATAAGAGGGAATAGCCCTTTGTAATGGAAGAATAAGAATTTTAATTGAGCATTTCTCAAAGGAGGTATCCCCCTTGAAGTGGTAAGTGATTTGGAGTGATTCCTTCCATAAAAGGAATACAATTTTAATATATTCAGTATTTTTATATTTTAGTATACAAGTTCTTATCATCTAGTATTAGAGCACTTTTTCGGGCCATTTTCATGATTGTGATCTTTGTTTTATGGATATTTACATGATTGTGATTCTCATTTTAGACACAATTTGGAGAGGCACATTTGGGAGCTTCATGGAGCAAGTCTAAGAAGTGCAGATTTTCATTTTTGCCTTCAAAACATCTGACTATTATTCTTCAAATTTATCACAAACGGTAAAGATTTGAGTCAAATTTTTTATGGGTTTTATGAATCTCTATCTTATATTTCTATAAAATTTTGAAATTTTAAATTTAATTAAATATTTTATAAGTTATATCATTTTTAATTACTATTATTATTTGTTAAAAACATAAAAATAAAAGTGGATCCTTCTATTTTATTGAAAGCATTGCATTCATTAAACAATGTTATGTTTGATAGAATTAAGCTTCACTTCCATATAACTAAACAATATCATGTAGAAATTAATGCATGGTTAGATTGGGAGCATAACTATAGTGAATGGTATGTGGATTCATTTCCTATAATTGATGAATATGAAGCATAAATAATTACATGGCTTGAATTAGAGGACACTTGTAGAGCATGGTATGTTGATCACTCTAGAGTGATTAATTTAGTTGAAGTTTTATTCCCCAAATCATCCCTCCACACAACAAAAACTTCTTTTCTTATGCCTTCAAATATTTATAGCAATTTGATGTATTATTTAATGGAGTTAGTCATTGTAAACAAAATATGTGTAAGGAACAATGATAAGGGGGATGGCATGTATCTTCCATTTGTTCATCAAACTGATTATTTTGAACACCCTTGCTCTCATTTTGAGGAGATGATCATTATTCTTCAAATTACACTTCAACCTTTGATTATGGTGCTCATGTTCACCTTGTTGATGTACATACCCATATCCCAACATCAAAGGAAGAAGCAAAAGCAAAAAAAGGGTGCATAGACATGATTCTATATGGTCTTCAACTTATTTTCAATGTATGGTTGAACATTTATTTGGTCATCCTCCTATTTCTTATCATATTTTGAGGGAAAAACATATTTAAGGGGGATGGAATGTAATATACCTATATAGGGGTATATATTTGAGTTGAATAGTAGTATGAATAGTAATGAATAATTAATGAATTAGAGGAATAATACCGCATACATATAAATGAAGAGTGGAATAGATTAGAATAGTATAAATAAGAGGGAATAGCCCATTGTAATGGATGAAGAAGAAGAATTGTAATTGACCATTGCTTAAAGGAGGTAGCCCTCTCGAAGTGATTAAAAGTGATTAATTTAATAAAGTAAATATAATTTTAATATATTCACTATTTTTATATTTTAGCATATAGGTTCTTATCAAAGTACCCTCTATTTTTTCTCAAACAGAGGGTACTTCCCCTCATGTATAAACTGTCAGGTTTGGAGAGAAGGTATGAGAAAAGTGCATCAAGAGATAATTTAACCTTGATATAAGGTGTAAGAGGTTATATATAATCTATAATAACATTATAAACTAAGCACAAAAGGGGGAAATGCAATAAATTGGTCTAGGTGGCTAGAGTTGCAGTCAAGCCTACTAGGCAGGTTTTAGGGTAGTGCCCAAATGAAAGGTCAAATCCATTTTTAGCATGAGGTGAGATTTATAACCTATTAAAACATGTTTTTTATGTTATAATATACATTTATAATATTTTATAATGAAATTAAACCCTTGAGGAAAACATTTTTGGCTCAGAGATAACACTATGCCTACAAAAATTTGAGAAAGGAGCTTGATATGTGAAGTTTAGATGTTCATATCTTCTTGGAGGTTATGCATGGGAATAAAAGAATTTTGGAGGTGTTATCAAGGTATTTATTAATTATATCATGATTTTTTTTTTCATTTTAAATGTAATAACTTTATGAACAAACCTTAAGAGCAATAAATAGGCTTAAACCCTTGCAAACCCTTGCTAGTGAGTTGAGGAGGGAAATGAAAGAGAACGTACACAAAAATGGAATATTTTTCATAGGATGATTATTTTAAATTGTATAAGACTCTTTTAGGCTTCCTCCCATAATTTTGAGCTATATGAATTTGTATAGACAGGGTACAAAACAAGGTATTTTGAATATTTTATGTGTTTTACAAGTTCTAAGAGGAGTTTGAAGATGAAAAAAAATGGTAGAAGTATTAGGACTTATTATAACCACTAATTTCCATTTATTTCTTTTTTACAGCTCCTAAGTGTTCAAATAAACAACTTTATCTCATCTAGTCAAAACTAGCATAGTGACCAAGCTAGTGAGAAGGGTGGAAAACTTCAAGTGATATGATTTTAAGGTTTGTTTGATACCTATAATGCCATGGAAAGTATTTAAAGGTGAAATAAACTTCATCCAATGTATTTTTATGGAAAAATTATGTCTTTTTAGAGGCCAAGTGTGCAGGGTGCATGAAGGAAGAGTTATTTGGATTGTAGATGATGATGGCATATTCCTAGATGATTCTAGATGACAAGGCATAAAACCAATGCAAGGAGATGCATTAATAAAATATTACCATTAATTATAATCATAATAAATATCCTTAATTAGTTATATGATGTTCAAATAGGTCCAAATCATGAAGGTAGTTTTTAAATCCAAAATAAGAACTTTCATGTCACTTTGCAAGAGTTTCATGACTTGGAGAGCCACTTGTTCCTTATGACCTTGCATGGTTCATAAAACATCCTATTATCATTTAAAATTAACTAATTTTATCATATTTAAAATTTTACTTATGACCCTTGGACTTTTATCTTATCCTCTCTCTCAAGTTCTATAAGAACTAGTCATTTTGTCCATTGTAACTTATGCTCCACCTAAGTATGGCAAAGCCCTGCTCATTTGCATACCATTGGATCAATAAGACTAATGAATTTTACCTCTTAATGACTATTAATAATATTTTTTACTTGGATTATTTATCTTTCTTAGTGATAATTATGATTTCCTTAGCATGTTGTCTCATTCTTTCATCTTATTTGTAGTTGAAAAGTTCTTCTTACAAGGCATGTGAAGTGTCCTAGGAAGTGTCAAGGTTGAGTGAGTAATTATATTCAATAGTGCCATTAAATTCCTCTTTTCTAGTATTCCTAGCCTAAACATTCATCCATAAACTCTTAATGTATTATTTATGTGAGAAGATGCAAATTAGATAAGTGCATGTTTGGTTAGTCTCTTGGTTTCATGTGTAACATGCAATTGGTTGTAAGTTATCATCTTATTTGTTATATCACATAACTTAGGATAATTTACTTTTAATTTTCTATGTCACTTTCCTCCCCCAAATTTTAGGTGTAGTAGTGATCCAAAGTGGTACGTCAAGGGATCTAGCCCTATCTAGAGATTCACCTCATCCTTAGGCTACCTACAATCCTAGAGTTGTTTCAATTGTGAAACTTGGATGAAAAAAGCTGAGACATATCTTGAAATGATGAAAATCCAAGTGAAAAAAATAAATCCTTTGGTAACTTCCCAAATTTCCAACCTAAAACACCAAAACATACAAGATCTTGTCCAAACTATAAAACTATTGCAAGTTAAGGCTATAAATATTAAACAAAATTCCATGAAATAACTTTATGCTATTCATTCACAAGATGTTTTTCATAACCCTCTTGCACCTGAGATATATTTTAATCCATTTCCAACTAGTTTTTTTTTTATACCTAATTTCACATTTTATGATGGCAAGGCTGATCTTGAACATCTTTAGGCTTTCTGTGAGTCATGCCTCGATTATTCCTCCAATGATAAAATTTTGACTAAATTATTTCTAAGGATCTTTAAGGACTATGATTTAATATGGTTCTATTATTTATAAATCTAATTAGTAAATACATTCAAACCTATTTAAAATAAGTTTATATAACACTTCTCTATCAATAGTACTGAAAAGGTTTCATATGCCCAAATTGTAAAAATTAAATTAGGAACCAATGAACCTATCAATGAACATGTCTTAAGATATAAGATAATGTTAGCTAAAATGACCAATCCAATGGTAGATAAAGAGTTTCAATACATCTTCAAGAAAATTTTTCTTACCCCATTACATGAATCCATTATTTTCAAAAATTTAAAATAATTTGATGACTTATGCCATATTATACACTATCATGAAATGAACCTTATCTCATTGAAAAAACTTAAGTATTTAGCAAAAACATGAACTACATGAAATACCATGTCTATTATCAAATCAAGTTATAAGGTAAATTCCATAAAACCTAAAAAATAAAATACTACCATGTTTAATGTGGTGTCACAACCACATAATTGGCTTGTATTATCCAATGCACTAAGGATAAAATTTACGTGCTTACCTAAGTCTCCAACTTTGTCTCCAACTTTGTTACTTCTAAAGCTTATGGAGTGTTATCTCATATCTCTCACTCATCCTATAGAGGTTGATATGAGTCTACCTATACCCAATAGATATGCTTCTAATACTTATTATGACTATCACCAAGGCCCAGATCATTCTATAAAATGATGTTTTGCCTTGAAGCATAAGATTTAGGCCCTTATTGATGACCAACAAATTAAATTTGACAATCCTCCAAAGTAATCATGTTCATAGTTTTCTAATCACCAAAATTATAAGATATTTAACAATCCTTTGTAGGACCATTATAAGAAGGAACTAAAAGTGAAAATAACACATAATGCCCATCTTCCTCCATCACATTATGATAACCCATTATATGGTATTATTGGTACTTATACATGACATAAAACTCCCATGATTCAAAGACTTTTCATTATTTTTTATGATAATGAGATTGTGGATGATGATTAATATCTTCATTCATTATTCACCAGCTTATACAAAATTTTATGTTTGATAATGATGCAAGTGATAACATTTGCACCATGATATTACTTACGTATTTGGGTAATAAAACTAATGATTTACATCATTTGACTAAATAAGTTCAAGTATTTGATGGGACATCACAAAAGTTTCTTAGTGGGATTGACTTACCTTTATAGGTGGGTCCAACACATGTGGATACTACCTTTTCCATTATACTTTACATAAGTTTTTTTTTTTTTTAGGATGACCTTAGAATACACTACCTACAGTACCTTCTATAGTGTGTAAGTGTGTTAAATACATTCATGCCAATAAGGTAATTATAATTTTTAGAATTCCATATGAACATCCAATTAAACTAGAGAAGTTTATACCAAGTAAATTAACTATAAAATCTAATAATATTAATACTCTACAAAAGGGTACACAATATACAATCCCCTTTCCTAGGCATATATTACTTGACAAACCCTTACATTAGAGACACATAGTGGATTCCATGTAGTCTTTATTTATTATGTACCACATCCTGATATCTAGAAAACCTAAACATGTTACTATTACTAATACTTCATATAAGCCATTGAGCATTCAATGATGGGTTTCATGAACCCCTACTCCTTATATTATCTCTTCACAATCACATAATATTATTATACATATGTAGATAATTATAGATCTTTCAATGCAAGATATTACACCTATGAATTCTCCTTGGTATTATAATTAGTTTATTATGTCAGCTTCATAGTGGGGATATATATATATATATATATATATATATATATATATATATATATATATATATATATATATATATATATATGATAATCCTTTAGATGATTTATTAAGAGACTTTTTTTCTTGTCAAATATTCCAAAAATACTAAAAAAATCCAAAATCCAAAAATTATTTTTAGATTTTACATGTTTTATTAGCTACTTAGCATATATGTTTTTATTTCCATGTTGGTAGATAACATATCATAGTTTTATATATACACATGTTTCACTCACATTTTGAGTATGATATAGGCATACCCACACACATGATCTATGCACTTTCAGATGCTGGGCCTTCCCTCTACTCATGTCATTTGCACATTGGGGGCATCAATTTATTTGATAATGATACATTTAGGTTAAATTATTATATGATCATTTTCCATTATCATGTTTGATCTTATATAATTACATATGACTTTATACATGCTTATATCTTTCACAATGTACATGATATGTTATGTACTTAACATTTTTTCTAACACATATATCTAAGGACTAATATGATATGTTGGTATTAGTTTCTTATGTTATATGCTTTCAATTTATGTACTTCCTTTAGTATATTATCTTGAATTATATTTATTATTCAATCATTTAAATATGCTCCATTAAATGTGGCTTTTGTGCATATGGTTTCCTATTGTGACATTTACATATGTCATAGTTTGTTGTATGTTGAAATTTGACTATGCCATTTCTATTATTTGCGGCCATTCAACTAAGTCACGTCTATTTGATTGTGTGTAATTTAAATATGCCCCTTTTATGATGTCTCATTCGATGATTATCTTCTTTTGATTTGATTTTGAATGCTCTTATGTGTGTGTTTGATTACTTATTGAACCTGTATTGTTATTATCTAAATGTTTTTATGATTCAAATAATGGATCTTAAGACTTGATGTATCACATAATATGTACCTCATTACTATATCTACATAGACATGGTACTCCTATATGCTACATGATCCTTACACAGATTATACAATTATCTTATCCTTTTTAGGTAAATTGACTACTAGTTTCAAAATGGGGGACATGTCATTAGGGGCATGCTAAAAAGGCATGGCTTCTACACATTCACAGTTTCATATTTCAATGGGGGCATGCCAAGAAGGCATGGCCTCCACACTTATGTAGTACTTAGTATTTTCATATGACATTAGGGACATGTTATTAAAACATGTTCTTCACCCTTATATCAACTCTCAGTTTAATATTTTAGTAGGGACATGTCATTAGAATATGCCTTCCACACTTTAAAATTTTCAAAATTAGTGAAATTACATAGTTACATAATTTAGATATAGACTTGAGGTAGCATTTTATACATTGGTACCATTTTTATACCCAAGTTTTAGCTTGAGACATATGTGAGGTGCATATGCCATGTAAAAGAGCACCTAAAATTGTAAAACTTAAATTGGCTTTCAGATTTCAAATAATTCTAACTTTATCCTACCCCAAGATGGAATTTTATGAAATTTTATTGATCCCATATACTATAATAGTTGGTTCACTTTTGGCAAGGTTAAGGTGATTAAATCACTCAATATTACCAAGTTTATGGGATGAAGTGATAAAACCATCCACCTGCACCAGTTTTATAGTGTAATTTGAATTGGATCACTCGTGCTCACCAGATTATAAGTATGACTGAGTTTCATGATTGAGCTCATCTCATCTACCTATTGGAAAATCACCTTTTTTCCAAGGTTGGGGGAAAGTTTCCCTCTATTATATATATATATATATATATACATACATACATTAGTGGATTTTACATTTGTCCTAATCTCAACTCCAAATCTTTAAAATAAATCATATCTTCAAATCAAATTGCCAAAAGGCAAGATGGTTGCATAGATACATAGGTTTACTCCTACCTTTCTCTTTTTACTTTAAAGAATTTCAAATTATTTTAATTATAGATTATATACACTAATTATATGTTGTAACATGATATTGGTCTCAATTTAATCACCAACAAATCACTCATGTAGGACTCGCAAAAATACAAGGTGTGTTAGACACACCTACTTACACATTACTTTTCATTTAAACTATAAATTTCATACTAGATTAAAGGGGGTCTGATTTAACTATTTTGGGGATTATGGAATGTAAAATCCTAAGTAAATAAAGAGTTGAGTATATAGATCAATGAATAAATATAACAATATCAACAACCATTGATTTATAAAATAATTTCTTTATTTTCTTATCATATAAATATCAATGAATTACAAAGGAGATATTTAGTTGGAAAATGACTGATATGGATAAGTGGTAGGATAGAAATTGGTGTAGGAGAAATATAGAGTGTCATCAATAGGAAATAGGTGTTAGAGTCTTCTTTGGATAGTATTGTGGTCCCTCTGCCAATAGTGCATTATGATAATATCCTCCTATGGTGTATTGATGACCTTTAGTAGATAAAATAGTGAGTTTCTAATAAGATGTTGACCTTGTTTTGAGAAGATTGCATATATATGACTAAGTATTGGTGATCTAAGAAACATTTCAAGTGACGATTCAGGCAATGGTACTACCCTAATTGGTGGCATAACTTATGGGAGCCATAAATTTTGCACCATAGCTCCGTTTGAGTCCCTGTTTGAACCATTGAAAAGCTAAGAATGAGGAGAATGTGATGAGATGACATTGAGATATGATAAATGGATTTTAAATAATTAAATACCAATAGAAGTGCCCTAAATTTTAATTTTAATAGTGTATTCTAAAAATAGCAAGTTTCTAAAAATAATAATTTCTTGAATTCTATAATGTTGTAAATCATGGAAGTCAAACCACTTCATCTCCATAAATATTGGTGACCTTACACATCCTCCTCCTACCTTAAAATTATGTTAAAAATTAGATGTATCCCATAAAGTCAAGTAGACATCTCTTCTTAGAGATAGCCATATGCTTGGATCTACAAATTTGATTAATAAAACATCTCTTATCAGAGATAACATTATTACAATTATGTTATTCTTATTTCTTGAATTGTCCTTAAACCAAAGCTCCTGAGTATTAAATCAATGGTATCAGAGTGGTTTTTATTTAGAGTGTATGATCTTGAAGATGAGGCTAGATTATAGGAAGCTTTAATGAAAAATAATATAACCAATATACTATCCACCTATTCACTCCAAATGACCTCAAATGGTAGACAACACTGAGACATATGATCCTTTCAAGGACATGGTGAATGAAGCCCCCCATCAATAGTAAGCATATATGCTACAAAATTTCACCTAAATTTTCTAACAAATCTTGATAGGAAATTTTGTCTCCTCATCTACAACCCCACATATTTTTAGTGCCCCAACACCCTTCAAGGTTCAGGTGAATTTTGATATCCCTACATTTGAAGGAAAAATCAATGTTGATGGAGTATAAAATTGGTTGGATCATTTGTCATCCTATTTTTTATAAATAAATTCATCGATAAAGATAAAATAATTTTTTCTCTTTTGAAAGCATCATTTCCTGTCAAAAGTTTGTGGGAAGTGTATAAGAAGAGATTCAGTATGAATGATATTGGCCTTAAGGTGGAACCTACCTGGGATGATTTCATAGAAGTTGTGAAGGAAGAATAATACCCCATTAGAGCATATGATGATCTATATATAGAGTGGAAACAACTTCAACAAGGTAAGGAATAGTCTGTTCAAGATTACACTAACATTTTTCTTTCTATATCTATGAGATTGGGCATCCAGGAAAGTGAGAAACACAAGGTTCTCAAATATCATGGTGGACTACAATGGTATACAGGGGGGAAATGAAAATCTTCAATTTAGAAACCCTCAATGAGGTGTACAAGTTCATATTAAAGATTGAGTATAAGCATGGAAGAATGAATATGAAGAGTTAGCCTTAAAAATAGAAAGTGACAAAGAAGGTCAAACATGAGGCCAAAATTGGAAGCAAAAGGAAGGGAAGATTGGGAAATGGTGTGATTACTACAAATTTAGAACTCACTCCAAAGAAGAATGTCAAGCCATCAAGTCCCTACTTTTTGAGTCACAATCCCCAACATCTACGACTATGCCTCATACACACCCTATAATCAAAAAGGATGAAGAAGAGATTATAGATGTTGAGCCTGATGCCATCATTGCTTCATCATAGACCCATGAGAAGGTTAGATGACAAAGAAAGGTTGTTTCACTCTAGGTAATGGGTGAAAGATAAGCATCTATATTTCATTCTTGATAGTGGAAGTCAAAAGAATTTTATATTTTCTAATGTTGTGAAAAGCCTAAATTTGCCCAATAAGCCTCACCCAAAGCCACACAGTATTGGATGGTTGAGTCTAGGGAGAAACCTTCATGTCACCCACCAATGTCTTATCTCATATGTAATAAAACCTTTCTAAGATGAGGTCTTATGTGATGTGGTCAATCTAAATGTTTAAAATGTACTCCTTGGTCAGCCATTCATGTATGATCGACATGGAATCACCCTCACTCTTGGAACATGGCACTACATGATACTAGAGGTACCACCTTATACATCTGTCTCTCTAATTAGTACCAAGAAATTTATTCTCATGGTGGTCAAGCCATATAAATCCAAAAGGGTTGATGTTGCATCCCTAACTATAGAAACAACACAATAATAAAAGAAAATAGATACCTAGCTAAGGAAGTTCATGGCCTTCCATCCACAAACTGATGGTCAGATAGAAATGGTGAGCAATCGAGCCCTGCATGACTCCACAAAACATAATCCATTCTAAGTATGCATCAGGAATCAAATCAAAACACAATTACCACACTTGATGAAAAATATTGATGAAATGGGTACCATTGCTTCTCAAGGAGGGAGGAATGATCCAAGCAACATTTTAGGTGACAATTTAGGGGACAGTTCAAGCCCAATTGGTGGGAGAACTTATGGGAGCCATAACTTTTGCACCATGGCTCTGTTTAACTCCCCGTTTGAACCATTGGAAATATAATAATGAGGAGAACACAATGAGTTTCCCTGTTGTTATACTAAAAGGTTTTTAACACCCAAAATCCCAATTGAAGTGTCCTATATTTAAATTTTAATAGTGCAGTCTAAAAATAGTAAATTATCAAATTTTGTAGTGTTGTAAATCATAGAAGTCAAACCAATTCATCTCCCTCAATATTGGTGACCTTCCACATCCTCCTCCTATCTTCAAAGTATGTAATAAATAGATGTAGCCTAAAAAGGCAAGTAGACATCTCTTCTCAGAGATAGGCATATGTTTAGATCTACAAATTTGATCAATAAAACATCTCTTCTCAGAAATAACATTATTACAATTGTGTTATTATTATTTCTTGAATTGTATTTCAATTGAAGCTCTTAAGTTTTGGATTAGTGGTATCAGATCAGTTTGTCTTTAGAGTGTATGAACCTGAGGATGAGGTCATATTATAAGAAGCTTAGGTGGAAAATAATAGAACCAATAGACTATCCACTTATTTTCTCCAAATGACCTCAAATGGTAGACAACACCAAGACATCTCATCATTTTAAGGAAATGGTGAATGAATTCCTCCAATATTAACAAATATACATGCCACAAAAAATTTCCCAAATTCTCAAACAAATCTCAATGGGAAATTCTAGCTCCTCATCTACAACCCCACATCTTTTTAGTACCTCAACACCCTTCAAATTTAAAGTGAATTTTATATCCCTATATTTAAAGGAAAAATCAATGCTGATGTAGTGGAAAATTGGTTGGATCAATTGTCATTCTATTTTTTTGTAAATAGATTCACCGATAAAGAGATCATTTTAAATATTTTGAAAGCATCATTACCTACTAATTTTTTTTAGGAAGTGTACAAGATGAGATTTAATATGGATGATATTGACCTTGAGGTGGAACCTACCTAGGATGATTTCATAGAAGCTGTATAGGAAGAATATTACCCTATTGGAGCATATGATGATATACACATAGAATGGCAATAACTTTATTAAGGTAAAGAATAGTCTATTCAAGGTTACATTGAAAATTTTCTTTCTGTATCTATGATATTGGGCATCCAAGAAAGTGAGAAACACAAGGTTTTTAAATATAATGGTAGACTACAATGGTATATATGGGGGAAAATGGAACTCTTCAATTTGGAAACCCTCGGTGAGGTGTATAAGTTCATGGTGAAGATTATGTAGAAGTATGGAAGAATAAATATGAATATTTAACCTTCAAAATTGAAAAGTGACAAAGAAGGTCAAACATGAGGCCAAAATTGGAAACAAAAAGAAGGGAAAACTAGGAAATGGTGTGATTACCATAAATCTAGAACTCACTTCAAAGAAGAATGTTGAGCCATCAAGTCCCTACTTTTTGAGTCACAATCCTCAACATCTACTGCTCTACCTCATACACCCTATAGTTGAAAAGGATGAAGAAGATATTGTAGATGGTAAGCCTAATTCCATCATTTATTCATCATAGACCCAAGAGAAGAGGCTAAATGACAAGGAAAGGTTATTTCACTCTAAGTTATGGGTGAAAGGTAAGCCCTTGCATTTCATTCTTGATAGTAGGAGTCAAAAGAATTTAATCTCTTCTCATGTCATGAAAATCCTAAATCTATCTATGAAGCCTCACCCAAAGCCATATAGTATTGGATGGTTGAGTCCAAGGAGAAACCTTCGTGTCACCCACTAATGTCTTCTCTCATATGCAATAAAACCTTTCCAAGATGAGGTCTTATGTGATATGGTCAATCTAGATGTTTGTGATGTACTCCTTGGTTAGCCATTCATGTATGATTGACATGGCATCTATGAATCAAGAACTTAAAGGATCACCCTCACTCTTGGAACATGGTGTTATAGGGTACTAGAGATAACACCTTATACATTTGTCTCCCTGATTAGTGTCAAGAAATTTGTTCTCATAGTGGTCAAGCCATAGAAATCCAAAAGGGCTGATGTTGCAACCCTAAATACATAAATAATAAAACAAAATAAGAAAATACATACCAAGCTAGGGAAGTTCATGGCCTTCCATCCATAAACTGATGGTCAGACCAAAATGGTGAACAATTGATCCTTGCACAACTCCATAAAGCACAGTCTATTCTAAGTATTCATTGAGAATCAAATCAAAACACAACTACCAAACTTGATGATAAATATTGATGCAATGGGGACCATTGATTCTCAAGGAGGGAGGAATGATCTGAGAAACATTTTAGGTGATAATTCAGGTGATGGTTTTACCCTAATTGATGGTAAAAAAATTGGGAGCCATAACTTTTGTGACATAGCTTCATTCAACTCCCCATTTAAACTGTTGGAAAGCTAACAATGAGGATAATGTGATGAGATGTAATGGAGATATTATCAATGGTTTTTAATGCCTAAAATACTAATGGAAGTGTCTTAAATTTCAATTTTAATAGTGCAGTTTAAAAATAACAAGTTTCTAAAAATAGTAATTTCTCAAATTTTGTAATGTTGTAAATCATGGAAGTCAAACCACTTGATCTCCATCAAGATTGGTGACCTTCCACATCCTCCTCCTACCTTTAAATTATGTATAAAAATAGATGTATCTTTAAAAGGAAATTATACATCTCTTATCAGAGATAGGCATATGTTTGGATCTACAAATTTGATCAATAAAACATCTCTTCTTAGAGATAGCATTATTAAATTTATGTTATTCTTGTTTCTTGAATTATATTTCAACCAAATATCCCTAGTTTTGAATTAGTAGGATCATTGTCTATTATGTGTTTTGATTGATCTTAATGTGAGTCCCTAATCCTCCATGATTTATATGGTTTTGAAGAACACAAGTAGAAGTAGAGTGGTGTTAGTTTGGTAGGCTAAATGTGAACTCAAAACCCCATATGTTGAGTATTGCCTACATACCAATACTTGAAAGGGGATTGAGAATTATGTATTTTTTTCAAATTTAAGTTTTGGTGAAAGTGTAAGTGAATGCTAGTATGAATGCTAGTTTGAATGATTTGAGTGTGTATTGAGACTAGAAACCTGAGAAATCTAAGCTATGAGCTATTATATATGGGTGTATGTAAAATTAGGGTAGAGTAGGGATTAATGACCTTGATTTTCACAATTGTTTTTAAGTTTATTTATGATAATTGCATCTATTTTCCATCTAGTGGATAAATGAATAAGAGTGGTATTTATATAGTGTTATGGTAATTTTTGAGACATTAAATGAGTCTATGTTAACCCTAAAATGATTTGGGAAGAAGGAAGATATTTTTTATGGGTAAATAAGGCTAAGTCTCAAAATCATGGCCCCTTTCCCAATAACATAGTTCACTATAGAATAAAGGGCCACACTATTATCTAGGTGGATGGAATAGGTGAAAAGGTTCCTAGGTGACTAAGAGATGGCCTAATGTGGTATTTTGTATATTTGGTCATGGGTTGAGTGCACATATAATATGGAAAAAGATCAAAATAGGCCATAGGATAGGTTTAGGGATAAGATTAGGGTAGGGTGGTCTCAAGTGACACTTATTACATTAAAATTACCTTTTAAATGACTACATTTACCCACTATTTATTTTAGAATTACAAGAAAAAAAAATGACTAGGATAAAGGAAAAAGAGATGCACCTAGACTTACCCAAGAGGCAGAGTCCATGGATTTGGATTTGAGTGTGTGAACTACACTCTATTACATGTCCTATTAATGAAACATGTATGAATCAATCCTTACTTTATAAACATCAAAATAAAATAAAAATTTGAGTAAATGTGTGTGTGTGTGTGTGTGTGTGTGTGTGTGTGTGTGTGTGTGTGTGTGTGTGTGTGTGTGTGTGTGTTTGTGTGTGTGTGTGTGTGTGTGTGTGTGTGTGTGTGTGTGTGTGTGTGTGTGTGTGTGTGTGTGAGAGAGAGAGAGAGAGTATGAAAAAAAAGCCTCTTTGGGTATGCAAACTAATACTAAAACCTAGTGACATCTTATGTGTGTGTAGATGATAATTAAAGTAGTGAATAAATTGGAATGGGCTAATGGCTTTCCCAATCCCCATGAGTGGGTGGATCAATAAATCAAGCTGGCCTTGATTCTATCATTTTCCACCCCTACTCAGTGGATCATAATATGTGAATAATTTAGATTATACTAATGCATTGTCTAACCCTTTCATGTGGGTGGTTCAATAACTCAAGTAGGATATAAATCCATCATTTCCTACCCATGTTGATTATATGCATTTAATTTTGAAACTATGTGATGTAATCAAAATATTGTAAGATGGCTCTAGTCCACATGAAAACTCTGAAATGTAAAAATGGCTCTAGGCCACTCAAGGATGCTGACCATTACAGATTGAATGAGGCATAAATCTATTGTAAAACTAGTGAATATGGTGTATAGAGTATAAAAATTTGATAATAAAATGTATTTTTTATTTCACTTGAGAGAAATGGTTCCAAATTAAACATATAGGAATAATGTACCATGCATGTGCCCCCAATTTTGATATTTGTGTATATAGATTCTGAACTAAGTCCTACTAATTTATGTCTATGCATATGTAAAAATAAAATGTGAGTGATCATGACATGCTTGATGCCCCTAATATAATCAAACCTATGTGATTATTTTCAAAAACCAAGTATATATTGAACATATTTGATAATCTATGATCGAGAGTGTGCAAATATGAATTGTCACTACTATACCTTTCTCACAATTCTAGAATATTTTGTGTTTGAGACTAGTGGATAGTATCACAGTGGTGTATAGATAGTACCTAAACTCTCATTATACATATCCTTGTATCTAATTTCTAATTTCAATCCCTTCTTTAAACTCTAATTTGATTCCTTATCACACGTACTTTACTTCTTTCTTGACACTTAAGTCATTCTTATATTCACTACATCATTAACTTGCTTGCATCATTTAGTAATCTTTCATCTCTCTTGAATACATATAATATTTATCACATTAATCCTCACTCCCTCACCTCTTTTTCATCAACATCATCCTCTCATACTCACTTTTCAAAATTCCATTCCCAATTCTTGATTCATGCTTGCTCATTCTCACATATAGGTTCATAGGCCTCAAAAGCCTACGACATGGTCCAAGGTTATTGTATTATCTCTAGGTTTTATATGGCCATCCACCTAGTATTTTTTTTATATCCCTTACACATCCTATGATAATTCTCAAACCCCAAGTTTACACTCTCAACCAATCTACACTTTCCTCTTTAAGGCCTATCCTCTAATAGCCTATTTTAGCACAAATTTAGAAATTATAAGCAATATTCAAAGTTTACCATAATAATAAATCAAATTTTAGATAAATTTTATCCAATTTTATATTCATGTAAAATTTTAGGACCCAAATCTCAATGAAGACCTATTAACTCACCCTACCTCATCACCAATTATGTCTCTTTAGACCTAGTGCATTACCATAGTCTTATATACCATATTTTATGGTCTTATACCACTTTAAAAACAAACAAAAATTTATATCATATTAAATTACATAATAATTCAAATTTTCATGAGATTTAAATGGTGGAAAATCAAGTTATTCAATTTTTAATTTGAAAACCTTAGACTAGGTTTTGATGGACTTGTGCAAGGCTGAGAGCTTACCAAATGGGATAACATGAGGTTTATACCTTTTAAAACACTTAAAATACCTGTAAAATTTCTTTAATAACTCTCTTCAACTTCTCAAATTTTTATTTTTCCTTGATCAATCCTCAAACATCTCCAACAAGCTCTGTTTTAAAATTTTATGTGCACTATATGACTGTGTGAAGGTTTACCTTTATAACGTGCACTTATAAAGAATGTTTGCACATTTATATGGATTATTATCATCTAATAAAACTATATAATATTTTTTATACTCAATAAATTTAATAAATATTGAAATAATGTCATGTCCCCTTTTTAATTGACATGTTCTGAGTTCATGATTAGTCTATTATGCGACCTTCGTAGGCTAATAAGATGGATAGAGGGTCATAATGGAGCTTGGCTCGACTTTGATTCACAAGATTTCTACATTTGATTTTCATTCAGGGTATTTCAGACACATTTGGCCTGAGCTCCTACTTTTTAGGGATATCTGATATGCAGCGGAGCGCCTTTATTGTGGTATGGTTATGTGCGGAATCACTCCCTGATTCACTAGCTTCGATCGGTTCGTGGATCCGACATGTATTGAGGGAGATATTAATATTTGATTGATTTAATCGAATATTAATTATTTAGCCTAATTTTAATTAGAAACCCTAATTCTAATTTAAGAAACCCTAATTAGGGCAAGCATATCTTTTGAGGGTATAAGGGTTTCTCATGGAGGCCATTGATGATTATGTTATTGAATATTGATATTGATTTTGAGAATTTCTTCTATGAAGACTGAGCCTAGGGTTCAAGGATTCCATTTGCATTGGAGAACGTTCCCTCTTCAGTGTGTGCAATTAAGAGGCTATGGAATATCAGCTGATCTATTGCCAAAGTGAGAGATAGCTTCATCCAGAAGTTATCACAGAATTTCAGGTTTGAGAGATAACTTCACACAGAAGTTATCACAGATATTCCAGGTATTTATTGCTTTATGTTTTGATTCAATAAATTATACAGCTAGAGATCTACTGTGCTAGAGACATATATCTTCAGATCAGGGGTTGAAAATAGGGAAGTTGTGCTTAACTTGCGGCCGTACAGAATCCGTACGGGTTCGTATAGATCAGTGCAGGAACCGACCTCGGCAGACAGAGGGTTTCAATGACCGACATCGGTCGACTGAAGACCGACGTCAGCAGAAATCCGACCGGCAGAGACCGACGTCGGCGAGATATCGACCGACGACGGCGACTGTGTGTTGACACATAAGGGCCGAGACTTTCCAGAACTCAATTTGCACTTCCAGATTTGCAAATCCAGGGTTTTCAAGACTATATTTCATATTTATATGCATATTAGAGGACTGCAATTGTAATAATTTAGAAGGACAAGTGATACAATCTATAATTTGTTATTAAGAGACTATATTATTGTGATCTTTCTGAATTTATTCAACAACGATTATATCTTGGTTCAGATTTTTTGTGTTGCTATATTTCCTATTTAGAAGGGGATATTACAGTGGTATCAGAGCTAAATCCTGCCAGCCTGAGGGTCTATAGATCTTATGCAGCCACAAGAGTTGGGACCACACAGGTATAACACACGCAGCCGAGCCTTGCTTGAAGGTATCCAGTTGTTAGATCAGAGACCGATCATCATGAGTGACAGACGTGAGGGCAGCCCACCCAAGGGCCACAGGTATGATGTTGATTAGGCCACCAGAGAGTTTCAGCGTGCTATGATGATAAGCCAACAGCAGATGGCTCAGACACTACAGGGACTTATGACCATGATAGAGAGAATGAATGCACCTGATGGACTGAACAGGGACCAAAGAGATGATAGGAGTGCTACGGTTAATCAGAGACCACAACAGACTCACTCCAGGACAGCTGATAGACCTACACGCCCTTCATTTATTCAAGAAGAACCAGAGGTACCAGCAGATGAGGAGGCAGGGAATTCTCCATTTGCAGATGTTTACATGGCTGCAAATGATGAGTGGGACTTATTACCTCCTCATATCCAGGAGAGAACAACCTTTGATCATTTTGTCAATTTGAGGAGAGAGCACTATAGATTGGCTAGACAGGACAGGAGACCTAGAGTCCAATTCAGTGAGCTACAGAAGGCTACTGGTAAGCTTTCTTTGACTACTTTTGACGGCAGCGGTAAGATGATAGCTCAAGCTTGGGTTCATAAGCTTGACACCTTTTTGGCGTTGAGACCAATGTCAGAGATAGATGCCATCAAATACGCCACTTTGCACTTAGATGGAGTAGCACATGATTGGTGGTACCATGGTATGGTAACACTTCAGCATAATCAAGTGACAGAGTACCAGGACTTTGTGGATAGATTGGTTGAGCGGTTTGACAGGAGAGATCCCGAGGTTTACTTCCGAGATCTGGCACAGTTGAGACAAACAGGTAGCTTGGAGTCCTTCATTGGTGAGTTTCAGAGATTAGCAGTCATGGTACCCAATATTTCAGAGCGTAGATTGGTAGTTCTCTTCATAGAGGGATTGACAGAGCCATTGAGGGGTTGGATCAAAGCCTTTGATCCTCCTTCATTACAGGTAGCTATGAGGAAGGCACGTGATATGGAGATGGCAGCCCCATCCAATAAATTTAACACCAAAGGCACTTCTTCTTCTAGAGACCATAAGCACTCCCACGGGGATACGGAGAGACCGGATTTTAACATAGATAAATCCAGAGTTAAAAATGATTCAAAGGCCAATCCAGCAGCACCACCTTTGGATCGTGAGGTGCTTAATGATCTACGCAAGAAGAAGCTTTGCTTCTACTGCAAGGGACCATATGATATCCATCACGATTGTCCTTTGAGGCCTAAGGGCAAGGCGAATCGTATGATGTGGATATATTATGAGGAGTCAGATTCTGAGGATTCTGAACAGCATAACAGTGCTGAGGGGGCAGAGGCAGAGGCTTCAAGGCCTAATGTAGAGGCAGAGTTAGAGCTTCACCTATAGGAGGCCCGCATATCCAGCATACAGTCAGATGAGTCATTCAGACTCCGTGGAGTTTTGGCAGGGCAGAAGGTTATCACCCTTCTTGATACAGGAGCCACTCACAATTTCATAGATGATAGGTTTGTGGAGAAGCGTGGACTCACTACAGAAGCTTTTGAGGGCATCAGAGTTAAGGTAGCCGATGGTCACACTCTTAAGTGTGAGCGTATGATTAGAGACCTCCCATTGCGCTTGAACAACTATGAGTTCAACGCTGATTATTATGTGGTAAACATGGGGGATATAGACTTAGTCTTGGGTATGAAGTGGCTTCATTCATTTGAGGAAGTTACTCTTCGTCTCAAAGACATGGAGGTTCTCTTTAATGTTGATGGGATGACACATATTCTTAAGGCAATACGGGGCAGCAGCTTTAGATATATGTTTTTTCATCGGATGGAGGTACCTATACCACATAACATGATAGAGGGTGATGACAAGAGCACATTGGCACCAGTACAGGAGAGGTACGAGGACGAGCTTGGTCTTGAGGTGAGTTCAGTTCAGGAGTTGTCACATGTGGTGAGGACTCAACTTTCTGTTACAGTCGGGTCACAGGTTGATGATGATATGACTATGTCTAGCCTTCACAATCCAGTTTTAGATATTATTCAGGTACGGAGTTTGCTTGCTGATTGTCATTTATGGATTGGATGTTGGAGTGCTTATCTTAGTACAAGAGATGATGTGACGCCATTACATGAGAGTTGGGATGGACATGGCATGGGGTTCGTGTTAATTGACAGTGGTGGAGATCCTAACTACATTTGGGATCCAGGTGGGTTGATTGATTTGTCATTCAGTGATTGCTTGAGGGCAAGCAATTTCAGGAGGGACGGATTGTCATGTCCCCTTTTTAATTGACATGTTCTGAGTTCATGATTAGTCTATTATGTGACCTTCGTAGGCTAATAAGATGGATAGAGGGTCATAATGGAGCTTGGCTCGACTTTGATTCACAAGATTTCTACATTTGATTTTCATTCAGGGTATTTCAGACACATTTGGCCTGAGCTCCTACTTTTTAGGGATATCTGATATGCAGCGGAGCGCCTTTATTGTGGTATGGTTATGTGCGGAATCACTCCCTGATTCACTAGCTTCGATCGATTCGTGGATCCGACATGTATTGAGGGAGATATTAATATTTGATTGATTTAATCGAATATTAATTATTTAGCCTAATTTTAATTAGAAACCCTAATTCTAATTTAAGAAACCCTAATTAGGGCAAGCATATCTTTTGAGGGTATAAGGGTTTCTCATGGAGGCCATTGATGATTATGCTATTGAATATTGATATTGATTTTGAGAATTTCTTCTGTGAAGACTGAGCCTAGGGTTCAAGGATTCCATTTGCATTGGAGAACGTTCCCTCTTCAGTGTGTGCAATTAAGAGGCTGTGGAATATCAGCTGATCTATTGCCAAAGTGAGAGATAGCTTCATCCAGAAGTTATCACAGAATTTCAGGTTTGAGAGATAACTTCACACAGAAGTTATCACAGATATTCTAGGTATTTATTGCTTTATGTTTTGATTCAATAAATTATACAGCTAGAGATCTACTGTGCTAGAGACATATATCTTCAGATCAGGGGTTGAAAACAGGGAAGTTGTGCTTAACTTGCGGCCGTACAGAATCCGTACGGGTTCGTACAAATCAGTGCAGGAACCGACCTCGGCAGACAGAGGGTTTCAGTGACCGACATCGGTCGACTGAAGATCGACGTCGGCAGAAATCCGACCGGCAGAGACCGACGTCGGCGAGATATCGACCGACGACGGCGACTGTGTGTTGACACATAAGGGCCGAGACTTTCCAGAACTCAATTTGCACTTCCAGATTTGCAAAGCCAGGGTTTTCAAGACTGTATTTCATATTTATATGCATATTAGAGGACTGCAATTGTAATAATTTAGAAGGACAAGTGATACAATCTGTAATTTGTTAGTAAGAGACTATATTATTGTGATCTTTCTGAATTTATTCATTAACGATTATATCTTGGTTCAGATTTTTTGTGTTGCTATATTTCCTGTTTAGAAGGGGATATTACAAATAACCATCAAACATACCTCTCTAACTTGGCCTTCTTGATTGTATTACCACATAATTACTCCTACTGGACTGTGTTGTAAGTGCATTCATTCTTATTTGGAAAATAACTTATTTTATATATATATATATATATATATATATGAGAATAAATAAATAATAAATTATTAATATCATTCCATTAATCTCATTAAATCACTCAAATACATACTAAAACATTCTTTTATTCATTGATCACCTTGTTCTTACAACATTCAAACACAAAATTTTACAAAGGCAAGCAAAGTTATTTATAAATATTGGACTTTATTGTTATTATTCAAGATATAACCCTATGTTTATCAAGGATATATTCTCATACCTACCTAATATCACACTTTCTTCTCTCTTTTGCATACACCATCCCATTCTATAATACCAAAACATACAAGATAACCTCCTTTACAAAGCCAACCCCACAAAGGGTGGTAGTTACAAACCCAAGTTCTTGGATTACATTGATTCTGGACCATGTAAATCAAGTTAATAAAAAAATAACACACATAATAGTACCTAATAGGACCCTTACAAACATTAATCAATGTTGTCATTCCCCAAAACATCTAAACTACCAATCAAATCTAGTTACAAATTTCAAATTTTTAAATCTTCCCTTTTTGGTGGGAAACTTCAAAAGGTCTAGAAATACACACTTATAAGAATATAAATGACTATAAAACATCCTAATGGTCCATATAATACCTCTAACATAAAAATCAAACAAAAAATGGTCATAATTAAACTCTTGAACATACTATCACCTTATGTTATCTTGTGATGCTCTGCATCAAGATCTTGAAGTGGAAAATTTTAAGCTTTTGTTCAAATGTACCTTATCTAACTTATTCTTTATTTTCCAATTATTTATCCTTTGATGTTATGAGCTCCTCTTATTTTTTCTCCTCTTATATTTTTAATTTATTCTCATCTGGTTCTTTTGTGTTTGTCTTCTTGCCTTGTCTTACCTCTTTGCCAACTCATCTTATACCTTCATAAAGTACATGATCTTTTGAAACTCTTTATCCAATTCATATTATATCCTCTCCTTCTCATATTTATATTCCTCATAATATACCTCAGATTGTTGGTTCTTATTCTTCACTCTAGCTTCTACTCCATATCTTCATTATTCATTTGTCATTATTGGTTCACACACTCTTTGTTGGTGCATCTTCTCAGCAATGTTTTCTCCTTTGTCCTCATGCTATAATATTTTATCATGAATCTTCACCCTTTTCATAATATAAATTATATTATATTTGGTTTCCCCATCATGATACTCCACCCTCTCATGCTGAGTCTTCTCATAGCCTTCTTGCTCATCTTGCATTGGTATCTCCTTAACCAATTTAGGTTCATCAAAACATAACACTTCATGGTAACATTTCATCTTAATATCATCATGAATAATAAAAACCAACTCAGATATAAAATTTACAATGTAATATATCAATTTCTTACCTTTCTCTTTCTTCATTTATTTATTTTATTGCTCACTTGATTGTAGCTATTCTTTGATAAGTCTTTGCTCTTCAACTCTTAGAATTCTTCTTGGACTAGTTCTTGGGCTAAGAATTCACTCTCATTTCTCTCTCCATGCTAAATTTATCTCAATCCTTCCCTGAATCACATTTGAACTGATCTTATCCTCCTCTAAACATGCTTTTTATACCCAATCATCTCCTTTGTGAGGAACATGGTTATCTTCCTCTTTCTATTTTTATATTATGATATCTTGTACTTGATTATTTTCTTCATTTTATCATGGATTTAATCCCTCTATTTCATCTCCATACCTAGACCATCATGCTTAATATATTCTAAATTACATTCATGAAACTTGATAGTCTCTTCAAGGATCTCATGGTCCTTTCCATCCTCTCTTGCTCTTGTATTCTCCTTCCAATCCTCTCCAGGAATCCATTTCATCTTCTTAAGTTACTTATCATGTCCTACTAACCTATGTTATTTAATTTTATTAGTGGTTACCATTATGGGTTATTTGACCAATTCACATGATGTTATACTTAGCTTGTTCATAGTGTTATACTTACCTTGGCTTGCAACCTTGTTTGATTCACCTTGTACCAATTATTGTTCATATTCTTGGATGTAAATCACTACTTGATTATAATTTTTTTACCTTTTATGACCTATAAGTTCATCTTGTTGAAGTTTTCCCATGGGCATCATTCACCTTATCCTTGAAATCTTCTTTTCTTCCTTTTGAAATTCTACCTCTAGCTCTTGTATGATAGTTTCAACCTTATTTTAACTTTGATTTATGAACTATAATAGGTAAAATTAAAATTATTACACCATTTCTCTCCATAACAAACCCTTTTCCTCATTATTCTCTTACATGTATTATACCATAACTTGTACTTGGGCTCTATTTTCATCTTGTGTTAATCTAGACACTCTTTCATACTCTTCTTGTATCCACCCTTAATATTATATGATGTATGCTACCTTATCCATCATTATTTATCTCTCTTGACCCTCCATTAGCTCATGCCAAGTGATCATTTATTCAAATTTTATTCTAATACAAACTTTGTCCTTTTCTCCATTATTTATGGCATGATCCAAAGTTGCCATCATTTCTTGTAATTGCTCCCAACTCTCATAGACAAATGGCTAGTCTTGTTCCTTACCTAACAACTCTTCATCACCTTCAATCTCATATTTTATCTCCTTTATTGATTCATGTAATAAAAAATCAAATTTATGATCTTCATACCTATTTATTCAATTCTCTTTCTTTTATGACTTCAATTAGGCATCCTTCTTCTTAAATATCTCCTTCTCCAAGCATCTCTCCTCTTTTAGGGTAACAAACCAATGTACATTTATAAATTACTGCCCAATAATCTTATTATTTAATATAAACATGTGTTTCATGATTTATTTCAATAATTATTTCAATTTTTATGTCCTCAAAATAGACTTCTTATTTCTTCACTTTTATACCTACAGATATACATGACAAGAAATCATTAGATTTGAAATTTTGAGACTTGTTTTTTTTTCACCTTATCCTTTGTAAGTTGATTTATCTATTTCCTATCTTCATCTTCCATGAATATCTTATTCTCTTTAAGGTGTTTCTCACCTTCCTATTATCTACCAATGTATTCATCCATCATGGACTTATTCATCTCCTCCTTGAGCTATTTACATAATAGATTATTTTATTTATCATTGTCTCTCATGAAAATATTTCTTCTCCTCTCCATGAGTAGCCTTACAGTCCACTTAAATCTCTTCATATTATTCATTGCCCATCCATACCATTGGCATTCATTTTATTTCATGAAATCCACCAAGATACTTATCCTCTCTAACTTTTGACCTATCTCATTCATCTCCTCTTCAACAACCAACCCTTTTCTTTTTGGGTATTCCTTCTTTCTCTCATTATGGTACTCTAACTCAGTTAATTTGTTTCTATCCTTTGACTTTTTTTATCTTCATATTATCACAAGAAATTATTTTTCACCTTGATTTAAAAAGTCTCTTTCACCCTACCTTGGTGTCTCAACTTGGGTTATCTCCTCTACCTGTTCTATTGACACTCCTATCTAAGTCTTTTTCACCTTGGAACTACAAATCTCTTATTGGAGTCTTTAGTATCTCTTCTTTGGTATGATATTCTACCATAAAATATTTAACTCTATTTTTTTCTATCTTATTATATTCATACAAACTCAATTAGTAACCTTTAACAACCTCAAATAACAACCTTTAATAATCAAAAGCATAAACTATTTCAAGAGCTTACCTTCTCTGATACCACTTGATGTAGAGTTTATTCATATATTATCATTATACATCTCCATGGACATAATCTATTCCATCAATCCAATATTTAAACTTTGAATTGATTCCTTTTCACAGGTACTTTTCTTCTTTCTTGACACTGGGTCATTCTTAGCTTCTCTAGCTCATAAATTGCCTTACATAATCTAGTCCTTCTCTCTCTCTTGAAGAAATATCATATTTATAATCTTCCTTTTAACTCCCTCACCTCATTATAATAAAAATCATCCTCTCATATTTATTTTCCAAAACTCCATTCCCCATTCTTGATTCATGCTTGCTCATTCTCACATACAATTTCATAGGCCTCAAAAGCCTAAAATGTCAGGATTAGGAGCACAATTGATTACCTTGTATAAGCAACTAAACATGGAATTTAACCATAAGTAAAATGTAACTAGAATTTAGAAATAGCACAGAATATGAGAGGCAACACACAATTGTATCCAACTCATCCAGAAGGAAATTACAATAAAGAGATCACACTCTTTCATCCACTTCGTGGGCATACCAGTAATCTTCCCTTAAGAGTTCTCTTCTCTCAATACAGGTCATAATAAACAACTCAAACATAGAGTTGATGTTCACCTCAACCAGTCAGTAACAATACTACTAGTACACAAGTACGCAACATACTCCAAGTAGATCTCACTTGATCTTGCTCCCTATTGTGTTGCAGATCTCCTTTGATCATGCTACCCCATAGATCTCCTTTGACCTTGCACACACACACACACACCTGCAGATCAACCAACCTTACTTACCCATGTAGATCTTCTCCCTGATCTTGCAACAACCTACAGATTAACTTGATCTTACACACCATGGAAGAACCCTTGTGATTCCACCATCGAAAGAACTCTTCTGGTTCTAAAATTTACAATATATCCCCATGGGTCTATTATATAGATCCCATGCAAAAAATAATTAGACAAGTGGCTCAAGACTAAAATTAGTCTTTACATGCAAACAACCGGTTCGACAAACTAACTGTTCATACAAAAAATAGTTTTGGAACTGCACAGGTGATCGACATCGGTCCCTATCTATTTGGAGGTGACCGACGTCGGCCAACTCCTGATCGATGTCAGTTTCTATCTATCCACCACTAATTGACGTCGGTTGGCTTGCTGACGTTGGTGATTGTGACACTCAACAACCTCCATGTTTGCATCCGGGTGAAGCTTTTAGCTCCACAACCTAACATAAAACATAGTCTAAGGTTATTATCTTCTCTTAAAAGTTTATATGTCTATCCAATGAGTATTTATTAAATCTCCATTACACATCCTATCATAATTCCTAATCTCCAATTTTGCACTCTCAACCAATCAACACTTTCCTCTTGAAGGCCTATCCTCTAATAGCCTTGTTTTAGCATAAATTTAGTAGGTGTGAACAATATACAAAGTTTAAAATCAAAATAAAGACATTTTTACATAAAAATTTATCTTATTAAAAAATTTTAGGACCCAAATCACAAGGAAGACCTAATAACTCACCCTACCTCTTCACTAATTAAATCTCTTTAGGTCTAATGTATTACCATAATCTTGTATACCATACTTTATAGTCTTTTACCACCTAAAAATCAAAAAAATAATTTAGATCATGTGAAATTAAATAATAATAAAAAGTTTCATGATATTTTAATGGTGGAAACTCAAGCTATTCAATTTTCAATTTGAAAACCCTAGACTAGGTTTTGACAGGCCTGTGTAAGGTTGAGAGCTTACGAAATGGGATAACATGAAGTTTATACATTATAAAATAGTTAAAATAAATTGAAAATGTCCTTTATACCTCTCTTCACCTTTTAAAATCTTTATTTGTCATTGATAAAAACTCAAACATCTCAAATAAGCCTCGTTTCAAAATTATGTGTGTACCATATGACTGTATGTGAAGGTTTACCTTTATAAGTTACACTTTTATAAGTTGTCTCAAAATTAAAATGGATTATTATCATATAATTAAATTATATAATATTATTTATATTTATATCATTAAATAAATTTTGAAACAACTATCAAACATACCTCTCTTACTTGACCTTCTTGACTATATTACCATAAAATTGATCATAATGGACTGTGTTGTAAGTGCATTCATTCTTATCCAGAAAAGAATTATAGAAACCCAATATATGAAAACAAATCAAAATTAAATGATTAATATCATTTAATTAATATCATGGAATCACTAAAATACATTTTAAGATATTTTTTAATTCCTTGATGACCTTGTTCTTATAACAGTCAAACACAAAGTTTTACAAAGGCAGGCATAGTTATTTGTACATCTTAAACTTTATTACTATTATTTAGGCTCTCCCCCTTTGTAATTTGAGGATATACTCTCCTACCTAACTAATATCACACTCTCTTATCTCTTCTACATGCATCCTCCCCTTCTCTAATACCAAAACATGAAAGATAACCTCCTTTATAAAGTCAACCCCACATAGGATGACAGTTACAAAACCTAAGTTCTTGGATTAAATTTATTATTAGCTGTGAATGTAAATTTAAGACATATTTTACACACCTTATAGGGCATAATATTAACCCTAATAATATTCATCAACCTTGGTATTTCTCACAAGATCCAAACTACCAATCAAAGCTAGTTATAAATTTCAAATTTTCAAATCTTCCCTTTTTGGTGGGAAACACCAAAAGGTCTAAAAACACACACTTATAAGACTTTGAATGACTTTAAAACACACTAAGGGTCCCTATAATACCCTTAACACACAAATCAAATAAAAAATTTCATAATAAAATTGTTTAACATGTCGTCACCTTATGTTATCTTATGATGCTTTACATCACATAGTCCCTTTTGCCAATAACACATTGTGCTATAGACCACTATATTGTGATACTAACCAAATGTGATGTTTTTAAGGGAAACCAAGATTGGTCTATATGTGACTATTTTTCATTATATTTTATTGAATCTAATTTGTGTAATCTATGTTTGCACGCTAAAAATTGTGTTCTGAGTGCACTACGATGCCATGATCTCTAGATAAAGCCCTATAAATTACCTCTTTTTTAGGGGAGTTGTTAAACCTATTTAATTATTATTCTAAAAAAAAAAGTTATGCATCATGTGTGTTATACTAAAAATATATGATATCTATGTGATAAACTAATATAATGTGTATACATGACATCAAAATGTAAAATAGTCAACATAAATTGGTAATGTATGATGTATGTTAGATATAGCATTCACATTGTTGTCAAGATAGATATGAAAATGTAAGCATGTATATGAATAAAAAATATTAATATAATTTAAGTAAAACACTAATGTATATGGGTCATGATGTCCATCAAGGCACCCAAGAGGGAAGGGGAGATGCATGAGGTCCCTCATGGTATCACAAACTAGATGCAAATGCAATAAGCAAGAGAAAAGTGTCATGGTCATGATGCATAGACACAAACACATGGGGTATGCCAAGTAGGCCAAGGGGACATAATATAAGGGACATGGTCATATGTCACTAAGTTGAGAAATAACACACATACAAGGACATGTTTAAATGTATAATATGTAAAGAACAAGAAATATTAAATTAGAGACACAAGGAAGGACATGTTCAAATGTCCATATATGCAATCAATAAGCACATACAAGTACATGGGCAGATATCCAAAGCATACACATAATGAAAGTAATTATCTTTGATCCATAAAATACTGGTAGATTCAAATTACCTCAAGTAGATGTAGAAGCAAAGAGACACAATAAGATCTAAAATAGTGAACATAGAAATGAAAGTATGCATAATTATGTTGTACAAGTCTATATAAGAGCAATAATTTACATAATTTGAGTTTATAGTAGTAGAAGTTAGCAAAAACTTAGTGTAATATAGGATGATCAATATCAAGATATAATAAATGATAAATTTTTGATATGGAGTATATAAAGATATAATCTAGTAAACTAGAAGCTATGTGTATGATGCCCCCAATGGGATAATATAACAATGTTGAATATGTGTATGTGCCCCCAATGGGTAGATAATATCAAATATGTATCTATGTAGAGGACTTGAGTCCTGTAGTATTCTTTGAACACTTGAAAGGAAAAATTTAAGCATGTATGTATGATAAAATAAACTATACTAGCATAAATAAAATATGTAGTACCTAGAAAATATAAGGAATGTAAACATGGAAATGCATGCAATCTAAAATTTCTAGTTTTTGAGAAAATATTTGAATGTTTTTATATTTTTGACCATATTATATAATTTTTGTGTTTTCTAAGTATAGGTTACATATAAGAAACATGAAAATGAAACTATATACAAAGTGAAATATCAGAGAAACTATGTACAAATAAGCTATGAGAACATACTAACCGATGAGTCTCACAAGAGGCTCACTATCAAGGTGACATATATCATGTAAATGAAGAATGAATGTACATAATGTGTGAGGAAATATTTTAGATCTATAAACTAAATGTACTAAATAATTTGTAGTTGAAGCTGACTATGAAGTATGGCCATAAATATGCATAGCTAACTAAACTAGCTTGTGAACTATGAGGCTCTTTAGGACCCATATAGTGGAAGAAGTTGTAACTAGTGTGGATTTTCTATATGGAGTGTTGTGGGGACTTGATAATATTTATTTGGGTGTGAATTGGGTAGATAGAGGATCTCTAGAATCTATAATATGTCTCTATAATAGGGGTATTTCTAATAAAGGTCTCTGTGGGAGAGTATGTATACATGGTAATGTTGTAGAAGTAGACCTCACCTAAAATGGTGGCTCAACTGATATATGAAATGTGGTAATGGATGGAACTATTATTGGTGATTAATTTGTAGTTGGTTTTGGAGTAGGTAAATGATATTCATATGGAAATATTCCAATTGTAATAACCTAATTAACATGTATACACTTAAGACATATGTGTATAGTGGAGGGGATGAATCAAAGCTTCTATATCCAATGCCTACCTAATAACATGTCAAATGTGTTATCAGTAGGTACCACTATGAATTTGGTGGCCATATGTGTAGGACTAACCTATAATGTAAGTACTCTCTCCCCAATGGAGCTCTAAACGTAGCCACTAAAGCCATGAATAATTGTATCTATCAGTGGAATATCTCGATCTAAATAGCCCAATTGATGGATATGTGTAGTAGTACACATATTAATGCTTAACCTATTGTCAACCATGATATTCTAAATAATATGATGATCAATGTAAGCTCATACAAAGAGTGAATATAAATATGAGTCATCATCAATGATCTCTTATTCTAATAAAGTGAAAAGAAGCCTAGTTAGTACTATATTATGATACACACCAATGATATTATATATAGGGTTTGTGTCTATTATATGAGTATGATAGGATGGTGGTGGTGGATGTGTCTGATAAGTATAATTAAAACCTAAAATGTCTATTTTTTCATTAATCATTTGCTTCAAAAATAGATCAAAAAACATTTTCATTTATATTTATATATTTGGTTATTATTTTGGTGTTTCCATAAGAGTGTTCACATTAATGAGATTGGTCTCTATAAAATCTTGGATCTTATTCTGTAAGATGATGCATATGTTTGTAGTATGGTTGGGGGCCCTATGATAGTTATAAAATGCATTGAGATCATAGTTCTTTGGAAGAGGCCTAGTCATATCAACCTCTTTTATTGGAGGGAGAGGTATGAGATTGCATTCCAAAAGTCACTGGTGTATGTGAGATGGGGTTTTAGGAGGATTTGTAAAATTTCTCCTTATATGAGCTGATAAAACTAAATGAGGAGTTGGTTCTGATGCTATCTTGACTATCGTATTTTTTTAATTCTTGTTTTCATTAGGCCTCACCTTGTATGTGGGATTATTTTAACTCTTATTAGTGTAATCCTCCCTGATTGTGTACTTTAAATTGCCCAAGGAGAGAAGGTTGATTTCCCATTCCTTCACTATATGGAATACATTTGTAAATTATGAAAACCTTTTTAATAATATATATTCATGTAATGTTTGTAATAATATTTGATTTAATATGTTTTAGAGTTCTCTATCTACCATGGGGATAGTCATCTTTGCTAATATAGTTTTATATCACAAGATATATTAAGTTATTGGCTCATTAAATTTTTTTGAGTCATGTAATTTGAGCATATGAAACTTTATCACTAATGTTGATTGAAAAATGTGCCAAAAACATATCTAAAAGTGGATTAAATTCTATAATGGAAAAAATAAGAATATAATATAACTATTGTAATGCATAATCATTTAAAATACAAGGTAATAACTTAGTTAGGATCCAATCATTGGACACATAGTCCAAATATGCTTTATAAAAAATGTGTAGATGATGATCTGGGTAACATTTACCATCATAAATAGTAAGCTAAGGTGCTATAAATCTAGATGGAATATAATTTTCCTCTATATGTTATTCCAATGGTGTATGTAGGAGCACATGAGAGTCTAAGGCATGAGATGGTCTAGTGGGACCCTACTAAATATGCAAAACCTTGGCCTACATAAAATTGCCCTCATGCATAAGGGATTGTACATCCAAAAAGGAGGAATTAATTTTATCCATATAAGGTGTTTCCAATGAATAGGATTGGATAATTATAGTAGGTTATTGTAGAATTTGAGTTATCCCAATAATAGGTGTAAAAATATTAGCATCTGTGGGGTTAGAGGATTGACCAAGTGATGTATTATTTATTTCCAATATAGCTTGCAAAGTCTATGCATCATCATGGGGATGTTCCTAAAGTCTATCTTTGAAACTCTATAAGATCTCATCCTATTTGATTATAAGATTTTCATCATGGAGGGGGGAGTGTGTCCTGAGTCCCTTCTCATGTATCATCAAGATATTGATTATATTTCTCACGTTCTAATGTATTATCATTAAAGTCCACATAATCAAGATGTGAAGGATCAATTAGGGGGGTTGTAACTGGTCCTTTATCCATGGTATAAAATCGAATGGAAGGAATATTGTTATGATCAATAGGATTAACACTAATCCTAACACTTATTATTAAAGGAATAGATATAATGTTTTTAGATAACATATAGTAAACAAAATGAAAGAGTGATAATAAAATAGAATATATGAAATATAAAAATCCTAACAAAACAAATGGAAATAGGGAAAGGAAGGATACAAACCCTAAGACATCGAAGGCTAGGGTTTAGATGGTATTCAAAATAATTTAGGTTTGCTAGATGATTTAACTATTTTGGGAATTATAGAATGTAAAACCCCAAGTAGATAAAAACTGAGTATATAAATCAGGGAATAAATATAGTAATATCAACAACTACTAATTTGTATAATAGTTGATTTATTTGCTTAGCCTATAAATAAAAATATATTACAAAGTAGATACTTATCTATAAGAATGACTAAGACGGACAAGTGGAAGGATATAAATTGGTAAAATAATAGTATAGGGTGTCATCAATAGGTAATAGGTGTTAGAGTTTTCTTTACATAGTAACATGGTCCTTCTACCAATAACACATTGTGTTAGTTTCCTCCTATGCCACACTAATGACCTTGAGCATATATAATAATGAGTTTTTGGGAATATTTTCACCTTATTATAAGAATCTTGTTTCTATATGATCAATTCTTTGATCATTATCTATTTTATGTTTTTACTAATCTTGATGTGAAACCTTAAGCCTCTATGCATACTAGGGTTTTGAGGAACACAAGTGGAAGTGGAGTGGCATTAGTAGGGTAGGTTTAATGTGACCTCAACACCCCATATTCTAAGTGTAGTTACCTATATGTGACCTACATACCAATATATTGAAAGGGGATCAATCTTGATGTAGTTATCCCAATCTAAATGCTAGTGCAAGTGCAAGTGGATGCTATTATAAATGTCAATTTGAATGATTTTATTGTGTATTTAGAATAAAAACCTAAGTAATCTAAGTTTTGGGCTATTATAGATGGGTGTATGTAGAATTAGGGTAGAATAAGGATCAATGGCATCTATTTTCCATCCAATGGATAAATGAATAAGAGTGGTCTTCATATAGTTTTCTAGTGCTTATCAAGATATGAAATGAGTCTAGGATAACCCTAAAATTCTTTAGGAAGCAAAAATATATTCATTAGGGGTAAATAAGGTAGAGGCTGAATAACACTGCCCCTTTACCAATAACATAATGTGTTCTAGACCAAAGGGCCACAATATTGTCTAGGTGTCTAGAACATGTGAAAAGGGTCATGGGTGCCTAGGATATGGATTAATTTGGCTATTGGTAATATTGGGAATGGGTTGAGTTCACATATAAGATATAAAAGGATCAAAAGAGTCTGTAAGAAAGGTTTAGGGCTAAGATAAGGGTAGGGTTGTCTCAAGTGATACTTATTTCATTAAAATGACATTTTATATGACTATAGAGGAAAATGTAGACACTAAATTTGAAATATATAACACATCATTATTTTATACTTTAAATTACTTCTCATGGTTGTACCCTTCATTTCCTAATACCTTCCTACCATTGAAAGTCTTGCATCTAATATCTCTTATGCCTATTACTTATATTTTAGTCTAACCATATATTATTATGATGACCAAGCCTTTTGTACTAATTAAAATGTTATAAACATATTTATTATAATCCTCTATAGGTTTTACACTTGTACCTATTTTCTAACTTCCTAGATACTTACATCTTAGCTAGATGCCTACGTTGATGCTAGTGTCTTGTGTAAAACTAAGTGTCCAGTAACCTAAAACCATCAAATTTATAAATGAAATGTATTCATATGGTTAGCCTAAGTTATTTTACATGAGATATTTCTAAAAGGGATTGATATATATATATATATATAATATCAACCCTCATTCATTCCTCACCTAGCACAAACATAACAAACTAAAAAGGTAACTTACCAAAGATACCCAATCAAGCATTTATGTGAGAAAAGCTTCCATATTCTCTCCTATTTCAATATCAGTCATAAAGATAACCCATCTAAAAGTATAAATTAATAAAATATCACTCCATGATCCATAATTTTCCAAATTACAAGATAAGTCACTTTGTGTATTTGTTTATCATATGTTTCATCTTTATAAATAGAAATTAATTACATGAGAGAACTACATAGGCCCTAGTTAGAGTATTAGATATGTTGGACGTGCCCATTAACATAGGGGTCATTAGGGTAGATTAACACCATGTGATCACTAACTTATTTTTATAATAGTAACTCCATGGGTGAATATCTAGGGTTTTTATCATTTAAAAAAGAGTGATAGCCTATGCAAAATATCCAAACACACTAAAGCAAAGGTGATAGAAAACCTAGAAGGTTCCAAGTGGTTGCACTCAAATATAATTGATATTCCCTGCTAGACACATTCATTTAAATAATATTATAACATCAACGTAATCATCCAAATATGATTCAAGAATTTGAGACCCAAAAATATAAATTTATAGAATCTGATGACTATTCCAATATCATGATCCAATCTAGCTATATATTGTTTAAACCTAGATCTACATGCATTCAGTAAACTAAGTAATATTATTTATATGTTATTACAATATCAATCAATATTTATACTTTATATTTTTACCACATGCTAGAATTATAAATTTAAAATATTATTTATACTAGTTTAAAAATTAATTAGACTAGTATAGATCTATTTATCACCCTTGTGATTATTCATTTCTATATTCTTAACCCTAACTATATTGAATCATCTAAATTTAGGGTTAAATGAGAATTTAAATAAGTCATTTTAGGTTACATATAACTTATTTTGTTTACCATTCCACCTTACCCATTTAAAATAATTCTAATCCATCATTTAGTTCAATTAAAATATTGTACAACCATTTACTTCATAACCAAAGTACATATTTGTTGAGATCTAGTGAGATCTACATCTATGTTTTATAGGCTTAGGATTTGGAACCATTTCCTATTTGAAATTCACATTTTGGGTAACCATTTTTTATATGTACATATTTATTTTTTCCTTAAACTATCATCCAAGTAGCTTTGTCTTTATTTTATTGACCTTATTTGAGTCCTACTCTATTGAGAGAAAAATGACAATAGTAGGTCATCCTAGCTCATGCATACATTCTAGTGAAACTGATGTGAATATTATCCAAAAATTGGTTGGATTATTTTCATATTTCTCATTTTATATTATTTTTAACATCATAAAATATCACAATCTATCTTTCACTCTAATTGTATTGACTACCCTGATATTTTTTATTAGTCTTAGAAATTGTACTGATCAGCTTGGTATAGTTCGATGTATATTTCCAATTGCATTGGTTTATATATCTTTCCAAATTCACCTACAGAACTAGTAAAATTATGTGTACCTTTCCAACTACACTATCCAACTTGATATAATTTTCTATATCTTTCTAATTTCACCAACCAACCTGATATAGTTTTGTTTATCTTTCCAACTGCACTAATAAACCTATTGTAATTATATTTATCCTAAATCTATCCTATTATAGTTATTTTTATTATATTACACTATAAACTCCTTTATTTTATAAATTATATTATCCAAACTGATACAATCTATCTTTTAGATCCAGAAACCAACAATATCAATGAACCAAATGTCATATGTTTCTTTTGACCAACCTTTTTCCATATTTAATTTTCACTTTTATTCATTAGGAAATATCCTATTATAATATTTACTATGAACCTTAACCCATTTTTATTTTCCATGGGTGTTGATTTTCTTTCATCTATGACCACCATTGAAGGCAACTCCTCATGGTACAACTCTACTACACCTTTTATCATGGCTGACAATCCCAAAGATGATATTCCCACTTATGATGATAATTATAGTGAAATTGAAGATTATAAATATGGTCCCCAAATTTATGTATATCCCTATGAAGATCCTAATGGAACCAATTTTGACACTCCTAACATTGATGAAGATACTTATGATGAACTTCCCATTTATGACCATGATGATACTTATTACAGGAGTGAAAATCCTAATTCTAAAAATTATATTAGAAAAAAATATTACCAATATGGTCCTACCATTTATTATGATATGTATGAGGACATTATTTACATCAAATTTAATAATTTTGACATTGGCAAATATCCCCATGGTGATCTTCACCCTATAACCCTGACAATCATTACACTTATAGTTAGACTAAAAATTATCCTCCCAATCATGATGATCCATATGAATATCTTCATTATTCAACCTTCACCACTTCTCACATGGTTAAAAATAAGTAAAATTATTTTACCATCTATGATTATGATTTTTATGGAGGTGAAGACCCTAGAATGATAGTGAATAATCTCTTTGATGACATTTATGACATAAATGAAAACCCCTCTTACAATTTTACTATCTATAACAATCCAAAATACAAATAAATCAATTATGTGCATGGTTTAATTGATTTATATTAACCCTATACCCCACCCATATAAGGCCTTATATGAAAAAATCATCAAACCTTAGCTCACATTAAACCAAATTTTATCAACTCATCAGCTTATGAAGAACACCTAATTAAATATCCTACCATATTACATATTATATGTTATTTTAATCCTTGATATTATATGCAAATTCATAGCTATTATACTTCCACCTCTTCTAATATACCAAAATAACCACTCAAACCACTTATTTCCAATGGTATCAACCACATTGATAAGTTCGGTTGCACTCACCTACAAAAAAATGCACAAACCATGATCTTAAATGTGCCAACAATGTTTTAATTTAATATCTTACTTCAAACAACCACACTAGCCATGATATAAAATGTTTCAATATAATTCTTTTACCTTTTGCCAACTACCCCAGCCATAACCCATAATGTGTCAATATAGTTCTTTTACATTTACTTAATTACACTGGTCATGACCCAACATGTTTTGATATAATTATTCTCATTTCATAGGTTGATTTGGTTCATTTTATTCTTATTACACTAGACTATATCGACTAGATGATATATTTCATTTTAATATTCTTTTTTATATTACCAATTTTACCTATATAGTTAATTTTAATCTTATTTCTCTAGACTATATCAATCAAACTGATACCATACATCAATTTTTTTATCACCTCTCAAAGATCTTGAAATTTCCATTGATGCCATAGTCCCTATTGTAACACAGATTTACATATATTTTGTCATCATTATTAGGCCCGCTAATCTTGAGGTTAAATATAATTCATCTAAATTCCATAGGTTATGGCATCTTACCAATTATAATTCATGAAATTTAGAATTATAATTATAAATCAAACAATGAAATTATCTATTACAAACTTAACATAGAACCTTATATTGAGATTTAACAAAATAAAAATAAAATGCAATTTACCTTCACCTTACCAAATAATTTAAGATATTATCCTTTGATGACTAGATTGTGATTTCATGATCTTGGTATGTAGTTATTCAATTCAAATATCTGATGAAAGGGACATTCAACAAAACTTCATTGCATGATGTTGATTCTCAATGAAAAATTTGATAGCAATTTGATAGCTTAATGATTGATTTTTTAACATGGAGAAAACATGTAAATCTATAGGCTTTTCACATGGTAAATGTATGGTCATATTTAACCTTTAATTATTATATATCTTAATTTTTTGATGGCTATACTTGAGTCATCGTCTATGTGGATAAGACTAATTACTCAAATGGTTGAGAAATATGGGGGAAGTTAGTTGGAAGTTGAAATATTATTAGGAATGAGTCAAGTTAGTTGAATGACTCACCATGGTAATTTCATGTTTAAAGAAATTTTTTAGATGACTCAAACTATTAGTAGAGAAAATTATGGAAATGGTTTGGTGACTTGACCTTTTGGTGGAGAGAATTGAGGATGTGGTTTGGTGACTTTGAAATTAGAATTATTAATTAGTTTATGGAATTATGTGCACATGTTTAATAATAAATGAATAATTTAATTAAGATTAATCAAATATTTGAATTATGAAGAGAAAAATATATTAGTGAACTTAGGATAAAATCAAAAAATTAAATAAAGTTATTAAAGAATAGTGGTGATTGTGTTGATATTTGGTACAACTAATTATGGCACTAGATATGGAAGAATTTAGGTGTTCACATTCCACCTCTTTAAAAGGGTGTTGTGACTGGAGGAAGTAATAATTTTTTAGATAATAAATAAAATTAGAATGGAAATGATGTAGTTAGTAGATTCATTGAGTGGTTTGAATGAGTTGTTAGGTCAGTAGATGCCCCATTGAGAGATTGTGTGAAGAGAAATGATGTGGTGGGGTGATTTAAATGAATAAATGATAAAGAGGATTTGAGTGGATAGACCAAAAAATAGAGTGATTGATACCATAATAAACAATATTACCATTCTTGATAAAATTCTTGCATGATTTGATGAATGTTTAAAATATTTTTCCCCAAGCAGATAGTTACTATAGAGTGGATGTTGGAAACTATATTTCCCAAGATAAATTGCATGCTTAGATTTTACCCATGTAGATAGTTACATAAAAGTGGATGTGGGAAGGATATATCCCATCGATAAGCTATGAACTATTATGAGAGAAATATAATTCCAATTATTTTTGGTTGATTGACTTACTTGATTTACAATCAATAAATAAATAAATATATAAATTTGATTGATAGGATGTGTGATGAGGTGATAGGTTTATGAAATAAGCTAAAAAGGGAAAAAATATTTCACTATGGCAAGAAATTTTGATTAGGGCGGGTAAATAAATAGGGGTAGGGGAAAATTACAATTCATCTAAATTTATTTTTACTACTTGCCACCTAGGATTTGAATAATGCTCTAGATTTATAGAAAGGAGAGTTATAAAATAGATCATATTCTATATGATAGGCATTGTATTGAGAAAGTGAGGGAGTATCAAAGACCATAGGAACATGAGCATATGGTAAGTAATGTTTTGAAAGAGTGAAATTTATTATCATAAATGCATGTTAAGGCAACCTAAATGATTTAATTATTTTGTGAAATCATTTGGGAAAAAGGTGAAATTATTTGGGCCAAATTATGATTTTGTTAGTAGTAGTGATTTTTTTGTGTCTATTGAAATCATTACTTTTCATGGGAAAATAATTACAATGGTTAGTTTTATCATAGTGGTTGTAATTCATGTAAAATAATAACAAATTTATGGTAAATAATAGTGAAGTCATCTAGATTAGGTTGAATGTAATTAACTATAAGAATAATTAGTTGTGAAATGATGATTTTGTGTTAGTTTTAGATTGATAGATAAAAAAATAGTGATGATTTATGGATAATGTGTTTTTAATAATAGACTAATTATGAATATTTTGTGATTTTTTCAAGACAGACTTTTGATTCTCATATAACATGAGAGGTGATCAAGGGTATTATAGTTTATGATAATATTTAATAATTATGTGTTGGGGTTATCATACATCACATAGATGCTTGATATTCATGCATAAAATATATTAATAACATCATTATCAAAGATATGGCATAGTGAGACCAACACATTTCATCTACTGACAAGGGAGATGATGATTACCTTGAAAGATGTGAGGTATATATTACATATCTAGATACGAGGGGAGATGTATTGGTGAGAAACCTCATAGGTAATATATTTGGATAGGTTATTTGATGATTTAGTGACTCCTATGATTTACTTAAGTATAGATTTTTATGGATGCATGACACTCGAGGAGATGGGTGGTCTAATACTAGTAGTGATGGCTCTTGTTAGTGACATAGTATGAGTTGATGAGACAAGAAGGCTCTTTCTAGCTAGTTTGGATGATGTAGTAGGTGATATGCTATATTTTTCATGGGGTTCATGTGTACTAGCACACTTATACAAAGAGTTACATGTAGTAATGTAGAATAAGGGAGTGATTATTAGTTTTTATATCGTACTACATGTTTGGGCATAGAAGCACATAACACTTGAGAGGATTGTTGAATAGTTGTAAGGTAGAGGGGTTGAGGAAATTTTGACTATAAATAGAATGTTGTAATAGGTGGAAAAAGTATACATATAGGGGCTTTATCATATTACAAGAGATCCATAGATGATTTGGTTTCATATGACATCAGATGGCGATCATATAGGGAGGCAAACTTGACTGGGCAGAGGATGTGGTATTTTTTTAATTTTTAATGATACCTTATTATATCATGGGGTGACATGAGTATGTCACTAATAGATACATACTAGATAAGGTCTTGAATAATTTTGGTATACCAAAATATGTTTCTACTTTACTTTGTGTGTTTACTTAGTCAGCTAAGAAGTGATGATAGTGGGGGATAGGGAGTGACTTAAGGGTGGTAGAGGATAGTTGGTTGTAGTTACAACCTATACCATTTCATTCTAGGAGGGGTGTTTTGAAATTAGTAGTGAAAAATGCATATATAATATGGTGGGAGCAGATTCAAAGGTGGAAGACATTAGTAGAGAGGATACAAAGACACTAGATGAGGTGGATGGTCTAATATTGGTAGTGATGGTAGATGTTGGAGATACCAGTAGAGAGGATGAAAAGGGTGTTGAGTGTAATACCATAAAGGATAATACAACAAAGAATGGATATATATTAGGTAGATATAATAGCTAGGGGTGATGGAGGATATGAAAGGGTAGTAATAGGGGAAGGTGGTTAGGATGGAGGTGATACGGGTGATGAGAGGGTATCATCTAATGATGATAGATATGGTAATGAATGAGAGGGTAGAGGTGATGAGGTAAATGGTGATATCCCTATGATTAATATATATATATAGTGATGATGAGGGAGAGAGAGGAGGATATAGAGGGAAGATTCATAAGCCTCATATTTTTTTGTAAAAGAGATAAAGCAAGGACATCATGACTTATGAGATTAGTGGGGGATAAGGTACTAATTGAAAGATTATGGAAGGATATTACTAGGATAGATGTGGATATTATAGGGTTGAGGGGTGATGGGTTAAAAGAGATAGTTAACTATATTTGAGAGCAACAAATATAACCATGTTACAGAGTGAGATATATCAATTAAATGTAGATTTGGAGAGGATGGATAAGGGTTGGTCAATGTTGATGTAAATATTGAGATAAAAAATTAGGATATATTACTAGGTGATACACATATTTAAACTAGATCAAGATATAATACAATATGAGGAATTAAAAATTTGAGAGGAGATGGATAAAGATAGAGGGATGTCAACTATAACTAGCCTTTAAAAGGCATTATCAGATTAAGTGCAGGCTATGGAGAAAGATGCCTATTATAGGAGCCTTTATGAGTAGAGGGAACCTTCTTTTATTGATTACTCTAGTAGGATATCAAGATCATCAATTAGGATAGTTTAGATGATAACATCACAATGATCTATAGGATAATATTTAGAGCATGTGATGGGTTCTCCATGGCTTAGATCACATAGAGACTTACTGAGATCACCTTCTCAAATTCCTCCATAAGAGGGTTAGAGTGAGAGATAATGAGATTTTTTCATATATATACATATATATATATATATATATATATATATATATATATATATATATATATTCATTTTTGGGATCATTATTTTATTATCTCATGTATATGTTTTATCAAAATTAGGATTTATATAAAACCGTAAGTGATAATAATATTATGCAAAATTAGGAGAATAATGTAACAATAATAATATTCATTGATTTGAAATTATTGTATTCTATAAAATTAATAAAAATAGTAATGTAGTGATAAAATAAAGACTTATCTAGAAACTATATCTATGGGAGGAATCTAAGTTTGAAATTTATTATGTAGAGTGACCTGGTGACTAAAATCAAGAATTAAAAACTATATCTATGCCTAGACAACAATGTTGGGAAGAAAATAATAGAGGGGGGCACTCTTATCCACTTACAATGAGGAAATCAAGATTTTTAGGTTCTTTATGCCTTCATCTATAGATCTTATGTCTGGTGCAGGAGCTTGTAATCACTTATGGAGACCATTATATGACTAATTTTCATTCAAAACCCTAGATCCTTGATAAGTTACTACCAATTCAAATCAATGGGTAAAAAGGAGTGAATGGTTGAATTTGGGTGATACCTCACCACCCCATGTGTTAAGTACTACCTACATACCACTACTCTAAAGAGGGATCAAACTTTATGTAGTTCTCCCATGCTATGATGGTGTGTGAATAAGATTATAAATTTTATATGTTGGTGTAGTACTAATTTGATTGTCTTAACTCTGAATTGTGACCTATAAAATGTATTTAAACTTGATCTTTTGGTTTCTAGGTATGTATTCAATCATAATTTGGAGTAATAAGTAATTTACTCTCAATGTACAATTATGATTTTGAATTTTTTCAATGTGGAAGACTCTCATATGCCAAATGGTTTGAAAAGTGTTTATATAGTCATATCTATAAAATTTATTTTAATGAGTCTATTTAGGGACATAGGAAAACCTTTATATAGCTTTTGAATTTACAAATTAGTCTTTATTTAGCAAAAAAAATGGGAGGGTGAAGGACACTAGAGCAATGCACTATAGTCCCCTAGGGCACTCTTATATAATGGGTGATTTCATCATGTTGAGTGTTAGGTAGGGCATTAAATATGTCTAAGGTTAATAATATTATGGGTGATTACATTCAGAGATCATCTGTCAACTTAGAAGAGTGTGCAAGGTGATTGAAAGTGATCAAAAGGGGCCTTAAGATAAGTTTAGATCTTAGTATGTAAAAGAGTGGTCATATGTGCATGAATTTAACTTAAATGTTAATTCGTGTCTAAAAATTTTCCCCCCTTTTATTTTAGTAATTCATCAAAATTAAAAGTACTAGATTAAAAATAAAAAGAGTGTGTACTTAAACTTACCTATGGAAAGGAGTCTTGGATGTAGGCTACAATGATGAACTATGCTTCTTACAAAAACCCATAATGAAACATATGTAATATTAATCTTTACTTAATATGGAAATAAAAAGGTGAAATATAATTAACTATATACTAACAAGGAATGAATATACTTGATTTTTTTTAACTAAACGGGGTAAAAATTTATTCAAAAACAAGAAAACAGAGACATTACAGAGCTTTATCCTTCTCGACCAGAACACTCAGCTTCTAGGAGAAGCTTAAAGGCAACAATCTATGATCTAGAATTTTCCATTGGGGTCCCTACTCAGAGGCCCATTTTGCCAGGCAATCGGCAACACCATTCCATTCTTGGGGAATGTGTTTGAAACAAACTGACTCCAAAACATTAGTTAGCTGAAGAACTTATTGCACTACCACCACCAACTGCCAGTCAACACTATCAAAATTACAGTTATTTAACAAATTTATCACAACCTGGGAGTCTAACTCACAGATGATGTTTTGCCAACCATGTTGGTAGCAAAGTTAAATCACCTATAAAATAGCCAACGCTTCCATATAATTATTAGAGTACCAGCCCTTATAGATAAAGAAAATAAATTGAAGATTTCTAGCATTGTCACACCCCACGCCATCGATGCCTGCTTCCCCTGGGTTTCCACGTGAGGAGCCATCAGTATTTATCTTCAAAGTTCTAGGTGTGGGGGGGTCCAATGACCTAGTTTGTAGATCGAATTAGGCACACGGCTGTCTCTACTCCTAAGGTGTGCAGGAGGAGCAATGGTTGGGTCAAACAAATGCACTCTAGCAATGCTGGAGTAAATAACATGGTCCTCCCTCCCCAAGTCCACCGTGCTGAGGCCTTTTGCTTCAAGAGTCTCCTACAGAGAGGTGCGAATTTGCTCCCAAAGGACATTTTTGTTCAGCTACTCACCACAGAAAATCTATCTATTTCTTTCAATCCACATATGCCACAGAATAAATGCTGGACCAGCTAGCCAAGCAGCCTAGAGAATTGGTGCGTTAGAGGGAGGGAGACTCAACCAGCTCCAAAATTCAACTAAAGATGAAGCTTGCCAGCAGGGTCTGCCCCATGCATTCCACCACCTGTGCCAAATCCACTTAGCAAAACTACAATGGAAAAAGAGATGCACCCCTGTTTCCTCCTCCTTGCAGCAAAAGACACACCTGGAAGGTCCATGAAAGCCACACTTGCATAGATTGCCCCAGGTGAGGCATCTATTATAAGCAAGAGTCCACAAGAAAAAATTACATTTAGGCTAGGTAAAGGAGTTCCATATCTTCTTCCCCCATAGGAAATTAGCTTCCCCAAACATGTGCTTAGACAGAGCATGATAGCCTATAGAAATTGAATAATGCCCAAAAGAGTTGATGCCCCAGGCAAGCACATCCTGACCTTGGAGGAAGCTATAATTTCTACATGCTAAAAGCTGAGAAAGCTCCACTCAGCTCTCCTTGGATCCCCTTGGTGGCCAATCTAAAGAGTGCTTCCATCTAAATCTAGTAGCCATGCCCAGATTATACTCCTTGTAATGAGCAACATTGGTCCAACTAGCTGCTTGAAAAACATCACACAAAGGCTATAAGTGTGGGTGGGAGGCCAAAAGTGGGGGGAACCCATCCCACGCATCTTCCCAAAAGAGAGCCTCTGCTCTATTTTTGCAAATCCAAAAAATACTCCATTTAACCAGTTGAGTGCTGACTTTGAGGGTGTGCCAAATCATAGAACCACCACGCTCAAGAGGCAAGCAAGCAATATCAGAGGGTTCCACCCTTGGAAAATACTTGAAAGCCAGAATGTGGGCCCATAGTTGTGACTGATTGGAGCACCATCTCTAATACAATTTGGCAGCAAGGGCTTGGCTAGCCAAGATGGCTGACCACAGCCCAAGACCCCCATCCTTCTTGGGCCAACACACTGTGTTCCATTTTATCAGACTCCATTTGGTGCTACACAAATTTCCACTCCAAAGGAATTGGCAGGACAAGGCGTCAAATTCCTTGAGAAAGTAAATTGGAGCAGCCTGTACCATGCAACAATAGATAGGTAATGCCTAGATCACCGATTGCAAAAGAGTGACTCTCCCCATAGTAGAGAGCCATCTATGTGTCCAGTGGCTGACTTTGTCCCTGAGATTATCTAACACCTTCTGCCAGAAAAGGTGTGGTTGCCTGCCAATCACAATGGGAATCCCCAAATAAGTAATCAAAAGAGCCTGAATTTGGAATCTCAAGATGGCTGCAATCCTCCTCTGAATAGGTCTTAGAGTGTTAAAGAAAAAAATGGAGGACTTGTGGTCATTAATTTTCTACCCAGTCGCATCCAGGTACATGTCAAGAGTATCTAAAAAGCATTCACCTCCTGAATATGAGCTCTTCCAATTAGGATAGTGTCATCTACAAACTAGAGATGGGATGTGGTAAGACCATTCCCCCATTACCACCCTTACACCATGTTCTGTGAGACCTAAAATCTGATAAGCCATCCCAATCCCTCTGCCAGAATGAGAAATAAGTAAGGGGACAACGGATCTCCTTGGCAAAGGCCTCTCGAAGCACCAAATAGCTCGGTGGGTTGGTCATTGATAAGAATCAAGAAGGAGGGCATAGTAACACAACTAAACACCCATTGAATCCATGCTGGGTTAAAATCAAAAGCCACCAAGATCTTCTGCATGAATCTCCAACTGGCCCTATCATAAGCCTTAGCTAAATCTAGCTTGATGAACATGGCACGCTCCTGAGAGGTGCTCATCGAATGAATGGCTTTCGAAGTAATGACCACCTCATCAAGAATTTACTTTTCGATAATAAAACCACCTTATTCCTCTAAAATAATCAAGGGGAGGCATCTTTTAAGCCTCTCCACTATGAGCTTAGTGATGATTTTATATACCACATTATAGAGAGCAATAGGCCTAAAATGTTCTAGCTGATTCGCCTACTCTTTCTTTGGAATTAGGACCAAGAAGGTGGCATTCAGAGCTCTAAGCATTTCTTTTTTAGAAAAAGATTCCTAAACCACAGCAAGAAGATCTTTTTTGATGATATCCTAAAAGTCCTAAAAAATTTAGCTGGGAAGCCATCAGGACTAGGAGCTTTACCTCTTTTCATGCTAAACATAGCTTCCTCCACTTCGGCCCTTTCAATAGGCCTCATGAGGTACTCATTCAGCCCTGAAGTCACCACAGCTAGGATGTAGGACAACACATCATTTTTTGCCATCTCAGAAGGGGGTGGCCCTTCTAAGAAGAGGTTAGAAAAAAACCAAACCACTGCCCTAGATATATCTTGGGTAGTATTCAGCCGTGTCCCATCTGGGCCTACCAGGTGGGACAAATAATTTCTATTGTGCCTAGCCTGCACAGACATGTGAAAAAAAGTGGTGTTCCTGTCTCCTTCTTAGAGCCAGTCAATACGGGCCTTCTGCTTCCAAAATATCTCCTCCCAAAGATCCCATTTAACTAACTCATTCATAGCTTGAGATTCTACCAACTGAAAATCCTCAGAGTGGCCATGGTCTCTAATCTACCTAGTAATCCCATCCAAATGGTCTTGAGCCTTCCTCCTCATAGTATGGAGATTCCCAAAGCTATTTGCATTCTAATACTACAGCCTCCCCTTAACATACTATAGTTTTTTGGTGAAGGAGAACATAGCGGTGCCAAATTTGGGTCCCCCTGTCTCCACCACTGTGCCATAAGATCCTGCAGAGAGGGCTCTTAGAGCCACATGATCTAAAACTTAAAAAGGGCCTTCCTTGGCCCTAGGATGTGACTAGTAGATAGCTTAATCAGCCAGTGATTTGAACCTCTCCAGTTAAGAATCTCCAAAGCAAGGGAATGGGAGCTAGATTGCCAAAAGCATGACACAAGGAATCTATCAAGGTGCTCAGAGATACCAGCTTCACCACTCCTCCTATTGTTCCAGGTGAAAATACCATTAAGCGGTTTGACATCTGAGAGGCGCAAGAATTTGATATTATGCCAGAGGGTCTCTAAAGATGGCCCCAGCTAAGTCAAACCACCCCTCTTTTCCTCCAAGCTGAGGATAGAATTAAAATCCCCAGTCAATATCCAAGGCAAATATGGGTGGCAGCTTCTCACAAAGTGAATATGGTTCCATAACTTTAGCTATCTAGGGAGGTCCATAGGGGCGTAGACATTAATAACAAGAATGAATTCCCCTAATTCCTTGGAGGCAGCAACCATCATTAGAGCTGAGTTGTTTGCCAGCCAACTCAAGGGCATTATGCACTTAGGGTTCTAACACATATCCAACCCACCAGAGCAACTGAATGCCCCAACACATTGGCTATTCTTGAAATACCAAAAATTTTCCATACACAAAAACCAAGAGCCCACTAAAAATTTAGTCTCTTGGATACAAAGGATGTCAAGAGAATGTTCACTTACCAATTTATGAATAGCTCTTTGACGGGGGGATTTGTTCAACCCCCTTACATTCCATGAAAGGATGATCATTGGGTAGAGTGTGCGAAGTGATCCTCCAGGGGTTTAACAAACCCCACCTCAACTAAAAGATCTCCTGTAAGTTTGAGTCTTTCCTAGTCCTTTTTGTGCCCAGCCCTTGAAGGAGTGAAAGCCGATGCCTTCTTGAAGGGGTGTTACAAAAGGCCAAGTCCAAAGGAAGAGCCTTTGTCTTTCTTAGACGCCTCCACCTCCTTTGCCATATCAGCCTAGCTAACCTCCTTGTCACCAGGCACTATCATGGATGCTAAAGGAGTGTCTCGCAGGTCCCGGGTCAGCTCCTGGGTCAGCCGAGGATCCAAGCCTAATGAATCATCACTTAAGGGGAGTTGTTCCATTGTCTCTATCTCCTCATGTAGTAATTTAGGGATGCCATCCTCCATATTCATATTGTCTAGAACATCAAAGCGGTTGAAACCAGCCTCAAGCTGCCTGTCAAAATTTGGTCTCCTTTGTCCACAATTTTTTTTACAGCATCTGACTGTAGTGAAACTATCCTTGTCAAGGCCCTTGGGGCTTGCTATGCCCTATTCCAATCTTATAGAGTAAAGGGGATTTTTACCTTTGCTAGCATTATCTAAATGGCTAAGGGCCTTCCCCATATGGCTCGGCTGGCTGATTCCTCTATCACCCTTGGCCATCTGTGCTCCAAGCAAATCTCCTTGACCAACATTATCTCTAACAGCCTGAGGACACTGCCGGTGCAAATGGCCATACACATGACAGATGTGGCATTGAAAAGGAATAGCTTTGTAATCTAATTGCTGAATCCATGACGAGTTTCCCATACAAATTTCTAGAGAGTCTAGTAGGGGGTTATTCAGATTAATGTCCACACATATTCGAGCATAGGAGATTACCTTTTTGTCTAATGTTTGATGTGCAATAGACATTGGTGTCCCGAGCATACATGTTATTTGGTAGAGGATATCCTCATGCCAAAATTCTAAGGGCAATCTCGACAAACGAACCCAGACAAGGACACAAGCTGGGAGGTCTTCAGCTGAGTTAAAACCTGCATGCCAAGGTTTTAGGAATAGACCAATCTGATTGAAGAAGTAAGGGCCTCCTTCAAAAATCCTATTACGGTCTGAAACAGAGGAAAAATTCACCATAAAGTAACTGTTTCTAACCATCATGATATCAAAGTCCCCCTCAATCTGCCAAGTTTGCTAAATCCAAGCTTCTAAAGCTGCTAATGAGATATAGATGCCCAAAAATTTACATATTAGGGCATGAGTAGTCAGGTATTCAACTTCATCCTTCAAAGAGTCTGGGGAAATCACTAGGATTGGTTGCTCTTGGCTCTGAGGTAGGCAACCATTGATCCTTCAAAGCTTAGAACCCTCATTCACATAAACCTTCTCGGCCTCCTGCATACTCTCACCTGACCCAAGCTGCTCCGCACTGAGGGTGCCTATCTGGCCGCCTGGCTTCTCTCCATCGTGTGCAACCATCTTTCAACCCAGCATGCATAATTTTCCATGAATATACTTGATTTGGTATATAAATCATTGTGATTTTTTTGGTGCCAAAACTAGTGATTATGATAGGTTATACACTTTTAATTTCATTAACATTGAATAAATTAGATTGGATTGTGCATGCCCAAATCCTCATTCATAATTGGGTGTGCTTAAGAACTCAAGGTTTTATTTAATCTATAATCATCTACCTAAAGTATTGAATAAATTTATAATCCTTGTATGAATCCTAATAGATATTTTTTGGTGTAAAGACTAGTGAAAATACTAGTGCAAATAGTGAGCCAACCACTGTAGATGGAATAAGGTTTAATTCTAGTGCAAATTCGAGATAAAGATACTAAAAAAAATAGTGAAAATACTAAAAATAATATAGGTATAGTTTATAAAATGTGTTTAATGACATGAATTAGCATTCCATTGACAAGATTGGTGTAAAAACTAAGCAATGAGGAAGAAATGTGCCATGTACTTTCCCCCAATTAAAATTTAGTGCATATAAATTATTAGACTAAGTAAAATAATTCTGATTTTTAAGAGAAATATGTGTGCCATATTGAAACATGTCACACATTATTTCCCTCAAATTGAGCAAATTTGAGAAAAAATTATGTAATTCTAAATAATTATGGAAACTAAGACTATGAAACTGTTGAGTATTATTCTGAGTAAACTAAGGTTTTAAGAAATTTAGGAAATACTATTTTTTATGCATTTGGACAATATTAATGGGAATGAAACTAAATCAAGATCTTCTATCTAATGTGTCACACCTATCCAACATGGCTTTCCATGTATTTTATAAACCTGAAACTATGTTAACTATGTAATCACACGTAAATCCTATCTTGTGCTTATTTGGGAAGTCTAGTCTTTGTTGATTATGATACCAATATGAGCACTTGAGTTCTATTTTTATAATTAGTATATTTTGTTTTTATGTGTTTTATAATTTTCTTTAATTTATTTATGATATTAATTATTATTTTTATTACTTCATGACATTTTTCAATAATTCCCTAAAAAAAAGGTGGAACTCCCAGTTCACTCCAGTTCAATGTAGTTTACTTCAGTATACTCTAGTTCACTATTTGAGTGCTTAGTTGAATATAAATAATTATACAATTAATAAAAAATATTTATTCATGTGTTCTATTGATTTTATGGATTAAATTAAATTTAATTTGAGTTAATTTTATTTATTTAGCTTAGTTGGTTGACTAGGATGACTTTCTAGTTGCATGTTTCATTTTACTATTAAAGACACTTTTTGCATGATATTTAAATATTTATAATAAATTAAATTTAGTTTATTTAGTATATTTTCAGTTGTCTTAGCCTATTTTAAGTTCACTTAGTGGTCTTTGAGTTCTTTATTATATTTTAATTTTTAGACTTTACTTGCATTATAAGTTACCTTGTAATAAGCTTATTTTAGCTTTCTTTATTAACAAGAATTGCACAGAAAGGTTGTGTGGTGCATTAATTTGAATTGATAAGAATTTTATAGGTTTTATATCTTATATTATTTTATTTATACAATATTTTATATGAAAAATCATATATTTTTAAGTTTTAAGCTTTTTATTACACTTTTTATCAATAATTTCACTCACAACATAGCTAGTTTGACAACTAGTAATTCTAAGATAATTTTATTCATAAAAAAATTTAATTTTAGAGAAAAAAGATAATTTTAAATCAATAAAATAATTAAAAACCGTAATTTTGTATCAAATCCATTTTCAAGCAAGGTTCAGAGGATTTTTTAGGTCATTTTTAGAAGATACAATGGGTTTAGTGGAGAGATAAATTGAAGATAATTATTGTGTGAAAATGATTTTGAGATAATATTATCCATAGGCATACACCACCTTAATATTATAACACCTTGACACAATATCAAAAAATAATAAAAAAATATGAAGAAAAGGGAGATGCACAAGTCTTCTTCTATATTTATAGTGTCATGGACCGAAACATTTATCCAAGAATTTTAGGAGACAAGAATTCCCATGAGGAATTTAATACCTTTGATACTTCATATCAAGGATATATTAAAGTAATATAATCAAAATCTTAAACCTTTAAAATGAATTTTGAGAATTTGATAATGTTAAATTCTGAAGGAGTTGGAGATTATTGCATGAGGGTAAATGATTTAGTAAATAAATTATACAAGATAGTTTTATACTAATAAATATTTTAAGATATTTAAGATACATATGGATACATTTTATTATCAATATTTAATATTTTAAATGCATTATCACTATATATTTTGATGAGTTAGTGGTTTATCTCTTGTCTCATAAGGATAAGATGAGACTATATGTAGGAGATCTACAACATGGTTGAGAACAAGACTTAAAACCAAGGTAAAGGTTCAAAATAACAAAGAGACAATTAAAAATAAAAATCAAAATCAAGGGAGTTTTAAAAAAAAATTCCAATTCAAATAAAATATATGAATCAAACTTCATAGGTAAGAGAAAGAAAGACTTTACTTGTCATTATTGCAAAAAAACTAGGACACATGATAAAATATTGTAGGATACTAGCAATTAAGAATCAAGCCAATAAAGAAAGGGAAGATAAAGATTTTAAATTTGAAAAATTGAATTTCAATAAGGCTTATATTATTTTATAACATGTTTTTTTGGAATAGAGGAAGAAAATAATTTGTTGTCTCTTATTTCAGGTTACTCAAATTAAGTGATAAGTCACAAAGATTATTTCGACAAGTTAGATGATTCCTTCAAAATCTAAGAGTAATTAGGATATTAAAATTACATAAAATATGAGGGAAATGGTAGAATTAAAATTTAAAAAAAAAAAAAAAATTAATTTTTATATAATGTATGCTAAGATTGTTGATCATAGTTTCATAGGTTACAATGATGAAAATAAGGCATACAAGTTTTATAATCCTTCTAGTAAATCAACACTTGTTTCTAGGGATAGTTTTTTTTTTAAAAAAAGGTATATGATTATTATAATAATGTATCTATATATTTAATTAGTTAATTTGGGTTATCTATTAAATTTTATTTATAGGGATTACAATGTCCTACACAGGGTTCTAGTTCATCAGGTAACAATACTAGCTCTTTACAAGAGACTAGTTATATATCTACATCAATGTCAAGCAAGAACAGGTGTTTGTTTAATACTCATACATGCAATAAAATTTTGAATAAAAATTATGATATGAATATAAAAATGATAAAAAATTATGAATGTAACTTACTTTATGATATTTATGATGAAAATACTATGTTTGCATCATCATTAGTGACGAATGAACCTAGAAATTATGCAAAAGCTAGTCAAAAGAACAAATGTGTTGATGATATGAAATTAGAGATGAATTAAATTTAGTGGAATTATATATGGAATTTATTTAAATCTCAAATAAATAAATTTCATTGGTAAAAAGTGAGTCTACAAGGACAAAGCTAAAAGTGATGGTACATTTGCCAAGCTAAAAGCTAGACTAGTTGTAAAAGTGTTTGCACAAATATATGGGCTTAACTATGAGGAAACATATGATCCTATGGCATGTAAATATAATATAATATTTTTTATTTATTTTTATACTCATTAAGGATGTAAAATAAATTAAATGTATGTTAAAAGTGTATCCTTTAATAGAGTGATTAAATAAAACATATATGTGTGGTAGCCATATAGTTTTGAGGTAAAGGTAAATAATTTTGTGTATATAAGTTGAAGAAATATATTTATGAGATGAATAAAGATAAAATATATTGGTACTCAATAATTTATATCTATTTCTTAGATAAAACATTTATAATAAGACAAGATGAACCAACTCTTTACATATAATCATTGAATTCTAATGTTTTATATGTCTGTCTTTGTAGATGATTTGATCTTTACAAGTAGCTCTATGGAGATGTTGAATAAATTAAAGTAATATATGAAACTATAGTTTTATATTAATTATATTATAATTATGAAGTACTTAATTTGCATGTAATTCCATCAAAATAAAGATGAAGTATTTATTTATCAAGATAAATATGCATAGGACATGCTAAAAAAGTGCAATCTTCAATATTTGAAGCCTACAGACACTCAAATTGTAAGTGGAAAAAATATTATGAGGGAGGATGTAATTCATTCATATGATAAAAATAATTTTATAATCATGGTTAGAGGTTTTATGTATCTCACTATGACAAGACCTAATATCAATTATGGGGTTTCACTAGTTTCTAGATTTATGGGTAAACTATCACTCAAGCATTTATAAGTAGTAAAGAGAATTATTAGATATGTAATAGGTGCACACAATCATGTTATTTATTTTAGAACATAGATTTATTTATTTATTATTTAATAAAAAATGGATTTGGGAGGATCTCTTGATGACAAAAAGTCAACTTTAAGTTATTGCTTCACATTGAGAAGTGGATTGGTTTCTTAGTCTTAAAAAAAATAGGATAAAGTTTCATTATCATCCATTGAATCTAAATATACATCCATTGAATTATATTTCACACAAGGAATATAATTTATATTTATGAATAATATCCATGTAAGACTCAAGGTGATGATAAGAATCTCACCTCTTTACATCAAAAGGGGGAATGTTGACTATGATGCCAATATGGGCACTTGAGTTATATTTTTAAAATTATTATATTTTAGTTTTTAAAGTATTTTTCAAGGTTATTTAGTTTATTTATTATATTAATTATAATTTTTATTAATTTTGGAAACTTTATAATGATTTATTAAAAAATAGGTAGAACTACCAGTTAATTATTAGTTCACTCCAGTTCACTTCGATTAGAGTAAGGGTTTTTTTTTTAAATTTATTTATTATGGGATTTTCCAATTTATTTGTATTTTTCATACTTTCATGGATAATATTGATTAGTTTTACTTGGATTTAAATTTTTATTGGATGAATAGGAAGCAACTCCCTTGGATGGCTATTTCAGGTATAAGAATTACTCTTTTATTATTGGTTCTCTGATCGCCTTTTTTTGGAGGAGTTACTCATGAATTCCTATATGTACATCTCTCTTGGTGAGTAATTTTTCAATGAAAATATTATTTTTGATAATATCTTGTTTATGAATTATTCTCATATTTTTTATTTTATTTTCTTGCAACTATTGTGTTATGTACATGCTTGACTTGCGACTATCATAAACTTGTGCATTCGATTGATCCAAAGATATTGGTTTCCACTAGATATGGTATAAGAGCCACTCTGGTATTTGATTTTATACTTTTTTTATTGTTGTTAGTTTCATTTTAAATCTTAAGATTTGTTATTTATAAATAAAATCTAGTTTTCACAATCTATATATGGGAATTTTTTTCATCTTTGATGTAGTCATTTTTTTTACAAAACTAGTTCATTGGAAGCCATTATCAAAATTTATGTGGTTTCTTTGTGACTAGGTGTTCATATGCCTTGGTGCATTTTTCTACAAAAAATATGCATGCCTCTATATAGCCTCAGTTCTAGTCTCCTCTATTCATTATCAACCTATGTTCAACCTCAATTGGATTTACGTCATCAACCTCAATTTTGCATTTCTTCAAAACATTTGTATCTACAAAATTTTCACTTGTTGATTCTAATCTTATTGTCTACCATTCAAAACTACTAGTCCATTCAACCTATATGCATTAGTTAGTCAAGAATCATCACAAAATACTCCCATTATTTCAAAGGCTTCAAAGTTTCTTTAAAAACAAGCTAAGTCTATTCAAGTTTGCCCTAATGTTTTTACCTTGTTAACTTTTTTTGTAATAACTTGATTTAAAACAAAGGAAAATAGGCTAATTTTATTTTAATGTAAAATTAATGCACAATAAAATTGGTCAAGTTTAGCATTGTTAGTGGATATTTTTCATTATTTTTTATAAAACAATATGTTGTAGGAAATATTTAAAAAGAAAGGGTTAGTCATTTTTTCACTTGCTCACATCGTACTTACTTCCTTAGATACATTATCAACTAATTTTAGTATCCCTTTTATTTTAAAAATCAATCTTTTGAATCATTTCACTAATTACTTAAGGCATACCATCAGTTGAATCTGACAATTTTTAAGTGTGCATTTTTAACATTTGGGGGGGGGGTTTAACTATTTCATAGTCAGGAGGGTGTATTGTGCCTTTTTTGGTCACTTTTTGGATTCTAATTGAACTTTAATTTCTACAAACAACTTCAACTTTCACTACTACTACATCTCATTTATACACTAATAGATTCAAGTAAAATCAACCCACTAACTCCCTTTAACTATCATGAATATAAAATCAAGATGAAAATCATTTTGAGTAAGGGTCTGTATAGGATAACCATGGGTGATGAAACTAAATGTAGCATAGATGTAAATATCATTAAGTTGTATACCCGTAGTGATGAAGCCTATAGGTTATTATGTCTTTCTATAACACTTGATCTTCTATTTGACTTATATCCTACCAAATCACCTCATGATGTATAGACCATTATGGGTAAACTATTTTGAGAGAAAGATGTGATGAGAGGTCACAAGCTTAAGAATGAACTGATTAGCCTATGTCCTTGAAACTTTGACACCCTTCAAATTTTCTTCACTAATTTCAAGTCCTTGAGATTATAGTTAAAATAATTTGGGATAAATAAAGAAGATGACCAAATTTTTCTTTTTATAGTCTCTAAACTAGGTCCTGACTATTCAATCTTTGTCTCTACTATTAATTCCACTAAAAGTGATTTTGTCACTATATTTAAAATACCCTCTTTGGATTATTTCATTGCCAACTTAACTAGGGAGAAATACAAGTTCTAGATGGGCACATCAAATTCCACAAAACCTCAATCACTAATTTTTGGGAATGGGAAAAAAAATACTTCAAACAAAGAGAAGAAGAAGAATAAATATAAATAGAAGAAGAAATAATCAACCTCTAATAAAACCAACACTAAAACATCCTCTTCAAATGGTAAACCTAAGAAAGAGAAGTTTAAGTGTACATACTGTAAGAAAAATGGGTATGATGAAAGTGAATACATGAAGAATCAAATAGATCACCTAACTCATCTACTAGAGAAGAACATCATAGATGTTATTGATTCCAAGAAAATTTCATTTACCAAATATCATACTATGGAAAAGGGCAAGGGGAAAGAGAAAGAGAATGGCAAAGCTCTTGTAGCACAACATCTTCATGGTTCATTGAATTAGGTGCTTCTCACCACATGGACTCTTCACTAGTTAATTTTTATTCCTTAAACCCTTATAAAATGTCTTCTATTAGTTTGGGTGATGACACTTTTGTACCAATTTTAGGGAGAGGGCTTGTTGAAGTGGAAATATGGACATTCAATAATGTTTTATGTCCCTTCTTTTTAAACCAATCTCTTATTAGTGTATCAAATCACTCATATCAACAAAGGCATGTGTGTTTAGGTTTTACCAGATTTAGTTATCATTAGAGAGTTACATAGTGATACTAAAATGGAAGTGTTAGGTAAATATGTTACACCCTTGATAATGAAATGACTATTCACATCCACCTCAAACCTAGACCAACATTAGAGTTACCTATAGGCTATGGGCTGCCTAGTATGTAAGTCAAACCTATATAATTTATGGGGATATCTCCCCTAATTTTCACTTAAACACTCTTTAAGACCTAATATTGTTAAAATGAAAAGGGAAAAGATGAGAAAAATAATGAAAAAAACTAATTGAAGTTATGATGTACCAATTGATTAGAGATCCACTCTTAGTCATATCCTTTGAAACCCACTAATGAACCCAATGGAGAATACAATTGATCATACTCCTTTATGGTTTTCTAAGCATGAATATTTCATATGGAGGTTAATTTAGAGTTATTAAATTTGAAGGATAGAGGCCTAGATATACATAAGACACCATTGAATTATGACACTTTAAGGACACCTCTAATTTCCAACACTTCATACAAACTAAAATAGACTAACAACCTGAAGCTAGGTTCATGAAAGGACTTAAAAATTACAACATAATTAATACATTATTAAAATAAAACTTTCATGAAGCACACTATCATTCAAAAAGAAAGTTTCAAGTGTATTCTATTAATTCAAAGGAGTACAAGGAAATTTTGGCAAAGATTTACTACACCCAACTAAGGGATATAATACAAGGCCTAAGACCCTCATTATATATAATAAATGGGGAGACAATTTTCTTTCTAACCTTATCCATGCATTGATGTTCCTTTAATGGCCCCTTTTGGCATTGATATGAGATGGAAGATGTTGGGTTAGGATTATTAAAATCAAGTACATGCCAAAATATTTAATTAATCCTCACATATAGTCATCACCAAGTGCAAGTGGAGTGTAATTAGCCTCCATGATGCATTGAGCAACCCTCTAGTCCTTGTGCATGTGTCAAGCCTTAAAACTACCTCCACTTTCATAATGGATATTGAAAGTGTATCTTCCCCACTAAAACCATTAGTTAATATGATTTATACCTTTTATTTACTCTCTTTATTAGCCCCTATATGCCAAATTGGATATCTTTTGTTGACCAAATAGGTCAAATAGACCAATTAGGCCTAATAGCCTAAATTATTGTATGTTGGCCTCCATGAAAACTAAAATAAAGATTAAAACCCATGGATAAGTGTTATTCATACCTTAACCAACATCATCAACCATAATATAGTCTTATACAAACATTAGGCACTTGAAATTTCACTTTTCCCAGTTGACTAGTCCACCATTCTCTAGCACTTATATATTGGAAGTTTTGAAATGAGTTGAAGATAAATTTTTAGGTGGATCCTTTGACATATCATGAATTTATAAGGTGAATAAGGTCCCAAACCATCCCCTCTATGGATTTGAATTATCTAAAATAGTTATGTACCCTTTTTTATGTACAAAATCTTGTAAAAGTATATATTTCTAACAATTTTGTATAGTGTCTATACAAATTAATGCCATTGGTGGAGTAATCTCTAAGTTTAATTGAAATTCTATGTTTTTTTCAAGATATTCCAAGGTTTTATGATGCCAAAATACCAAGATTTTTAAATTGGGTCTGCTTAGGGTCTTAAAACGGTTTATGAGTGCTTAGGAGTCTTAGTGATAGTTCATAGTGTAAGTCTGTACAAGATAGGAAAAAATTACATTAATATAAAATGAATTTTCCTCATAATCTTCCATTAATATCCTAAGGTCCCATGTAAAGAGTTTGTGGAAAGAGTAGCATTGGAAGATGGCACTCAGGCTATCTACAAAATAGTTTCTATTGATTATCTTCTTAAGGTTAATTAATAAATATTAGGCCCCAAATATCAAAAAATATTTCATTACTATTTTTTACATAGGGATACTTAAACTTCCTTAGGATATTTTTCCCTAATCCTCTTTGTGATGAAATGGGTGAGTACTTGAAGGTGGCTCTCGAGTTGGCTATGTGTAGGGTTGTGTGTTTTGAGGAAGGTTTTGAAGCCACTTTGATCAAATTTATCACTTATTTTCACTTTAAATCTCTTTAAAATGTCCTAAAAATATCAATACACTTCACATTGACCATTCAACTTGTTTCAGTAGATTAGAGAGACCCTAAGATGGCAATAGGGTCTGAAATTAGGCTTAAGGCTTGCCTATTTGGTCTATCTTTAAGGAACTTATATATATATATATATATATGTTATCCACTTGGAGGAGGTATGATGACAATTAACCATCATTTTTAATTTTTTTTTTTAAATTATATGGATCTCTAACTATCTACATACCCTTCATGGCATGGATTATCAACACAGCCCTAGAACTAATTGTCCTAAATAGGGCTAGGTTTGAGATAAAATAGTGGGTATACCCACTATTTTTATAAAAAATTGGTAGCATGGGTACCTTTTAATAGTGAAAATTACTATTCATACCAATTTTTAGAGCCTGTTTATAACTACAAAGGCCTCAAATGACCATTTTTCCCAAACTAGCTATAGACTACCTATTGACTGAAAGGTTAAATATTAAGAGTTTTAAGGTAACTAGGGTGACTTAATGGAATAAATATTATCAAAACATATTCTTTAATAAATTTAATCCTTATTCATCAAATTATGTGTCTCTATTTTTTGAACCCAAAAAATATCATTATACTTTTATGTTTTTATTCAGGGTTTGGGGATCAAAAACCTAATATGATCCTAGAGGTCTGTAAGTGTGCCTTATTGATTTTTTTGAGTCCAAAATACATTTAATTTACTTGGGATATCTCAATTAGTTTCTCCTAGGTCTCACCTTTTTCAATCCACCCTCTTTTCACAACTCACTTGGTACTCCATATGCATGTGTATGCTCACTTAAGGCTTCTTGATTGAGTTTTTGATGTGAATGAAGTGAATGAATGTAGTTAGGATCTTGAATGGAACTAATTAGATCTTAAACACTATCCACTACTTCATATTATTATTTTTAATTTCTTGGGGCCAATTTTTCCTTAATTAGGTCCTTTTTAGCTCACTCTTTCCACCATTTTCCTTAAATGGTGACTTCTATCACACAAATATAAGCAATCTAAACAAAATGACTATAGGTGTGCATCAAGAGAAGGGTTTGAAAAATGGATTATCATCCCAATCTATTCATTTTATTATGGTATTATGGAGGTGGTATCATCTCATAATCATCCATTTCTCATCATTTTTGACTTAACCCATTTAAACTCAATTTGTTTATGGCACACTTAAGAGGCAAGAATGACTCAATTGGAGACACTTGACTTAGACTAAATTTTAACTATCTACAAATGAAAGTGAGATAATCAGACATGAATAATTCCATACAAACCTCTAAAATACTTAACACTCTTCATTATTATCCCTTTACTCCTCAATATTACCTCAAGTAGATATAGTGATCTCCAACTTTTACCCCTTGTAGCTTACCTTACTTTGCTCTCATATGCTGACTGTATATCTACTTATGGTGATACTATAGGTGCTCATCTAAGTTGTGAGAAATATATGATCAATTTATGTGTTATGTACATTTATAATTCATCCTTATTGAGAAATTCATTACAAATATTATCCCACTCATTAACCATCTTGAATGATTACCCTCATTACCTTTCCTTAAGTTAGCTAGATAGGGTGGTTATAGGTACTTGTTTTATGTTAGGCCTTCTTGAGAGAGTTAATTTATCCCACATGGATGTTCTTGTCCTCATTTAACATCACTAACACCTTTAAATCCCCACCAGAAACTCTATAGTCCTATTAATCATTACTTATACTCTTTTTCTACATATGCCATGGATAGGTCAATTTAGATGACTATAGGTGTGCATCAAGTCTTATATGGGATAGTGGTTGAAGTGTAGGTATGAAGTGGATTTGTGATGAATACACATTTAATACCTCACTATCCATTTTTATACTATTCACTATTCTCTCTCACTTAAGACCAAAACCTTGACCTTCCTCTCAAAAACTCTTCACCAAGGAGTTGTAGACCCTATTATACAGACTAAAAATCTTATGTTAGAGACTATGAGGTGAATATATTGAGAAATAATATGACATCACACTTTCTATCCAACTCTTTAATTAATATTACATTCACACATCCACTATTTTATCATCTTCACTAGACATAACATCCTTTGAAGTATTTTCCATGGTGACTGTTGTAGGTGGTCATTAGACCCTGTGTACAAACTGAGGTGAGGCATGATGTTGATTTAAAAATGAAAGAATGACATTAAAACTTTTCATCAGTACTTGACCACCCACACCCATATTTAAGAGGCATTACTCACTCTCTTATCTCTTGAGGTAGCAGTCATGATTGATGTAGGTGCTTATTTAGACTAAATTTCAGCCTCTTCCATAAACTAGGACATAAAATTCCCCATTTAAGCACTAAGATATTTTTTGGAGCATTTAAATTGAATAATTGGACATATGTTACCTAGGAAAATTGATCTTGAGCCCTGACTTGGGTTTCATAGTATGATATCCCCTTCTCATACCCCTTCTACATGACATTATTGTAGGTGAAGACCTCCTTCATAGATCCTTACTACCTTCAACCATCTGGACCTCCATAGAGGTGCCCATTGGTTTCATGTCTCATGGAGGTATTTTTCAAATATTTAAATCTCCATGACACCTTTAATACTCTCTCCATCTATTTCATCTTGCTCTTTACCTTTAAATTCATGCCTCTATCTAATCACTTTGGGAGAATTGACTGAGTTTTCATTATTGTGTGGAGAGTATTCTTGATTTTGACCTTTAGGCCTCCCTTAATTGAATTGTTTGATGTGTAATTAGAAGAAATTCCATATTAAGTGTTCATAAATTATTTTGTTTTTGGATGTGCTTAGGTCCTTTAACATTAGACACCCTTGTATATGATGACTGTTGAAAGTGAAATTATAGATTTGCCTTCATGGAGAGCTTGTGGAGGTTGTTTTACTTGGTGATGAATTTATTTATGGATTTATGAGGTAGAGAAGACATGAGATATGATAATTGAAAAATCAAATACTTCAAACATCATCATCATTTTCCATTAAGTGCACCAAAAGACCTTGTAATTTGAGAAATTTAGCCCATGGTATACAAATGAAAAAAACTTAGAGTTTGCTTGCTTTTGACACTCCTATACGTGTGATATAGGGGTGTTGGTTATTAATAGATTATATGGGGTCATTATTAACACACAACCAACATAAATTTATAGGAAAACTCCTAAAATGGAGCCAAAACCATTACAATCTTCAAACCTTGCATAGATGGATAAACTCATGAGAGTGACTAGAGTATTAGCCATTGTTAATAAAGTAAAAGAGATAGATATGTATAAAAATTAAATGGATGATAAATTCAAGGGACCCACTTACTTTTCCCAAATGTCTGAGATCTTGATCTTCTCTCTCCTATTTATACTGAATGAAAACCTCAAGGTTGTATAAGCTTGGTAAGGAGAATGATGGGAGAATGAAATAGGTTTTTACCTTTTGGGACATTGAAACTTATACAAAACCTATATATATATACTTGGGTGGATATATACATCCATGGAATCACTTGAAATAAATTTCCTTTAGGTACATCTATATAGACTTGGGGAAAACACCTAATTTTGGCCTGAAATTGACACATTTACCTTGAAAATTGATGGAAGATGGATGCCAAGTGATCCTAAAAATGGTATGTGTATTAAAATACTTGTCATGATATTTTAAATGTCTTATTTTCCCTAAAATTTACTAATTCACACAAAAATCTCCTTTTGAATGTCATAAAAAGGTAATAAAACACATATAAGGTAAGATTCACATTATAGGTTTGACTATTTCACCTTTTTGGGGAGAAATATGGACTATAAGAGGTTTTATGAGACTTTAATATTTCATTACATGACAAATATGAGCCTTTATACCACTTTAACCTTCTTGACTAGGGTCATAAATGTCTAGAATAACACAAGGTTTCAAATGGTATTATCTTAAATTTTCCAAATGAACCTTAAATAATGATAATAAGGGTAAAATGGACACTTTGGGGATATATTAACAAAATTTAAAGAATATAAAACATATTAAAAGGTGATTTTTTTGAATATAGGGGTGACCATTTTGACTTGGAGGTTAAAATTAGTCAACATTACTAGTGACTCCGAACGGTGACCAGCCTACTAGTCAAAAGAACCCAACCACTTCCATGGAAATGGTGACATGATGACTCAAAAAAGGTAATATTACTTGAGGAAAAATTTGATGGATTTCATAACCAATTTTAACTTTATGACACCTTAAGGACTTATATTAAAAATAAGACATACAAAACAATAATACCTAAACCTAAGAAACATGCCAAGACACAAAATCAACAAAGGAGAACAAACTCCAAACTTGTGTAGAACACACTTATTGCAATAGATAATTAAATTTTATAATAACTAACCTAAATTTTAATTCCTTTCTCAAAGATCAAAATTGAAATCTTCTTTGTTCACTATGGTACCATGAGGTGTGATTTCTATGTGTTAACTTGAGTTTAACCTAATACTGCTCATTAGATGAAGGTTCCCACTTGTAGCTAAGGGTATATGTATGTTCATGTATTCTTGTGTAATTATATATAAGTCCTTGATCTATCTATAGGTACATGGGTTTATTGGGTGAGTCAATCACCTAATCATACTCATTCTAAATTTTCCTCATTTGCATGAGCAGTGCCAATCGTGCCTTAGTCATGGGTTTCACCTGATTCTACCCATGAGGCTCAAGGTGTTTATCTTCCAAAGTATCCTTGACAAGTTCCTTATAAATATCTTCATGTTGTATAATTGGAGTGTCTAAACTCAATCAAAATCCTTCTAAATCCTCCCAAAAAGACATCTCATCATGGTCAATGGAAAAACATGGGGTTCACTTCTATTTATACCATATACTTTTAAGACACCATGATGATCACTCACCTCTAACTATTTTATAGGGTCATAACAAGGTTTTTTATCTACTTAAAATTTTTAATATTCATCTTCAAAAAACACTTGATGACTTTGAAAGCTCTTACATTTGTCTTGTTCTCTATGCTCATTAGCTAGTCTACAACTTTATTCCACCACTTTTGTTAGTTATTGAGGGATTTCATGATGAAGGGAAACTACCATGTCATCAAAGAAGTCCTAAAATCCATATTCATCTTGTCCAATGGAAGCATATCTCTCATGTGGTTCATCATGTTCCTACACTCATCATCTTCTACATCATTGAAGGCTAAGCCAAGGGGTGTTCTAATTACAAGTTCTCTTTAATATTTGATAAGTCATCATCATAAGCTACCAATTCTAGTTGATTTTATTTTCTCATCTCTTCAAGGATAGGATATCTCTTAATGTGTGTCATAGGATATTCTTGGAATTAATCTAAGAGAGATGAGATGTATGCCATATTTCCTTTATTCAATTACTTGTCTTCAATAATTATCACCTCCTCCTTCTTCTGGACTTTGCTTTGGATGGATCTCCAAGAGGGAAATGACTTACAATTCTTAATTATTTTAGGTTTGCTTAACTAATATTCTCTTTCCCTTAACTATAGCACTTAGTTCTAATATGGAAACTTAGGCTTAGGATTTTCTTGCATTAAGTGTACTGCTATTTGGGGCATGAAAGGAAGTATGTGTAGCTGAGGTTATGTTGTTCTTTCATCTACTATGGACTGATGTAAGTATTTTTATGCAACCTCAATTTAATTCACAAGGCAAGATTCAAAATCAATCCTTGACTAATCAAGGGTCTGCTCATAATAACTAGCTCCTTTAATGTATACTTCTCCTATCTTTTGAGTTCTCTCTTGGACAAATTTGCATGATGGAAAAGTTGAGAGGGGTTGGGAGGAGTTTTAAGGGATTTGATACTTAATTGATTGGATCTTTTTAGGAATGGTGGGTAGCTCAGCATGAGACTGAAATGAAGTGAAGGAAGGGATAAACTATTGGTATTGGTGAACTTGCTACCCTTCATACACGACCAACCTATCTTTAACTTTGGTAATTAGACCCTCTATATTCAACATATGATTATTTCCCCTTAAATGACCCTCCCTCATTAAATATGACCAGTCTCTTTTAGCCTACTATAAAACTCTAACACCCTCAATGACATGGTTGGGAATTTCTTGCCCATACCCTTTCAACATGTCAATGTTTATCATATACCTCTCATGGTCCAATAGGGTTTGTTTAAGAGCATATATAAATTGACTTGGGGTATGAATGGAATAATTAATAATATCATGGTGTTACCATGATTGATCATATTTCTAATGAGACTACTAAGGAGATAGATGAGGCTCATAATAAATTTAATAGTCTTAGCAATAGGGAGACCCATTATAAGACTAACAAGGGTAAATATAAGATTGATAAGGGTCAAAATAGGGTGGTAGGGTTCATGATGAAGTTTGAAAGGATCATGGGGATGCTCATAGGGGATCTAACAACAAAATTATACCTCATATACCTTAATGCTTCATCATTAAACACATGAGAATGAATGAAACCATGAATGATAACCTTTCTTACCCTTAAAGTGATGACTTGTCATAAACCTTATTGTTAACTTTTGACTATAGATGATGTTACTAAATGTCTCTAGCTTAAAAATTCCCTCCAAGGCCAATAAGGCATAATTTAAGGAACTTTAATATCATCCCATTAGGCGTTCACCCTTGCTAAGGAAAGACTATTCACATCCACATCAAACCTAAACCAACAATGGAGTGACCTATAGGCTATGGGCCACCTAATATGCAGGTTAAACCCATAGATTTTATGGGGATAGATCTCATAATTTTTCACTTCAACTCTCTAAGACCTAATCTTGTTACAATGAAAAGGGGAAAGAGGAGAAAACTAATGAAAGAACCTACTCTAAGTGGTGATGCACCAATTGATTAGAGATCCACTGTTAGTCATATCCTTTGAAACCCACTAATAAAAATGATGGAGACTAAAACTAATCAAACTCATTTATGGTGTTTTAAGCATGAATATTTCATATGGATGTTTATTTAGAGTTTTTTAACTTGAAGGATAGAGGCCTAGATCTACACAAGACACTATTGGATTATGACACTTTAGGAACACCTCTATTTACCAACACTTCGTACAACCTGAAATAGACTAACAACCTAAAGTAAAGTTCCTAAAAATACCTAAAGAATAAAAAATCATTCATGAATTCTAAAAATCAAAATTTCATAAAGAACACTATCATTCAATAATAAATCTGCAAGTGTCTTCCATTGATTTAAAGGAGTATAAGGCAATTTTGGTATAGATTTACTACACCCAGCCAAGGGATATAATACAAGGCCTAAATCCCTCAATATAAAAAATAAATGGAGAAATAATAAGGGGATAATGGCATGGAAAAGAGGATAAAAGGTCATTAATAACCATTATACACTCAAATGGTAGTTACATTAGTTATGCATTTCTCTTTCTAACCTTATCCATGTGTTGATGCTCCCTTAATGGCCAATTTTGACATTGAAATGAGATATAAGATGTTTATTTAGGCCTCTTAAAATTAAGGACACACCAAAATAGTCAATAAATTCTCACATGTGGTGGTTACCAAGTGCAAGTGGAGTGTAATTAGCCTCCATAAGGTGTTATCTAGCCCTCTAGTCCTCGTGCATGCATCAAGCCTTAAAAATAACTCCAATTTCATTAAGGATATTGGAAGTTCATATAACCCACTCAAACCATTATTTATTAGGTGTTATACCCTACATTGACTCACTTCATTATCCCTAAACCTTTAGCTCTCTTGTTGACTAAATAGGCCTAGTAACCCAACTGCTTCTATGTTGTCATCCATAAAACCTATAAAAAATCTTGAGAACCTATTAATAAGTGTGATTCATACCTGAAACAACATCATCAACCATAAAATAGGCTTATATAATCATTAGTCACTTGAAATTTCACTTCTCCTAGTTGACTAGTCTACCTTTCTTTATCACTTGTAGATTAGTAGTTTTGAAATGAGTTACATAGACCTTTCCAGGTGAATAATTTGACATATAATGACTTTATAGGTTAATAATCTCCAAAACCATTCCATCTAAGGATTGGAATCATCTCAATCAGTTTCATACCTTCCTTTATGCATAAAATCCTGTAAAAGTGTGTATTTTTAACACTTTTGTATAGTTTCCATATAACTCAATGCCATTGTTGGAGTAATATATAATTTCACTTGACATTCCAAGTGTTTTTAAATATATTATAAGGTTTTAAGATATAAAAATACCAAGATTTTTAAAATTAGGTCTAATTAGGGTTTTAGAGAGGTTTATGAATGGTTAGGAGTCTTAGTGATAGTTACTAGTATATGGACATCCAAGTTAGGAAAAATCCATGAGTATATAGTGCATTAACATACTCATATTTCATGAATAGCTTGAGGTATCATGAAGAGAGTGTCTAAAGAGAAGGGAGTATTGGAAGATGACACTTAGGTTGTCTATAGATAAGTTTTGAGTGGTTATCTTCTTAAGGTTCATTCATAAATATTAGCCCCAAAATGCTAACCAATATTTCATTAATATTTGGTCTATATGGATACTTAAACTTATAGAGGATATTTTTCCCTGAGTCTTTTTTTGATGAAGTGGGTGAGCACTTGAAGGTGGCTCTCGAGTTGGCTATGTGCAGGGTTGAGTGTTTTGAGCAAGGTTTTGAAGCCTCTTTGATCAAATTTATCACATATTTGCACTTGAAACCTTCTTAATAGGTATTAAACATATCATACACCTCACATTGACCATTTAACTTGTTTTAGGAGCTTGGAGAGATCTTAATATGGTAGTAGGGTCTAAACTTAGGCTTAAGGCCTACCTATTTTGTCTATCTTTAAAGAACTTGACTGTAGATTTAAATTCTAGACCTTTGGAGGAGATCTAAGGGAACTTAAAAATAATTTTTCACTATTTCAAAACCTTATATGGATTCCAAACTATCTATAGACACTTCAAGGCATGGATTCCTCCACCTAGCCCCAAAATTGACTGTCCTAGATAGGGATAGGTCTCAGATAAAATAGTGGGTATACCCATTATTTATCTAACCAAAATTGGAGAATGGGTGCATTTTAATAGTGAAATTTACCATTCATACCAATTTTTATGGCCTAGTTATGCCTATAAAGGCCTCAAATGACCATTTTCCCCATATTATCTATAGACTATCTGCTGACTACGAGGTTGAGTATTAAGAGTTCAAAGGTATCTAGGGGTGAATTGGTGGAATAAAAACTATAAAAACATATAAATTACTATATTTAAAACTTATTCATCAAATTATATGGATCTATGTAATAATAAACCCCAAATATCTCATTATACTCTTATGTTCTTATTTAGGGTTTGGGGATCAAGAACCTAATATAATCTTAAAGGTCTGTAAGTGTGCCTTCTTAATTTTTTATGAGTAAAACATCAATTTAATATCATTGGGAAATATCCATTAGTCTATATTATGTATCTCCTTATTTACTCTACCTTTTTTATACAACTCTCTTGGTACTCCATATGCATGTATATGCTCACTTAAGGCTTCTTAACTGAGTTTTTGGTTTGAATGGAGCAAATGAATTTGGTTAGGACCTTGAATGGAAATACTCAAATATTACACACTATCCAATACTTAATATGAGATTATTTAACATATTGTCAAAAAAAATACCTTGAAGATGTCCCTGTGAGCTCACTCTTTCCACCAATTACCTTAAACAATGACTTCCATCACATAACTCTAAGCAAGCCAAACAAAATGGCTATAGGTGTGCATCAAGATAAGAGTTTGAGAAATGGACTACCATAAAAAGTTATTCATTCCATTATGGTATTATTTAGGTGGTCTCACAATCATCCTTTTTTCATCATTTTTGACTTCACCTATTAGAACTTAACTTGTTTATGGCACAATCAAGAGGCAAGAATGACTCAGCTAAAGGCACTTGACTTATATTGAATTTCAACTATCTACCAATGAAATTGAGATGCTCAAACCTATAATAATTCCATGAAATACTCTTAATTATTTAACACTCTCCATTATGATCCCTTTACCCCTCAATATTTCTTTAAATACATATAGTGATCTCCAAATCTTACCCCTTTCAACTTACCTTATGTTGCTCTCACAAGCTGACTGTAGATCTACATATGGTGCTACTATAGGTGATCATATGAGTTTTGAGGGATATATTATCCATGTAGCTGTTATATATGTGTGTGTGTGTGTGTGTGTGTGTGTGTGTGTGTGTGTGTGTGTGTGTGTGTGTGTGTGTGTGTGTGTGTGTGTGTGTGTGTGTGTGTGTGTGTCTATAATTCATCATTATTTATAAATTCATTACAAATATTATCCCACTCACTAACCATCTTGAATGATGATCCTCAATACCTTTCCTTAAGCTAGCTAGACAAGGTGGTTGTAGGTACTTATTTTGTGTTAGGCCTTCTTGAGAGAGTTAAGGTCTCCCACATGGATGTGCTGGGATTCATTGATCATCAATAATAACTTTAAATCCCTATAATAAACTCCATATTCCTATTAATCATTACTTCTACTCTTTTTCTACACATGCCATGGATAGGCCAATTTAGATGGCTATAAGTGTGTATCAAGTCTTGTATGGGATATTGGTAGAAGTGGAGGTACGAAGTGGATTTTTGATGACTCTACCTTGAATATATAACTATCCATTTTGATACTATTCACTATTATCTCTCACTTAAGACCAAAATCCTGACCTTCCTCTCAAAAACTCAATCACCAAGGAGTTATAGACCCTGTTATACAGACTAAGACTCTTATGTTGAAGAATATGAGGTGAATATCTTGAGAAATCATATGAAATCACACTTGATATCCAACTTGTGCTTTAATACTATATTAACACTTACACTATTTTCTCATATTTACTCAATATAACATCCTTTGAAGTATTTTTCATGGTGACTATTGTAGGTGGTCATTCGACACTATGTACAGATTGAGGAGAGGCATGATTTTGATTTCAAAATGTAAAGATGGCATTAAAAATTGTCATCATTCCTTGACCACCCATACCCAAATTAAAGAGGCATTACTCACTTTTTTATGTCTGATTGGAAACAAGGAACCAAATTACCTTAAATTCTAAAAATTACCTTAGTTTCTAATAACAAGGTAGGTTGAGACTATAATTAGGCCCTCTAACTTAATTTTCATGATTTTAATCATTCAAGGTTTTTGTAATTTTGGTATAGTGAATGAAATCACCTATTTCTCACTATATTTTATTTGTGTATACCTTCTTAGATAATTCAAACACCTTGTTTCTTGAGGTACCAGTCATGACTATTATGGGTGCTTATTTAGATTGAAATTGAGCCTCTTCCATCAACTAGGCCATCAAATCATTCATTAAACACTAATATCTTTATTGGAGCATATAAATTGAATAATTGGCCATATATCACCTGTGACAAGCTCTCTTGAGCCCTAACTTATGCTTCATAGTATGATATTCCCTTTTCAGACCCATGCTACATGACATTGGTGTAGGGAAAGACCTCCTTCATGGATCTTTGCTTCCTTCAACCATTTAAACCTCCATGGAGGTGGCCATTGGGTTTTTGTGTCATGTAGTTATCTCTCAAGGCTTCCAATATCCATGAAACCTTCAATAATCTCTCCATCTATCTCATCTTACTCTTCGCCATTGAATTCATGCCTCTATCTAATTGCTTTGGGAGACTTGATTGAGTTTTAATTATTGTGTGGAGAGTCCTTTTGATTTTGAACTTTAAGCCTCCCTTACTTGACTTTTTTGATGTGGAATTGGGCCATAAACTATTCTTTTTTTGGATGTGCTCAAGTTTTTCAACAGCATATACCCTTATTTATGATGATTGGTGCAAGTGAAATTATAGATTTGCCTTTATGGAGAGCTTGTGGAGGTTTTTGTGTTTGGTGATGAATTTATTAATGTATTTTGGAGGTAAATAATACATGAGATATGTTTATGTACCAATCAAACACTTCAAACATCATCATACTTTTCCATTAAATGCACCAAAAGACTCTACAACTAGAGAAATTTAGCCCATGGTTTGAAAATGGAAGACAAATTAGTGTTTGTTTGATTTTGACACTCCCAAACATGTGATCCAAGGTTTTGGGTGATGGATATATTATATCAGGCCCTTATGAACATAAAACCAACATCAATTTGCATAAAAACTCCTAAAATGGGCTAAAACTATTACAATATTCAAACCCTGCATAGATGGATAAACTCATGAGAGTGACCAGATTGTTATCCATTATTCATAAAGAAATAAAGATGGATTTGAAAAAAAATCATGGATTATATATTCAAGTTACCCCCTTTATTTATTCAAAATTTAAGATTCCAACTTTCTATTTCCTATCTATACTGAATGAAAACCTAAAGGTTGTATAATTTTGATAAAGAGAATGATGGGAGAATGAAATAGGTTTTTTCCTTTTGGGACTTTAAAACTTATCCAAAACCTATATATATACTTGGGGGGATATATACATCCATGGAATCACATAAAATAAATTTCCTTTAGGTATACCTGTATGAAATTGGGGAAAACAATTGATTTTGGCCTGTAACTTCCACATTTGCCTTAGAGATTAATGGAAGTTAGATACAAAGTGATAATATAGATGGTAAATGTATGTATAGACTTGGAATGATATTTAAAACATCTTTTTTTCCCTCCAATGTGACATTTCAATCAAAAATCATCTTTTGAATGTCATAAAGAGGCAATAAAACACATATAAGGTAAGATGTACATTATAAGTTTGACTATTTCACCATTTTGGGGAGTGATTTGAACTATATGAAGTTTTATGTCACTTTAATATTACATGAAATGACCATTATGATCCTTTATACCACTTAAACCTTCTTGAATTAGGTCATAGATGTCTAGAATAACATTAGGTTTCTAATGCTATTTATCTTAAATTTTCCAAATAAACATTAAATAATGCTAATAAGTGTAAAATGGTCATTTCGAGGATATCTTGACAATGTTGAAATACTATGAAACCTATGAAAAGGTGATGTTTTTTAATATAAGGGTGACCATTTTGACTTGGGGGTCAAAATTTGTCAACAGGTAGGGGGTAGGGTAGATCACCAAGCTAGGTTATACACATTCTCACATTTTGCACCTGATTCTTCTCTGACAACATTGTTGATTCATTTATATAGAGTTAGTAAATTATGGCATGAGTGGTTTGGTCACCTTCACTACCTCTACCTTGAAAAAATTAGTAAAAATGACATGGTAATAGGTTTGCCTCGAGTCTAATTCTCTAAGGGACTTTGTGAGGGGTGCTCTCTTAGAAAGCATCCCAAAGCAAAATTTGATAAAGACAAATCTTGGAGGGATTTGAAAGAATTATTTTTAGCACATAATGATGTACCTAGTTATTTTCTAAATATATCTTTTACAAGGGATAAGTATATTCTCACTTTCATTGATGATTTTTTTGAGATATACATGGGTCTACTTTCATAAGCAAAACTCTGAAGTGTTTGAAGATTTTCAATACTTCAAGGCACTTGTTGAGAAAAAATTTGAGAAATCCATAAAGGTTATTTGAACTAAAAATAAAGATGAATATGCCAGCAACAAATTTGAATAATTTTTCACCATAGAGGGGATTGATTTCTAGTAGATAGATAATTATATTTCTTCAAAAAATGGAGTTTTAAAATGCAAGAGTATGTCCTTGAAAAATATGGATAAATTATGATTCACTCGAAGTCATTGGCACCTTAGTATTGGGATGAAGACATTATTAGTGCTTGTTATATTCATAATAGGGTTCCCCATAAGGCTTTGAAATACATAAAACCTTTAAAGCTTTCCATGAAATGAAAACTGATGTTGAACACCTTAGGGTTTTTATATCTCCATCTATGACCTGTATACAGAAAAAGATACATATATCTATGGAAAATCATTCCAAGTCTTGCATATTTATAGGTTATCCATATGGTGCAAGGGGTACCTCCTCCTACATCCAACCAAACATGAGTTGTTCATAGAGACAAGTGTTCACTTTCACTAGATTCCCATAGACTCAACATTTGACACTTCTTTTCTTTCAATGGATTCACTTAGGCTTGATGATTATTCTTTTGAATTGGATAATCTAGAGTAGGTTCTTGAGCCAATGTCTCCTTCTCATTCTAGTTTTGATAGAGTGAGTATTGATGGAAAGTCTTCTACATCCACCTCTAGTCATGTTTTAGAGGATGAGGATTCATCACTTGACTCACCCACATCTAGTTCCCTTTGGGATAGAGAGTGCAAGCACTTGTTAGGGGATCTAACAGACGATAGATGTACTTTGTAGATTATTAGAGTGGTCCACATGTTTTCTTTACTTTATTTTTAAATCCATAAATATTTAGAGAGGCTTCAAGTATACTTGAGTGGGATAGTTTTATGAAGGAAGAATATTCTTCCTTCATAAAAAATCACAGTTGGGATTTGACTTCAATTCCTAAGGGAAGGAAGATGGTTCGATGTAGGTGAATATATCAGACCAAGTTTATAGCATATGGGTTGGCCAATAAGTATAAGGCATGATTCATCACCAATGGTTTTTTATAGGTAGCCAACATTGAATACTTAAAGACATTTTCACCTATTGAAAATATGACTTTAATCTGACTCACATCAACTATAAGCATAGCACATGGTTGGGATGTCCACCAAATATATGTGAAGAGTGATTTTATTCATAAAAACCTTGAGAGGAGATTTACATGAAGCAGCCACCTAGGTTTGTTCAAGATCCATCCTTAGTTTGAAAACTTAGGAAATCCATCTATGGCCTCAAACTAGCCCCTCAAGATTGGTACACTAAGATTGATTCCTTCCTCCTTACTTTAGGTTTCACTAGGTGTATTTTAGAGCCGGATGTATAGTTTTTATGACAAGATGATTCTTTACTGATATTGGTTCTTTATGTTCATGAAATTTTGATCACTGGGAATTACTCGTTATCTATTTCAATGGTAAAGACAACTCTATATGATAGATTTGACATGACTAAATTGGGTCTTCTACATTACTTTCTTGGCATTTAGATTTTGTAGTCTAATTTAAAGATTTCACTTACACATCCCAAGTATGATTTCAATATTTTGGCTCAGTTTCACATGGTTAATTGTAAGCCATATCTGACTCCCTTTCTATTAGGAATCAAACTTGAGGCTAATTATTTTACACCTTTAGTTGATGCCACTTAGTATTGATATATTTTTGGTATCCTTTATTTATCTAACTCACACTAGGCTTGATATTTCATATGTAGTGGGAATTGTCTCTAGATTCATGTAGGAACTCCATGAGTTTTACTAGAAAGGAGCTAAGAAGATCTTGCACTACATTCAAGGATCTTATAGATTCAAGAATCAGTACAAATTTGGCATAGAGGTTGTCATGGTTGGCTTTATATATTCAAATTGGGATGGAGATACTCAAAATCACAAGTACACTTCAAGTTATATCTTTTCTTTGGGTTCTCCCATCAGTTGGTATAGCAAGAAACAAAATGTTATTTTTATATTATCCACAAAGGTAGAGTATTGGGGAGCTATTAATGCATCTACTAAGGCTATTTGGATTCAAGGGATTACATCTGAGTTTGGAAGTCCTTTTAGGTAACCCACCATCACCTATTATGACAACTAGAGTACCATATAAATATGCAATAATTTGGTTCAACACTAACAAACTAAACATAATGAGATTCATATGTATTTTATCTGGGAGCTTATTCATGGTTAGGTCATCAACTTGAGATTTTTCTAGTCTTTAGATTAGGTTATAGATATATTTACCAAACCATTCACTCAGATTGATTTCATTCATCTATTATTTCTTCTTGGGGTGTGGTCTACATCAAAAGCAACATTATCTTTAGGGGGTGCCTTCTAGCCTCTTCACTTTTTCTATGTCTCTCTTTTGAAGGGGAGTTTTTCCTATGGGTTTTATCCTTTTATATACTTTATAAGACATGGTTTTATATTGGGTACTTGATTATGCCTAGTTATTGGGACCCATTTATATTTTTTTACATTACCCACCTAACCTATGCTTATGGGGGGTGTTAAAATACGGGTTTTAGTTGTTTCTCATATATATTTATTATGAAACTTTTACCCTTGTTTGGAGTTTTCATACTTTCATGGGTAAGCTTGTTTAGGTGTAATTGGAGTCACATTTGACCAAATGAATAGGAATTAAGTACCCTAAATAGCTATTTCAAGTATGGGAGTTACTCTTTTATTATTGGCTCTCTAACTACCATTCTTTGGAGGAGTTATTCATGCACTCCTATATGTACATCTCTCTTGGTGAGGTATTGTTCAATGAAAAGATTGATTTTCATCTTGTCTTGTTTATGAAATATTCTCATATTTATGATTTAATTTTCTTGTAGATATTTTTTTTTGTACATGCTTGAATTGTGCCTATCACAAATTTGTGTATTCACTTGATCGAGAGATCTTGACATCTATGCAAATAACTTTAGTGTACTCTAGTTAGCTATTTGAGTACTTAATTGAGTATAAATCATTATACACTCATTACTAAAGAGGAATAATGTTTTTTATTTATTATATTACTTAAATTAAAGTTAATTTAATTTAATTTTCTTTAATTAGCTTAGTTGGTTGATTAGGATGACTTTCTAGTTGCATGTTTGAGTTTACTATTAAAGATGCTTCTTGCATGATGTCCAAATATTCATAGTAAGTTTAATTTAGTTTATTTAGTATATTTCAGTTGTATTAGTATATTTTTAGTTTGATTAGTGGTATATGATTTATTTTTTATATTACTATATTTATACTTGATCTGCATTGTAAGTTACCTTGTAATAAGCTTAATTTAGCTTTATTTATTAATAAGACTTGTAAAAAAAGGTTGTGTGGTTTATTAATTCAAATTGAGAAGATTTTTGTATATTTTATCTCTAATATTATTTTAGGAATACAAAAATTTTGACCATAAATCATATATTTTTAAGTTTGAAGCTATTAAACACACTTTTTTAATCAACAATTTCACTCACAACATAACTAGTTTGATAGCTAATAATTTTGGGATAGTTTTGTTGATACATAGATTTAATTTTAGCAAGAAACAAATCTGATTTTGATTCAATAAAATCACTCAAATTTTTAAAAATAGTAATTATGGGATAGTTTTTTTTGATACATGGACTCAATTTTAGAGAGAAATAAAGATAATCTAGGAGGTCTATCTCTAAGACAACTCTCTATGAATGCCCCCTCTTTTGAGGTAAGTTTTTGAGTTTGTGAAAGAACTTATCTCAAAATAAAAAGTTTAAGTAGGTTTTTATGATACAAAAATGGAAATATGAATAACATTGACAACATGGAGAGGAATCATTGGATATGTAAACTAAGCATAGTAAGAATGTAAGATGTATGTGGAAATAAGCATTCATAATAAGTGTGTCTAAATAGATGTGACAATGAAGCATGTAAATAAGTGATCAAATAAGTATATAACTATGAATATAAATATTTAGAGATGGATTCATGATATACATCATGGCATTAGAATGACTAGCTTATTTCATGATGTCCATCATGGAATAAAAAATATGAGCAAATAAGCAAATAGGATATCATGGTCATGACACACACTATCAAAGAGTACATGGAAAACACACAAAACACACAATAGAAGGCCAAGGGTCCAATACAAGAGAAATGTTCAAAATTCACTCACTCAAATATAAATATGATGTAGAGCTAATCCATTTCTTCTAAAACTCTACCTATATCCTTCACGTACATGAACTTATTCTTATTTGCAACTTGTCAATCTATCTTGGCAGTCACTAAATCTATTTTTATAAATGGATCAAGAATATAAATAACTATTTATTAAGACTTAAATATACATAAATCATTCAATTTACTTCACACAATTTCATTTCAATAAATCTTTAACTTTCATATCCTATATTTCATTCAATATTCTCCTTCTCTTTGTTCATTTACGCAATCCCTAGTCCTTTCCAAAATGCAACACAAGTCATATGGTTTTCCTCAAACTAGATTATTATTATAATCACTTTAGATGTGCTTCCCTCACCTATTTAAAAATTTAAATTAATTTATACCTTTATATAGTCCATTAAGACATTCATATACAACTCTGCCCTATCAAATGACCCCTTCTTGTAACCCTTTTTCCTTGCATTTATTACTTTTACGATCTTGTACCTTATTAAAATTGAAAACCATCACACTTTTCAAAAATTATTTTCCATTTTAATTCTATTCACAAATTTATAAAACCTAAATTTTCATTTATACCACTTTTCTTTCCAAATCTTACTCACTATTATGTGGTATTAGGTCTCCTAGGCTATTTTGACATTATTTATCCACTTAGTCTTCTATATCCATAATTCAACTTTATGGTATGACATAAAATCACATTAATAAATTTTAAAAAATAAAATTGTAGCTAAATACCAATTTTCATAAGACTTTGATGGTTACCAATCAAGATATGGCCCAAACCCTAGATTAGGGTTTTTAGGACCCTATCACAGGCTGAGAGTTAACACAAATCAACTGTGCATGTTAAGAATGGTTTAAATGATAAAAAAGAGGTTTAAAAGTCCTATATAGATCTCATTAAAGTTTTTCAATCCTCAAATGGCATGAATCATCCCACTGTCTATCATTTCCATGTTAAAACATAGTTGACTATGCTAAAAAATCACATGCTATAGGTCTATATTCTCAGTAATTGAATAATGAACATTCAAATACCCACAAGGTGATCTAAATCCCTTCTCAAGGATATGTCTCCCCACTAAGTTGATCATCACACACCATGTGTCTGACTAGGAATTGCCTTGAGTGCTTCGTGGCTGGCCATATAGGGATCTAGAAGAGGACCCAAATCACTCCAGAGCTTTTGGCACGACAACTAGTCTTCTATTAGTATCAGATCTAGGTCTCAAGGTCAAGACCCATGGAAGCTAGTGGGCATGATCCACATCCCTTCTCAGGGATATGTCTCCGAGTTGAGGCAATCATCACATGCCATGTGTTTGACTGGGAATCACCTCGGGTGCTTTGTGGTTGGCCATATAGGGATCTGGAAGAGGACCCAAATCACTCTAGACCTTTTGGTGTGACAATGATCCAAAACTTAGAATTTCTAGTTGATAAATATCTCAATAGTATATAAATAACATAGTAACAATGAATTCTCTAAAAAGAGATGTAGTATTACTCAAGATCGCAATACAAATATATGCTTATCTTTGGGAAGAGATGTCTGTCTTCACATTTTGGGTTACCTCTTCATTTATACACAATTTTAAATAATGGGGAGGATGTGGAAGGTCACCAATATTGAGGGAGATTAAGTGGTTTGACTTATAATATTTAAAACAATATAAAATTTGAGGAATTACTATTTTTAGAAACTTACTATTTTTAGACTACACTACTAAAATTGAAATTTGAGTCACTTCTATTGGGTTTTCAAGGTTCAAACTTCATTGAGCAGAGATCTATGCCATTTCACAATTTTATCCTCATTCTTATCTTTCCAATGGTTCAAATGGTAAGTCAATTGGAGCTACAGTGCAAAAGTTATGGCTCTCAAAAGTTTGATCATCAATTGGGGCAAAACTGTCACCCGAATTGTCGCCTAAATTGGTGCCTGGATCATTCCTCCCTCCTTGAAAAGCAATGTTCCCCATTACATCAATGCTACCCATCAAATGTGGTATTTTTTTCTTGATTTGATTCTCTATGAGCCACTCACCTTGATGGCTAAGCTGGCCCCTTTTGACAACTCGATAAAGTGGAATAGAGCGTCCTCTTGTTGTCTTCATCCAGGTATCCATAATCTGATCCTGCTCTACTAGAGAAAAATTTTGTGGATCAAGCTCATCAATGTCTAGTTGTTCTACTACAACTGAAGTGTCTAATAGAGGTGGGTGATATGGTTTGAAAAGCTCCACATTAAATATTGGATGCAGACCAAGGTAGGCAGGTAGGTTCAACTCAAAAGCATTTTCTCCAACTCTTCTGGTGATGGTGTAGGGACCATATTGTAGAGGCCAAATATTTTTGTGTGGACCTACAAGTTGTTCCTTCTAAATCCTCAACCAAACCTTGTCACCCATAGCAAAATGGTGTGCAATCCTATGTGTGTCATGGCATTGCTTATACTTTTGATTCATCTTCTCTAGGATGTCATGAACTTGTTGTTGGATGTGTTGCATTTGTTCAATAAACTTTGTTTCTTTTGCTGCCTCGGATCTTCCATGAGGTGTGTATTCCATGGTGGAAAATGGAACAACTATATCAATTAGTGCCATGGGTTGGAACCCAAAACATACCTAGAATGGACTGTGCTTGGTCAAGCTGTGCAGCGCTTGATTATATCCATGTTGTATGAAAAGAAGCCCTCATCCCATGTGCATGGATGTTTGGAGTGATACATCTAAATCATGTGAACAATCAAGTGGTTTACCACCTTTGTTTGACCATCAGTCTATGGATGGAAGGCTATGGACTTCATCAGCTTAGTATCCATCATCTTCCATAGAGTGGACCAAAAGATGCTTAGGAACCTACTATCTCGATCTGAGACAATGGACTTAGGAAGACCAAAATGTAGCCATACATGACTAAAATATAGTTGTGCAATTTCCTTAGAAGATATATTTTTCTTACAAGAAATCATGATAGCCATTTTTGAAAAATGATCAACTACCACAAAAATATAGTCCTTACCATGTTTTAAAGTGGGCAAACCTGAGAGAAAATCCATTGAGATGGATTCCCAAGGCCTGGTTGGTTTTGGCAATGGTGTGTACAATCCTTGCTTTTTATTTGTGGGCTTGGCTATCACACATGGGGTGCAATATTTGAGATATCTTTTGACATCCTTTTGCATATGGGGCCAGTAGAAGTGTTTTTCAAGAACTGCCAATGTCTTTTCAATACCAAAGTGTCCAGCTATCCTACTGAAGTGTGCTTCCCATATCATCTTTTGTTGATCTAAAACTAGAACATAGATGTGCCCCATATGATAGAGGACATTATATTTCAAATATAAATCAGAAACATGTTTGCCTTTTTGAAGTGCTTGATATGTATTAGCAAAGGTAGGATCTGCTTCATACAGGGCACCCCAAGTGGCAGTCTCATGTTCGCACAGGTCCAGAACTATTGTGAGTGCAGTAATTGGTGGGTAGCTTAGACAATCTATAGCTTTATTTGAGCTCCCCTTTTTGTGTTTGATTATTAGGTGGAATTGCTAAAGATATGTGGCCCACCTTTGATGCCTCTCATTTTAGAATTTGCTTTATATCTGGATGAATTCCAATGGTTTGTGGTCAGTGTGGATGACCGTTTCTTTCCCCAAGATGTAGTGTTTCCATTGTTTGTAGGCTTACACAATCGCATAGAGATCTTTATCATATGTTGGATATTTCCTGACTGTATCTGTGAAATTTTCACTATGATATGCAATAGGATGGCCATATTGCATGATGACAACTCCCATGGCATATTCAGATGCATTTGTCATCAACTCAAAAGGTTGATGCAAATCTAGCAAGGCAAGGACAGGGGCTAAGCAGAGTCTATTCTTCAAATTATCAAATGCCCTTTGTTGTATTTTACCCCACTAAAATGTAGCATTAGCTCCTCCTTTAGTCACTTGGGTTAGTGACCAAGCAACATGTGAAAATCCAAGAATAAACCTGCGGTAGAAATTTGTAAGATCCAAAAAGCTGTGAAGCTCTGTGAGGATCCTTAGTGTGGGCCATTCTTGAATAACCCAAATATTTTCTAGATCAACATGGACCCCTTCCTCATTCACAATGTACCTGAGGTACTAAATTGTTGTCATCCCAAATGTGCATTTGTCAAGATTTGCATACAACTTGTGCTCCCAAAGAGTTTGAAGCACCTTACGAACATGTTTCAAATGTTCTTCCCATGTTCTGATAGAGATGATTATGTCATCTAAGTAGACAACCACAAATGAGTTGGTGAAGGGTTGTAGGATGTCATCCATCATCCTCATGAAGGTTGCAAGTGTGTTAGTTAAGCCAAAAGGCATAACCAACCATTCAAAGAGCCCCTCCTTAGATTTGAATGCAGTCTTCCAAACATTGGTGGGATCAATGGGAATTTGGTGATAACTAGATTTGAGATCAATTTTGGTGAAGAACTTCACACCATGGAGCTAGTCCAGTAGGTCATCAATCTTAGGGAGAGGATAGTGATTCTTCATAGTTATTTTATTCAGGGCTTGGTAGTCAATGCAAAGCCTCCATGTTCCATCTTTCTTTGGTGCCAAGACAATTGGGCTACCACAAGGTGAAGAGCTTGGCCTGATGTGCCCCTTTTGGATCAATTTTTGAATCTATCTTTTTATCTCATCATTCTCCAAAACTAATTTGTGATACATAGGACTGTTAGGAAAAGGTGATCTTGGGATCAAATCGATAGAATGTTTTACTTGGAAATGCAGTGGAACTCCTATGGGTGAATTGAATAAGTCATCATATTCTCTTTTGATTCATCATATTTGCTTCTATTGTTGTGTTGATTGTGTAGTCAGGACTGCAACATCGACCTTCTTGGATTTTTGTGGCTTGACCACCATGAGAACAAATTGCTTTATTTTCTCCACCAATCTCTTACATTACTTAGCACTGATTAGGGAGACAGATGTGGGAGGTGGTACCTCTGGTACCCTATATCACTGTGTTCCAAGAGTGAGGGTGATCCTTTGGGTTTGTGATTCATAGATGCCATGTTGCTCATACATGAATGGCTGACCAAGGAGTACATCACAAACATCTAGATTGACCACATCACACAAGACTTCATCTTGGAAGGGTTTTATAGCATATGAAAGAAGACACTAATGGGTGACATGGAAGTCTCTCCCTAGGCTCAACCATCCAATACTATAGGGCTTTGGATGAGGCTTCATGGATAGATTTAGACTTTTCACAACTTTAGTAGAGATTAAATTATTTTGACTCCCACTATCAAGAATGAAATGCAGAGGCTTACCTTTTACCCATAATTTGGAGTGGGATAATCTTTCCTTGTCATCTGGTCTTTCCTCACGGGTCTGTGATGAAGCAATAATGGTTTTAGGCTTAGCATCTACAATTTCTTCTTCATCCTCTTCGACTGTGGGTTGTGTATGAGGTAGAGTAGTAGATGTCGAGTATTATGACTTAGAAAGCAATGAATTGATGGCTCGACAGTCTTCTTTGGAGTGAGTTCCAATTTTGTGGTAATCACAACATTTTCTAGCTTTATCTTTCTAGGGTTTCTTATCCTGAAACACCTTTTGCTTCTAATTTTGGCCTCGTGTTTGACCTTCCTTGTCACTTTTCCATTTTGAGGGTTGACTCTTCGTATTCTTTTTGCCATGCTTCTATTCAATCTTCACTGCAAATTTGTATGACTCACCGAGGGTTTCCAAATTGAAGAGTTCCATTTCCCCCCATATGTACCATTTTAGTCCACCATGATATTTGAGAGTCTTATGTTTCTCACTATCTTGAATGCCCAATCTTGCAGACAAAGAATGAAAAGTGTATGTGTAATCTTAAACAGATTGGTCCTTACCTTGGTGAAGTTATTACCACTATATGTATAGATCATCATATGCTCCGATGGGATAGTATTCTTCTTTCACCACTTCCACAAAATCATCCCAGGTAGGTTCCACCTCAAGGCCAATGTCATCTATACTGAACCTCTTTTTGTACACTTCCCACTAGTTTTTCATAGGCAATTTTGATTTCAAAAGAGCAAAAGTAATCTTTTCTCCATCGGTGAACTTATTTACAGAGAAGTAGGAAGATAGTTGATCTAACCAATTTTATACTACATTACCATTGATTTTACCTTCAAATGTAGGAATATCAAAATTAACTTAGACCTTGAAGAGTGTTGGAGCACTGAAAGGACATTCCCTGGATGAGGAGCCAGGAAGTGGAGTCATAGAGCCAGGATTTCCCATCAAAAGTATTTGAAGAATTTGGGAAAATTATTGTAGCATCTATGCTTGTTGCTATTGGAGGGCTTCATTCACCATTTCCTTGAAAGGATTAGATGTCTCAGTGTCATCTACCATTTGAATTCATTTGGAGCGAATAGGTGGAAAATTTGGAAGCTCTGTTGTTTCCCACCCAAGCTTCTTGTAGCCTGACCTCATCCTTGGGATCATACACTCTCAAGACAAACCTCTTTGATACCACTAATCTAAAACTTAGAAGTTATAGTTGATAAATATCTCAATAGCATAGAAATAACATAGTAACAATGAATTCTCTAAGAAGAGATGTAGTATTACTCAAGATCACAATACAAATATATGCTTATCTCTGGGAAGAGATGTTTGTCTTCACATTTCAGGTTACCTCTTTATTTATACACAATTTAAAAGCATGGGGAGGATTTGGAAGGTGACCAATATCAAGGGAGATTAAGTGGTTTTACTTCCAATATTTAAAACAATAAAAATTGAGGAATTACTATTTTTAGAAACTTACTATTTTTAGACTGCACTACTAAAATTGAAATTTAAGGCACTTCCATTGGTTTTTTAGGGGTAAAAATTCATTAATCATATCTATATGCCATTTCATGATGTTTTCCTCATTCTTAGCTTTCCAATGGTTCAAACGGTGAGTCAATTGGAGCTACGGTGCAAAAGTTATGGCTCCCGAAAGTTCCGTCATCAATTGGGGTGGAACTGTCACCCGAATTGTCGCCTAAATTGGTGCCTGGATCACAAGGGGTCACTATACCTTTAAAAAATAATCAATACCAATTACCTTAATCTTTTAAATTAGTTTCAAGTCTTATTTTCTCCTTAAATCTGAATTTATAGTCCTTTTGACATCTCAAACATAATAAGCCCAATTCTTATACTACATTCTTTGAACTAGAACAAGTGTAATCAGGGATTTGTAGTATTTTCAACATAAATGATCTTATAAACCCACTTAAATATTCTAAACACCTCCCACAACTAATTTAAACCCCATACTCAGTCATCTTTGGATCCAAATAGACTATCATGTAAAGAAGACACATATTTCCTAAATTTTGCATATTATGTTATTACAAGGAAAATTATCAATGACCCACTATATTGTCTCAATGTATTTTTCATAAAGAATCATGGAACATATTTGCAAGCCAAAACAACATTGTCTATTCCTTTGAAGTTGTGGATTATTACAATATCTCATACAACCCTATTCATTGATGTAGTAGACCTCCATTCCTTCTAATCACTTGGTCTACCCCTATTTATTTTCACACACATATCCTATCCTACATAAATCCTAAATATATATCCTTAATACTATGTAAAATAGTTATAAAACAAGATTAATAACCATTTCTTGGATCAAGAAACATCCATTTGCTCTAAGAGACAGGTATGGTGATCATCACACTAGTTGCCACCTCACACTTTTAACTAGATACAAATATTCCAAACTAACTTAGGACTCAAAAATAACTCCAAAGACATTTAAATTATCTTAAGGTTCATTTTAAAACTTTATCACCCTATTACAAATTTTCACCACTCAATTATACTTACTAATACAATATGAAAATTTGAACTTCCCCTTTTGGAGGGAAAACTGACTTACACGCAAATTCAAATTTATTCCTAGCTAAGACACCTTCTAAAATATTTTTTATCATTCCACGATGACTTTACATCATAATACCAAGGGGAGAAAAGTATTTACCTCCATCTTCCTTTTAATTTTTATTATAATATAAATGTGTGGGCTCTTTGTTGTCACACTTATGCTTGTTCTTCCTCTTCCAATTTATCCTTTACTTTCTCTCCTACTGTTTCTCATGATACTTATTATAACTAAAAATAATATTATTTATTTTCATTAAAATTTCTCTCATGTGATCCACATTCACTTCTCTTTCTTCTATGATTTCCAAAGCATCAACAAATTCATCTTCATCTTCTAGTTCTTCATGGAGTGACTGAATGACTCCCTTAGCATCATCTTCTCCTTTTAAAATAGTTGCAAACTATTTTTCCTCATATTTACATTATTATTTTTTCATGGGTACTAATGTTGTCCCATATCTTGTCCAAATCTTGACTTGGATACTCACCATTTTCATACCTGCATACAATGCTAGCTATAAAACAAAGAGACCCTAATGCCCCTTTAAGTGCCTCTTGAATGGACACCCTCTTCTTTCCTTTGTCTTCTTCTTCAAGTGATTTATTTTTCCTTAGTTATTTTTCCTCCTTAACATTATCCACTATGATAAAAAAAAATTCTACTTCTTCAGCCTCATGTTGCTTCTTTGGCAACTTGCTTGTATCCAAACCTCCATGGGATTTTTTATTCATTTTTTCCTTCTTCATTTCATGTCTTCTCCTCTTCATCAATATCTATATGGGCCACTTCATTCTTTTATTCATTACCCATCCTTGCCATGATCCTTATACCTCTTGTTGTCTAACCCATTATTCATAATATTCTAGAAACTCCATCAACTTAAACTCCAAATTCATCATATCTTTCTTCATTTCTCTCATTTATTTTTCCATTCTTATCTCTTCTTTTTCTCTTGCTTACTTCTCTCTCTTGTGGATGTTCATATGAACCCTATCTCTCACCTTTATATCTATCTCTCCCTTAATCTTGTTATTTTGTCTTCACTTGGACCACTTCCCTCTTTTGGTACACACCTAGAACCTCCTATATCAGACCTCACTTAGGCCTTCCAACTCTCTGTCCTTCCATACTAGGACTATCTCTCTCTCTCTCAAACTCTCTTTATGAGATTATATTTATCACACTTGATCTTGTTAATAGTTCAATTTAATACATGGATTCCACCACAACACTTATTAGCCATATATTAAATTTAATAAATCAACCATACCTCATGCCTTCTCCTTATCTGTTGTATCTCAACAAGACTCTATGCACTACCTTCCTTGCTCAACTCTTCTGATAAAATTTCATTCAAATGCAAAGTAAAAAAATCAAATCATTAACATGTAACTATATTCACACATTTCCCAAGGCATATCCTTTCTTTGATACCAAATGATGCAAAGCTAATCCATTCCTTTCAAAACTCTACCTATATCCTTCACTTGCATGAACTTATTATTTTTTGCAAACTTGTTAATCTATCTTGGAAATCACCAAGAATACAAATACCTATTTATTAATACTTAAAGATACATAAATCATTCAATTTCCTTCACATAATTTCATTTCAATCCATCTTTGACTTTCATAACCTGTATTTGATTCAAGATTCTCCTTCTCTTTGTTCATTCACTTAATCCCTAGTCCTTTCCAAAATGAAACATAGGTCATATGGTTTTACTCAAACTAGATTTTTATTATAATAATATTATAGGTTCTTCCCTCACCTATTTACACCTTTAAATTCATTTATATCTTTCTATAATTCATCAATATATTCATATACAACTCTGCCCTATCAAATGACCCCTTCTTGTAGCCCTTTTCCTTGCATTTATTACTTGTATGATCCTGTAACATCTTGAAATTGAAAACCATGATATTTTTCAAACACTCTTTTCAATTTTAATTCTATTCACAAAGTTATAAAACCTAACTTTTCATTTAGACCACTTTTCTTTCCAAATCTTACTCACTATTATCTAGTATTATGTCTCCTAGGCTATTTTGACACTTTCTATCCACTTAGTATTCTATATCCATACATCCACTTGATGGTATGACCTTTAATAACCTTAATAACTTGGAAAACATCAAACCATATCTACATACTAATTTTCATAAGACTTTGATGGTTACCAATCAATATATGGCCCAAGCCCTAGATCAAGGTCTCTAAGACTCTATCATAGGTTGAGAGTTAACACAATTCAATTGTGCATTTTAGGAATAGTTTAAAAAATCCAAAATAGGTTTAAAATTCCTATATAGATCTCATGAAATTTTTCCATTCCTCAAATTAAATGAATCATCCCATTTTCTATCATTTCCATGTCAAAACATACTTGATTGTTCTAAGAAATCACACGTTATAGGTTTGTATTCTCAATAATTATATAATGAACATTAAAATACCCACAAGTGATGAATATAAATTAAAAACACACTCAATACCACATACCTAAATCTTGTAAAGAAATTCCAAGTCTCATTTTCTCCTTAAATTTGAATTCACAGTCCTTTTGGCATCTTAAACACAATAAGCTCAGTTCTTATATTGTAATATTTTAGGGGTTTAGGGGTTTGTAATATTTTAAACATAAATGATCTTATAAACCTAATTAAAGACCATAACCACCTCCCATAACTAAATTAAACCCCATACTCAGTCATCTTTGGATCCAAACAGATTATTATGCAAAGAAGACACATATTTCCTAAATTTTGCATACTATGTTCTTATAAGGAAAATTATCAATGGCCCACTATATTATCTCAATTAAAGTTTCATAAAGAATTAGAGAACATATTTTAAATCCAAAACACTATTCTCTATTCCTTTAAATTTTTGTATTATTATAAGAGTTCATACAATCCTATTCATTGTTGTAGGAGACCTTCATTCCTTCTAATCACCTAGTCTACCCCTATTTTATTTTCACACACATATCCTATTCCACATATATCCTCACTATATATCCTTAATAATATGTAAAAGACTTATAAAAAAATATTAATAAACATTTCTTGGATCAAGAAACATCCATTTGCTCTAAGACCCATGTAGGGTGATCATCACACTAGCTACCACCTCACACTTTCAACTAGACACAAAATATTCCAAACTAACTTATGACTCAAAAACAACTCCAGGAACCTTTCAATGATATTAAGGGTAATTTTAAAACTTTATTATCCCATTATAAATTTTCACTACTCAATTGTACTTCCTAATACAATATGAAAATTTGAGCTTCCCCTTTTGGAGGGAAAACTGACTTGCACATAAATTCAAATTTGCTTCTGGCTAAGAAACTTTCTAGACTATTTTTGAGCATTTAAAGATGACCCTACATTAAAATCACATATAAATACATGTTCAAATGCCTTCACATGAATATAAGCAAATAAAGGAAGATTAGATCCACATAAAATGACATATGAAAATGTCTACATACGGATAAAAGACATGCATAAAGACATGTTCAAATGTCCTCACGCTCATACAATCATAGATATAAATGCTTAGATAAACTTGGAAATGACATATTCAAATTATATAAAATGAAAAAATAATTCACATAATAGATGAAGCTAAGAGAATCAATAAATAGAGCATGAATAAATATGTAATTTGATTCAAAAAGTTAATTTTTAAGTTGATTATATTCAATAATTGAGATAAACAATAGTATATCATAATTTTAGTGAGTAAGAAATATCAAAAGATGTAGTTATATGTAAAAATATGAAATATAAGTAATATATTGAGGGGAAAAAGGATAAAATCTATGTGTACCATGCCCTCAATGATCTAGTTGATAAACGTACATGTTATAGGAAGCTTGTGTGGAGTCTGAAACTAAGTGGTGATAGTCTAAGCTCATTGGGAAAATAACGAGCTGAGGGACACTATAATAGTGTGATTTAAATGATTTTTTTGAGTTTTTAACAATGAAAATACCTATAATTTAATTTATAAATGATGATTTGTATAATCTACAATCACTCATGTAGACTAGTGAAGCATGTATGATATAAAATGGGGTAAAACATGCATATAATATTGTGCACAATTAAATTTTTATATATAATGATGAATAGGTCCTAGTTTTTTAATTTAAAAAACATTTTAATGTTTTTGTATATTTTTCATATCTATGAGCTGATAAATTAGAAGGATACTAACTGATGGGTCCCTTAAAATTGTTACCATCAATAGATCATGTGTTTAATAAAAGAATGGCGATTTATTGAAAATGAAGAGTATCATGCAATCATCTAGGTTTTGTATCATTTCCATATTTGTATTATGTATAATCAATATCATTAGGATCATACCAATATGTATTTTTATAATCAAGAACATCTGGATTTTAAACTTATGGAATACCACTCTTATCTTTTGTTGTATCTTGATATGAATAAGTAATTGCAACATATTATGGTATTGACCTTTATGATTTATCCTTTATGATGTGTATTATGTTATGTACCTTTAGTGATATGCCATTACTTATTTTTTTGTATGATGGTTGAAAATATGCATTCTATTTGTTGTGCTTGCTTTAAAGAAACTCTATCTTCTCTTCAAATTGTGATCATTGCACTTTCATGTGAAAATTTGACATGGTTGTCATATTTATCCATTTTTGACCATTGATATCATCCATGAATTTCCTAATTCAATTTTATATTGTGCCAAACTAGGACATATGTGAAATACCACTAAACATGTTTTTGGCCCATCTATGCAAGGTAACTCAATGGATCTAATAAATTATTTAGATAAAGTACCCTTACCTAAATGTTCCTTATCATATCCAAGAAATTGTAAGAGTGTCATGTTACAAACATTTATTTTAATAGTTTTATTGATCACCATATAGGCACATTATTTTCCATCTATGAGGGGATTAAGGATCAAAGGCTCTATAAAAGATGAATGCTTTTTAGTCAATTACTTTAAAACCATACTTGAGACTATATATTTTTTAGGTATTTCATGTTTTTTATTTTCTTTTGTTAGAAACCCTATTTTTAGAATGTTTTATTGTTTATCTTGAATTTGATTTTGTAACTTCTCTTGTAGTAATTTCACTTTTTCTTGTTATAACATGTGCTTTTCAAAGTGTTCCCTTGTTAATTTCTCTTTTTAATCTTATTACATTTTTTCCTTGATTTTTCTAACTTATATTGTTTAGCCTTTTATTGTGTTAATTAGGTCTTTTAAACATTTTCTTTCTCTGATTTGTCCTTTGGTAACCACATTTGTACTAGTTCTAATTTTGTCACTTGTACTTTAGGATATGAACTCATAAGGTGAGTGGGTTGCTTAAGTGATGTATCAATTATAGGATCACCACTATCAATTATCTTTTATATTTTATTCTTCAAATCCAAAAATTATTTATATGAATCCCATACATTCTATTATATTCATAATAGTATTTTGATTTCCTTAGAGGATGTAGAGGAGGTAGTTAGATCAACTCATTTTGAATTATTTTCTTTAGAATATCACTTAAACCCATATTATCAATTTTCATAATTTTTGAATCACTTATTGTATAAGTGTTATGTTTTAATTTCTTATTTTGATATAAAATATTATTAGGTAAAATATTGGTAGATGGAGATGCACATACATGATTAATAATAACATATTTTGGATTCTTTACACATGTAATATGATGTTCAAATAATGTGATTTTTCACTAAAAAATGATTTTACTTTTGTAAATTTGATATTAACTTTCCTATATTAATTATTTTATAATTTAGATCCTCAAAATCACAAACCTAGGTGCTTAAAATTGAACATGCATACATATACCCTCAAGAGGAGATGTGTGAGGTGGAGGGGTTTAAGGAAGGATAGGTTGATTAGCTTCATTTGTAACTATAGGATGAGATACATTACCTCTTTAGATAGTGATAACATGGAATTGGGTATAGGGAAAGTAACTATCAAAACATTTAGGGTTAGGAAGATGAGGAAGATATTATTTTCTATCCATATAATATGACACTAAAATATGAAAAATTATTGTTAACAAATATATCAACTCTAAAAACCAAAAATAATGAGTGGAAATAGGAAAAATAAGGATACGAATAATATAAATGTTTATGGTTAGTGATTTTTAACATTTTGAATAATAAACAGGTTCACCAATATATTTTATCAAATTAGGGATTTAAGTAAAACCCTTAATAACAACATAATTGCAAAAAATTATAACAATAATAACATTCACTGATTAAGAACTACTATATTAAACTTACTAAAAATAGAAAAGTGTAATGAGAAAATAAAGACTTAGAAAATGTATTTGTGGGTGTTTCTATGCTATTTTCGCTTTCACATTCAAAGAGAGAAATAAAAAACTAAGAGGGAAATGGTCTAAGGTTTGTATGTACCTAGATATAGTTGTGCGCACTAGAATTCAGATGATAGTGAGAACTCCTCTTTGGTTGTGGAGGATGACTCCTGAAAGAGAAAGACACTAAAACACAAAAAATGTTAGCTGACAAAAGGGTGGATTGCCAAGCAAAAGCTTGGTCCTAGAAGCGCTAAGGCTTCTTGGAGGATGACAATCCACTGTTAAAATAGAATATGACAGAGACAGAAATGAGAAATAATAAAAGATTGAAAAGAAAGAACTAAAAGAAAATGCATACCTAATAATCTACAATCTACTTAGCACAGTTGCTGATGTCGGTGATATTGCCAGCATCGGTTAGAAAGGTCACCGATGTCGGTTAGACTACCTACATCGGTAGGGGAAATGGATGAGGTCAGTCGAGGTAATGGCCAGGGATGGGTTACAGGTCTAGTTTTTGGTCTGCAAGATGGACTGTGGTCTTGTCTATGAGTCAGGGAGTTTGTTTGGGATGGTAAAATAGTAGATAGAATCTTTAATAAGAACTAAGGCAGAGGGCATGTTGTCAAGAAAAGGGGTAAGGGGCAGGAAAAAGGCCTTTCAGCCTTTCTGGGAAGCAATTTAGTCAGGTTGATTAGATTGGTCTTAATATGGTCTGTAGGTCTCTGATAGCTTGTGCTAAGTTGATTGGACAGAGGGTATTGTCTAAAGAGAGACTAAACGGGTGTCAGAGGCAAAGAAAAGGGAATAAGGGGTGAGAGAAGGCTTTTCAGCCTCTCTGAGAAGAATAGAGAAGGTTGGGTCAAGGATGCTTGGAATAGATAGTAGACAGAATGCTAATATATTTGAAATGACACTAAAATAAAAATAGTACAAATACTTAGCTGTGACACAAGTTGGCAAAGGTGCAGAAGCTGTGTTTCTATTGTAGCTGGTGATGGAGATATCGTGCAATCCCTATGCAGAATGTCTGATGCAATACCTTAGTGCCTAAAAAATGATGTCAAGAATGCTGATCCCTGCAAGAAAACAAGAAGCCAAAACACTAGAAAGCAAAAGCACAAGAACTTTGTTTTGCCAGAAGAAGATTTGAGATTCGTGATTAAGTCCAGAGATTAACCATCTGTGATTAGCCTCACCAGAGGTTAGAAATTCAGTTTAAGTAAAACTGACATCGGTGATCCCACTGGCATCGGCCGACATTTGACCGACGTCGACGGGTGGAGAACGAGTAAAAGAGCCACCAAGCCCGTTCTCCATCCTCCAAGTGCATGATCCATTGGAGAATTGTTGAAGGTTGGGCTAAATACGCACGAGAGTTGGTTAGGTAGTTAGAAAGAAGTAAGAATAGGTCTTGGGTGAGTCATAGGGTGGGAAATAGTCAAAGGTGAGGTGTCAGACGAGGTTTTATAGGTGATGTGTCAAAGGGGAGGATATCAATAATAAATTATTATTTTTAAATTAGTAAGTGTATGGTTTAGGAATGGGTTAGGAATGGACCAAGGGGAGGATGACCAAGGGTTAGACATAATTTCGGTGTCTACATTTGCCCCTTTTTGTCTTGTTGGTTGTTCTAGATGAACTGCAAGACAAAAATAGGAGTTGATTGCCCCAGGTGTGGGATAAGGTTGATTTTGTCTTATTGGTTGTTCAAGTGAACTGCAAGACAAAAATAGGAGGGTTGGTTACCCCAGGTGTGGGATAAGGTTGATTTCATCTTGTTGGTTGTTCAAGTGAACTGCAAGACAAAAATAGGAGGGTTGGTTGCCCCAATTATGGATGAGGTATTCCCCCTCAAAGCAAGAGTCAAGAGAAGGGAACCTAGAATTGGGTGCTGATTTGACAAAGAGTGGATGAAAAAGGGTGAAGATGGAGTGTGATCGCTGTAAAAGTCATGATTGCACGTATACCACTTCACGAGATGGTCAGGTCAAATTATCGCAAGTCAAGGGTCGAGGAGTGCCAAAATTGAAGTAATCGGGCCCCAGCATATAGTCATAGCTGATTGGGTGATTCAATCTAAGCTAAAGCTCTAATGGGTCATCATGTTCTAGGTATCCCAAACTCAGGAAGTGCTCCCAAAAACATGAAAAAGTCACAAGTAGTGGGGATCAACCGGCTTGCGATCCTATACTTGTGAAGGTCAAAAATATGCACACAATTTTGCTAACTAATCATGAGGTAACATACATGCAAAAACAACCAAGGCAAAGTCACTTGGAAGTGGTCGTAGTCGAAGGAGATAGTCGCGATCTCCATGGTCATTGGTCGAGGTGGATGGGTGAAGGAATGGCTGAGCTAACCTCAGAAGACCCCATGTCAACTGAGTGCTGCCTACATAGCTCCTATTGAAAGGGCCTCAGGCCAATGTAGTTCTCCTAAGAGGGAGGAAAAAAGATCGAAGTGGTTGAGTTTGGTCATGATAATGATATAGCACTTCCCACTTGTCTGAGGGTACATGCTTTGAAATGATGAGGAGAAGATGATGCTACAGCCTTTTCCAAATGGTGTATTCTGTAACATTGGTCAGGGTTCTTCATCCCTAGAAACTATCCATATTCATGATGGATGTATGCTAAAAATGAATTGTAGGTCAATTTATGCTTCAGCAAGTAATGGTTTATACTTGACATAAATTATGTGGTTGATAGTTTCCATGTGTATTGGTGTCTATGGAAACCATAATGAGTAGGCTATGTGAGTGGTTTGAAAAGAGTTAGATTGAATTGTTTTTGACAAATGATGTGGTTGAATGTGACCAAAGTGTAGGTAGAAAGTAAAAGGCATAAGCGCCCTTTCATTGACAAGGACCATAATGATAACATAAGTAGGGGGTTTTTAGAAACAAAAAGCCCCATTCATGTATTACGTCGATGACCATAAGTTGTGTTAGAGTGGAAATCGAATCACTTCAATATTAAAGTGAGCTCAAAGTCCCTTGAGCAGGTGTTATGATAGGAGGAGGATAGGGTAACCCGTTTTATGAGCAGGGATAACCTTGCCCCTTTTTATAGGAGACCCTGAGACAACTACAAGCCAAGTCCATGACCCATTTTTTTTTTTTAAGAGAGAGGACTGATTAATGTGGGAAGTCCACATAGAGATGTCACTTTGCTTTGTGGTCATTTGTGAAGCTAATCGATGCGGGAAGCTTCTAAGAAAGAGAAAGTGCTGTCTGTAGCAAGATTTAGTCATAGCCATCCTTTGAGGGAGTGGTCTATATTTTTGCTTTATATATAAGGGATTTTGAATAGCTGTCCTTCGAGGGAGCAGTCTATTAGCTACAACAATGATAGTATAGCTATCTTTCGAGGGAGCAATCTGCTTTTTGATTTGATTGTGACCTTGGATATTTTGACATCTTGACTTATTTTTGATAGAATGTTGAGTCATGGACAAGACTATAGAAGGTCAAGGGCTCCCTTTTATTAGGACAAAGCATCCATATGTCATAAAAGGGTTATAGGGGATTTATTAAGGGAAAAAGGGTGGAAAGGATTGAGGATTAAAAGGATAGGGATTGCTTAAGGGATGAGCTTAAGTTAAATTTCAAGTGGATGAGTACTTGACTAACAATAGAATGGTCGCAAATGCAAAGCATTAAGGGGCTTAGGTTTTGGTCAGCCTTCAAGAGAAGACAGACGATAAGTCCCTGATCCATACTTGTGCATGATGATATAAGGTCCGAGCCAATTAGAAGCAAATTTGCCTCTTTTACTCTGTTTCATATTGGTCACATGTTGGTTCTCTTTGAGAACGAGATCTCTGATATCAAAATCTCTTTCTCTCAAATTTTTGTTATAGGCTCATTTGATGTGATTTTGATAGACATGGAGATGGTTGAGGGCAGTAAGATGACATTCATCGAGTAATTCAAGTTGAGCTAATCGATCTTGATGAAAGTCATCGTTAGAAAGAATGTCATGTAGAGAAATGCGAAGAGATGGGATCTGTACTTTGAGAGGTAAGATAGCCTCTATTTCATACACTAGAGAGAAAGGGGTAGCACCTATAGAGGTTTGGATACTAGTGCGGTAGGCCCACAACGTGAAGGGAATGTGAACGTGCTAATCCCTTCCAATGTCATTGACCACCTTCATGAGAATTTTAGTTAATATTTTGTTAGAAGCCTCAGCTTGCCCATTTACTTGTGGGTAGTAAGGCGAAGAAAAATTGAGTTTAATGCTAAAGGAGTCACAAAGTTTTTGGATAGTTTTGTTTTTAAATGACTTTCCATTATCAGTGATGATTTTGTGAGGTACACCAAAATGACAGATGATGTGGGTGTTGATGAAGTTGACAATCTTGTCAGCTTTTATGGAGATGAGAGGAATAGATTCCACCCATTTAGTGAAATACTCGGTGGCAGTGATGATGGACTGATGATGAAGAGACAAATGAGGGTTAATTTTGTCGTTGAGATCTAAGCCCTATTGGGAAAAAGGCCAAAAATCTTGAGCAACTTGTAAGGCATGGCTAGGAAGATGAAGCAAGTTAGCATGCTGCTGACACTTGATGCAACACTGAACATAATCACTATAGTCTTGATGAAGAGTGGGCCAATAATAACCCAGGCAAAGGATGCACTTAGCAACCGAGTTACCACTGAAGTGTCCACCACAAATCCTGTCATGGGATTATTTAATAGCATGAGAGGCTTTAGTGGAGTGTAAACAGTGAAGAAGAAGGCTATCAAAACCTCTTTTATAGAGAAGGCCTCCTAGCATGGTATAGCAAGCAGTGCGCTTGATGAAATGCCGCTGTGCATTGCTAGAGAGGTTGGGAGGAATGATAGAATGAGCCAAGTAGTCCACAAGTTGTTTATACCATACATCTTGTGAACTAGAGTCTATGGTGTGGACGAGGTTGATGTCAGTGGAAATGTATGAAGGCAACGGCACACGATGTACCATGACATAAATTCTTGATGAGGATGATGAAGAAGGAATATGTGAGGCGAGGGAAGCCATGTTGTCAGCAAACTTATTCATAGATCGAGGAACAGTCTGCAATAAGTGATGGTTAAAAGATGCTAGAAGGGTGTCAACAGGTGCTTGTACCTTTGTAAAATTTTGTTTTTACAAAGATATGAACCATTGATTTGATTGACGACAAGTTGTGAGTCATCGAAGATGTTGATGGTCTTGATGTTTAATGAAAGGGCAGTTTGAAGTCCCAAAATTAAAGATTCATATTTGGCCATATTATTAGTACATTCAAAGTCGAGTTTGAAAGACAGGGGCATGGGCTCACCCTCATGTGGGATGAGGATGACCCCCGCACCCCCACTGAGTTGACAAGCCGTCGAAGAACATCATCATTTGGTAGAATGTGTCATCAGTCGAGAGAGTGGTGATAGATTCATCGGGAAACTCACACTGAGAAGGTTGATTGTCAGGAAGAGGGGCATTTACTAGTTGGTTAGTGATTGTTTGCCCCTTTATAGATTTTTTTTGGACAAATTCTAAGTCAAACTCAGCAAGAAGCATGAGCCAACGAGCCATACATTGGTTTTGATATGGCTTGGAATGCATGTATTTAAGAGGGTCAGTGTGAGTGATGACAAAGGTTTTGTGATTGAGAAAATAGTGACAGAGCTTCGTAGTGGCAAAAACTAATGCCAAACAGAGTTTCTCGGTATGAGTATACCAAGTTTCATAGTCGACAAGTGTTCGGCTTATGTAGTAGACCGCTTGCTCATGATGTTGCTCGTCTCGATGCCCAATCATGGCACCTAAAAAATGATTGGTTGCTGAGATGTAGAGGTAGAAGGGCTGGTCATCTCTTGGTGGAATAAGGACTGGTAGAGAAACCAAATAGTGTTTGAGGGCTTTAAAAGCCTCTTGGCAATCTTTATCCCATTTAAAGGAGACGTCCTTCTTGAGGAGATGATGAAAGGGTTGGCAGTGGTCAGAAAGCTACAAAATGAAGTGGCAGATGGATTGGAGCTTCCCTTGTAGACTATGAAGTTACTTGAGATTGGTTAGAGGTGGCATCTCGAGGATAGCACAAATTTTGGTGGGATCTATCTCGATGCCACGAAGAGAGATGATGAATCCCAAGAGCTTTCTTGAGAGGACCCCAAAGATGCATTTCTTGGGGTTAAGATGGACATTGTATTGAAGAAGGTGAGAAAAGATGATCTTGAGGATAGTCAAATGGTCACGATGAAGCTTAGACTTGCCAAGCAGGTCATCTACATAGTCCTCCATGATTTTATGAAGGAGATCATGAAAGATGTAAGTCATGGCACGCTGATATGTGGCACCTGCATTTTTCAGACCAAAAGGCATGACCCAATAGCAAAAAGTTCCCCATGGTGTAATGAAGGTGGTTTTGTGCTGATCTTCCAATGCAATTAGGATTTGGTTACATCCTGAAAATCTGTCCATGAGTGATAACATCTCATGGCTAGCCGTAAGATCAACCAGTTGGTCAATGTTTGGAAGAGGAAAGTCATCTTTGGGACAAGCCAGGTTGAGGTCACGATAGTTCATACAGATTCAAATCTCCCCAATTACTTTGGTAACAGGAATGATATTAGATACCCACTGCGGATAATCAATGGGTTGGATGAAAGAGATAGAGAGAAGACATTGAAGCTCCTCTTTGACAAGAAGTGTAACACGAGGATGCATTTTGTGAAGCTTTTGCCTAACAGGCTTAGCCTCTAGGTTTGTGACAATGTTATGAGTGGCAATGTTAGGGTCAATACCAAGCATGTCACCGTAGGTCCAAGAAAAGGCCTTGCAATTATCTGAGAGAAATGTGGTATAGTCGATCTGCTCCTAGGTGTCTAAAGATTGACCAATCTTTAAGACATGAGGAACACCAAAAGATGGAAGATTAATGTCAATGGTCGATTCATTTAACATAACTTACGTTTCAGAAGGGAGGGAGCACTAAATGAAAGAATCATCAGCACCCATATAGGTAAGAATGGCATCATCATCTATGCAGTGAACAGTGTTGATGGTTGTCGATTCATCGTCTATCATGCTGGGATAAATGAGAGGGAGAGATCTGGGAACCCCGTTGAGTTGATAGGTTAGGGGTTCCAAGTGGATGGTGTTTATGCAAAAAAAAACTAGGAGGGATGGAAACCACTGACTTCGTAGGTGAGGAGGGAAGAATAGGTGAGTCTGGAAGAGATTGGTCGATGGTGGGTTTGGGGCAAAGGTTTGCAGAAGCCTCGATGGGTTCTTAGAAACCTAGTCCATATCATTTCTTGGCATTATCGTCATTAGGCGGTTCGATGGGCCGATAGGAGCCTTGTTTGTAGTGCCCAAAGCCAAGACCCTTTTATGCACACCTATAAAGGTAGGTATGTGCAAAGGTGGGATTTCCAAGAAAGGAGAAATCGGATGTGAATAGTTGAGGTGAGGAGGAAGGGTTGCCGTCAGTAGGAGCTTGATCCATCCCCCCATAGACGAGATTGGTTCAAAGGCTAGGAGGACCATAAGGAATGACCATTCTGATCTGATGGTCATAGCTTGGACTTTGATGAAGCTATCCATACTCTTGAGGAGTCTGGAACATGTCTAGAGTAAGTAAGCGATATTCCCCAAGTGAAAGTCTTTGGAAGATATCATCCATGGGGTCCTTGGTTGTCACTTGGGAAGGTGATGTGATGGCAATCACTATTTGCATACTAGTTGATGCTTCTACGGATGGAGACAATGTTTGGGTTGGTGCCTTGAGAGGAATAAGAATGTCATTTGGTTGATAGGTTGTGTTACAAGTCTTGAAAGGGGATGGGTCGGCAGGAATGACATGGACTTGTCTGTCGTGTTCAAATTTGACACAACGGTGAAGTGTTGAAGGGATGCAAGCCATGGCGCAGATCCAAGGTCACCCTAATAGCATGTTATATTGGAATTCTCCCTCAATGATGTAGAAGAGCTCCGGGATTGTGCACGGGCCAATGTGAATATGGAGGACAATAGTGCCAATAGTGTTAGCGGTGGTGTCATTAAAGGATCTAAGGATTGCGTCAGTTTTCGATACTAAATTCTTAGGAAGAGCCAATTGATCAAAGGCATGGGTTGAAATGATATTAATGTTGGCACCCCCATCAATCATAACTCACTTAATGCGGGTTTGATCAACGTAGGCTGTGATGAAAAGAGCAGCGTCTTGATCTTCCAAGGTAGAGGTAAGAATTTTAGAATCACTGAAAGTGATAGAGGCGACGGGGGATAAAGAATGGACTAGAGTAGCTAGTGGTTGAGGGTCTTCAGGTTGGACCTCCGCTACCTATAAGACTTTGATTAGAGCTTGATGATGCTAGGGGGAGCTTTGGATAAGGTCACATAAGGTCATCTTCACAGGCGTTTGGTGAAGTTGTTTTATCATAGAGTCTTTGATTGCCTCTGAAGAAGGGGGTTGGGATGCACCTAAGATAGAAATCTTGGGTTTTGGTGGTTGAGGTAACTGGACAAAAGGATAGGTCTAAAGAATAGCAACTTTTTCTTTTGCCTTATCCTTTTGTGACCTAGTGGCTATGTGGATGGCATTAATTTCGAAGAGAGGAGGTGAAGGAGGTGGAGGGGTCATAGTCGATGAAGAGGTTCGAGGGATATGGGATGGTGTCGGATGTCTGTTGACAGTGTCCTCAAGAAGAAGAGTGTCTTTCTCCACATATTGGCAAATGACTACTTTGAGGGCACATCAATTCTCAGTATCATGTCCTAGCATACGATGATATAAGCAAATCTTCGTATTGTCGAACCAAGAAGGTTTTGACCTGAGGGGCTGGAATGGCTTGATAGATGGAAGGGTTATGCTAGAAGTTTGCAAAATTTGGCATAATATCAAAGCGTATGAACCTATTAAGGGGTCCATGCTTGTTGATGCATGAAGTGCTGGTGACTTTTTCTTGGGAGGTGTTGAAGAAGGCTTCTGTACCACCTTTTGGGTTGGTGGTGCGGCCATATGTGAAGACAGCACTTTCTTTGTGAGAGGTGCTAAATTTTTGAGAGGGGGTAGACTTGTGGTTGGCAAAGAAAGTCATGGAGGTAATTTGTTTTGGTTAAGGGTCGGAGTAGGGAGCACTCTGATTAGGGTAGAAGGATGAGGGCCTAAAATGGAGGGTAATGTTGATGGTGGAGGAGGGGTTCGCTTCTGTGGTCTGGCGGTCTTCTTTGACTTGGTTGGAAGACTACTATTGGTCGAGCTCTGGTCTAAGTCCACCTTCACTTATGGGTGAGTGAGGGTAGAGACAGGTTGAACGCCGAGTGACTTGATTGGTTTAGATGGGGTAGATGAGGGTTTGTGTTCTGATATGAATGGTTGATGTTTCAAAGGTTTAGAAGTGGAAGTCTAATTCATGTCAAAGACTTTGGGGGATTTTGTCACAAGAGAGTTAGCAGCATGAGATGAGATAGGTTGAGTATGATGAGGAGCTTTGAGTTACTCCCATAATGCTTGATGTTCCACTATCCTTGATTGGAGAAGTCTTAATTTCTCTACTAATCAAGAGAATGGTTGGGAAGCTGTAGGATGAGACTTCGGTCCTTCAAAAGATGTGAGTGGTTGCAGGGCTGAAAATGTGTTAGGTGTGGTAGTAGTCTTGGACCTAAGGTGTGTAGGAGTTATAACTAGATTGTCATTGGTCAAAGAAGATGGAGAGTCAGGTTCTGCTCATGGTGGAGAAGGAACTAGAGAATGTGGCTCCTCAAGTAGGTAAAGGGCAGGGATGATGGTGCCCTCCACTTACGGTCGAGGAGTAGGAAGGGTCGGGTCCTCCATAGGCAGCAGGAAGGAGGATGGTGAGACCAGTGGTGCCGGTAAGGTTGAGTCATCCTCCAAGATGAGAGAGGTTGACAGAGAACTAACTAGGGAAAGAGGTTCATCCACACATGATGGACTAATAGATGGACTAACCTCTTGAGGTTGGTCAGGGATAAAGGGTGAGACCGTATTGACTATTTGAATGTTGTGTTCATGAGTGTTGTCAATCAAGGTCTGGACATTGTTTTGTGTCAGTGGATGATTGGGGAATGGTTGCTTGAAGATGTCGATGCCCTGATTAGGAGGTGCATTGGGATTGTCTAGGATGAGGTCACCCTTTTCAACCATGTCTTAGATTATGTTTTTAAAGGTTTTATAGTTACCCGTGTCATGACCTTTGACACGGTGGTAATTGCAAAAGTCATTTTCCCTATACCACGCAGGGATGGCGCGTGAGGGATCAAATTGTGGAGGTGGTCAGATCTAGGAGATATTGAGAACCCCCTGTCTAACAAGTTTTTCCAGCACAGACACGTATGATTCTCTGAGAGGAGTATACTGTCATTATACGTATCTCTACTAGAATTGGCAGGTGGCACTCTGAGATGTGGATGGCTCAGGCTAATTGGTTGAAGAGGATGAAGGTCTAACGACCACAGCATTAGCTGAAGCTTTAGACTTAGGATTGGATGATGAAGGTTTAGAAGAAGAGGATTCATTGATCTTAGAGTTGGGATTCTTGCTCAACAACTTGACTTTATTCTCCTTGATGGCACGTAATTCAAGTTTGTGGGCCATTGTGAAGGCTTCGTCAAAGGTGTAAAAGGTCTGAACCCGTAAGGTGGAAGAAATATGTTTGGCGCAGGCTCAGGAGAAAAGTTTAATAAGTTTAGGTTGGGGTAAGGAAAAGGAGAGTTGATTGATGAGGCCTCTCTAGCAAGCAACAAAGTCAGCTATGGATTCATCCTTGAATTGATGGATAGAATAGAGGTCCATGATCGAGACCTTCTTGGTGATGTTGATGGAGAAGTGATCAAGAAAGAGCTGGGCCAGCTATGTAAATGTGAAGAGGGAATGGCTGGCAAGAGAGCTATACCAATCAAGCATAGCACCAGAGAGAGACATAGGAAATGTGCATAAAAGTAATGCATCGTCATGGGAAATAAGGTAACAGGCATGTCTGAATGCCTGTAAGTGCTGTTATGGGTCTTCCTTGCTTTGAAAGCAAGAAAATTTAGGAAGTTCCCACTGGTTGGGATATGGCCTGATCGGGACAGAAGGACGAATGGTCTCATTGCAAATTTGCTCATATGAGAGAGCATTACATGAGCCAAAAATGGAGGTCTCTAGGCTAGACATCTTGTCCATCAACATTTTGATGATATCTGCTGACGGATTGGCGGGTGGAGTGCCCCCTAGATTATAAGGTGCTTGAAAGATATTGAGAGGGGCATATGATGTGGTTGGTTGCATAGATGCAACATATGGGTAGCTAGTTATCGGGGTGGAAGTTGAAGCCAAGGGAACTTGTGTTATGGGTTTGGTAGGCACAAGTTGGATAGGGGCCATCAAAGATGGTTGAGGAGTGGCCACACTTGTTGAAGGGTAGATAGTTACTCTTGTGTTGATAGGTGCAAGAGTAGGGGGGATAGAGACCACTAGGTTTTGGAAAGGTGTAGGATTTGGTTGAGTCATTTGAGGTTGAGGGGGTACTAGAACCCCCATGGAGGTAGGTCTAAAAGGAGAGGTTAAATTTTGAAGGTAGGACACGGTTGGGTTATTAGTTGAGGTGTTGGCTTGATTGTCTATAGGTTGAATTGTAGATGTTGTTGATGTGATCATTGTCTCGACTAAGGAAGTCAGCATCCCATAGATTGGGTTGCCTAGGGAGTCTCACATTTGGCTATGCATGAGATAGTGCTACAAGGCTTTGACGTTGAGGTCTAAGAATCATGTGAAATCTTGGTCCCCTTTTGAGACAATAGGAGTCTGGGGCGAGGTTGGGCGAGTAGGAGTTCTTCCAGTCTCTGAGTGGAACTCCATTATAGGACTAGTTATGGATGGTGAAGGTGGAAGCGGTTGTTGCCTAGCGTGGTCAAGAAGAGCCTTGGTTTGACTGCATGTCAAAACCATTCAAGGCAAGAAAGGGTCAGGTTTCAGAAAACTATGTTTTTTCAATTTCAAAAACTCAGAATGGGGTGTTTAGACAGCAAGAAAGTTGGATTTTAAGCTTGTTATTTTTGGGAAAAAAAAGATTGGACAGTGACCGACGTCGGTATAAAAATTGATGTCGGTGAATAAGGCCGCTGATGTCGGTCAGATAACTGATGCCGGTGGAGAAAAGTTGCTGACGTCGGTTACAAAACTGATATCGATTACTGTGTTTTCCAGAAACTCAAAAAATTTAAAAGTTTTTGGAAATAAAGAAGACAACGTCCTTACCAAATCAAAAAACTAGATAAAAACAAAAAATAAGATGAAAATAGGCAGATCCTAAATGTTAAATTCCTAGGAATAATTTTATTAGGATCGTGTTGGCTTATGCCTTAGAAAGTGTTTAAGAAGTTTGGTTTATGAGATGGGTCCTAGAAGAAGTAGTCTATGGATGGTTTTAGGTTTGTTTAGGTGCTCAAAAGTCTGTGTTAGGTTCCATACTTGGCCTGGTGCTAAGGAGCAAGCTCCCCTCACTTCACGATCCCAGTGGTAAGCTGGTCTCGCTTAGCCAAAATATACTTCCCCTATAGATTAGACTCTGCCAGAGAACAGAGTGGGCTTTCCCCTTGGTGGTGAAATCCAAGTAGGATCACCAGGATGGGTAAGGTATCCGTTGGGTGATGAAATCCCAGTTGGGCCTTGTCTCAGGTAAGTTTGATGTTTGATTTAGTGCATGTGGTTTGGTTGTGTAACATAAAGTGATCTACGATTAATTCAATATGCGGTTATTAATTACTAAGTGTGGACTAAGAAATGCAAGCAAGCAGAAATGGAATGCAATATATTTTAAGCCCCAAGTCGAAATGTTAAGTTGGAATGAAAACAAGTTGAGAAAGGGTTGAAGAATATGATTTTTGACTAGTCTAGAAATGCAAGAAAAGAAAGAAAAGTTTTTTTTATTCCTGCTTATGATTTCTTTTAGAAGAGAAGAAAGAGGTGAAGAGGGAGAAACCTAATGCACCTAAATGAAAAAAGAAGGAAAGGAACCCAAGGAAGGCCCTAAGTGTCCCACTGGGTGTGCCAGAATGTTTCTATGTTATTTTCGCTTCACATTCAAAGAGAGAAATAAGAAACTAAGAGGGAAATGGTCTAAGGTTTGTATGTACATGGATATAGTTTTGTGCACCAGAATTCAGACGATAGCAAGAACTCCTCTTTGGTTGTGGAGGATGACACTTGAAAGAGAAAGACACTAAAACATGAAAAATGTTAGTTGACAAAAGGGTGGATTACCAAGCAAAAGCTTGGTCCTAGAAGCGCTAAGGCTTCTTGGAGGATGACAATCCACTGTTAAAACAAAATATGACAGAGATAGAAATGAGAAATAATAAAAGATTGAAAAGAAAGAACTGAAAGCAAATGTGTACCTGATAATCTGTAATCTACTTAGCACAGTCATCGATGTCGGTGATATTGCCAGCGTCGATCAGAAAGGTCACCGACGTCGGTTAGACTACCGACGTCGGTAGGGGAAATGGATGAGGTTGGTTGGGGTAATAGCCAGGGATGGGTTACAAGTCTAGTTTCTGGTCTGCAAGATGGACTGTGGTCTTGTCTGTGAGTCAGGGAGTTTGTTTGGGATGGTAAATAAGTAGATAAAATCTTTAATAAGAACTAAGGCAGAGGGTATGTTGTCAGGAAAAGGGGTGAGGGGTAGGAAAAAGGCCTTTCAGCCTTTCTGGGAAGTAATTTAGTCAGGTTGATTAGATTGGTCTTAATATGGTCTGTAGGTCTCTGATAGCTTGTGTTAAGTTGATTGGATAGAGGGTATTGTCTAAAGAGAGACTAAATGGGTGTCAGAGGCAAAGAAAAGGGAATAAGGGGTGAGAGAAGGCTTTTCAGCCTCTCCAGGAAGAATAGAGAAGGTTGGGTCAAGGATGCTTGGAATAGACAGTAGACAGAATGCTAATATATTTGAAATGACACTGAAATAAAAATAGTACAAATACTTAGCTATGACACAAGTTGGCAAAGGTGTAAAAGCTGTGTTTCTATTATAGCTGGTGATGGAGATATCATGCAATCCCTCTGTAGAATGTCTGATGTAAGACCTCAGTGCCTAGAAAATGCTGTCAAGAATGCTAATCCCTGCAAGAAAACAAGAAGCCAGAACACTAGAAAGCAAAAGCACGAGAACTTTGTTTTGTCGGAAGAGGATTTGAGATTCATGATTAAGTCTAGAGATTAACCATTTTTGATTAGCCTCACCAGAGGTTAGAAATTTGGTTTAAGTAAAATTGACGTCGGCAATCTCGCCTGCATCGGCCGACATTTGATCAACGTCGGCGGGTGGAGAACGAGTAAAAGAGCCACCAAGTCCATTCTCCATCCGCCAAGTGCACGATCCATTAGAGAATTGTTGAAGGTTGGGCTAAATACGCATGAGAGTTGGTTAGGCAGTTAGAAAGAAGTAAGAATAGGTCTTGGGTGAGTCATAGGGTGGGAAATAGTCAAAGGCGAGGTGTCAGATGAGGTGTTATAGGTGATGTGTCAAAGGGGAGGATATCAATAATAAATTATTATTCTTAAATTAGTAAGTGCATGGTTTAGGAATGGGTTAGGAATGGACCAAGGGGAGGATGACCAAGGGTTAGACACGATTTCGGTGTCTATAGTGTTACTATGAAGAGTGGCCTGGTGATTAGAATCAGGAATCAGATTCTAGATCTAGGCCTAGAAAACATGGCTAGGAAGAGAACACTAAGGGGGGTAATAATATACCATATAGGGTGATCATGTCTAATTATAATGAGGAAAATATGGTTTCAAGTTTCTTCATGCTTTGTTTATAGGTCATATGTCTGGTGCAAGAGCTTATGATCACTTACAAAAACTATTATATGATTGATTTTCCTTTAAAATCTTAGCTCCTTGACATGTGAATACCAATGCAAATCAATGGGGAAAGAGGGATCAATGGTTGAAGTGGGTAAGACCTCAACACCCATGTACTGATCACTTCTTACATATCAATACTCTAAAGAGGGATCAAACTTCATGTAGTTATCTCATGTTACAGTGGTGTGTGAATAATTAGTGCAATATGCTAGATACTAGCTCAATACTAATGTGATTAAGTGCCTTAACTATGAGTTTTGACCTATAAAATGTGTTCAGACTTGAGCTCTAGGATACTAGTGTTGTGTGTAATCAAAATTGGGATAAATATGTACTTTTATCTCAATGTGAAATTATGATTCTTATGTTTTTCAATGTGAAAGCATCCTCTGTGCCAAATGGTTTGAAAAGTGTTTATAGTCATATGTATGAAAATCCTTCAAATTGGGCTCATTATTTAAATATTCTAACCTTCTTATATCTTTTTATTTTACAAATCAATCATTATTTATAGGGAAGATAAGAAAGGGGGAAAGACCACTATAGCAATATGCTATAGTCCACTAGGGCACTCCTATTCAATGGGTGATTTCATCATGTTGAATGTTAGGTAGGGCCTAAAAGATGTCTAAGGTTTATAATAATGGGTGTGAGTACATTTGGGGATCATCTATCATCTTAGAACAATGTAGAAGGTGGTCAAAAGTGATCAAAAGTGGCCCTAATATAGGTATAGAGCTAAGTGTGTAAAAGAGTGGTCACAAGTGCATGATTTTAGGTTAAATGTTAATTATGTGTCTATAGTATGTTATTTATGATGTGATGGATGATTTATGTGGTGTATACGTGTATGATGTGTGACTATATCTCCTGCTATTTTATTTTGACATATATTTAGTAATTTATGGGTTTAGTATTTAATGTTAAAGTAGATAGTTAATATGGATTGGTTTAATTGATATTATGGATAATGTAATAATGTGGATAGGATATGATCTACTTAATAGTGCAAGGAGTTCCTGTTGTCACTCAAAATGTGCACCTATGGTTAAATATCTCTCACACACACTTATGTGCATCACTTATCGACCTAGTGCCTTTGACTTGCATGTCACAAAGTAACTTGGTGTCTCTTTATAATAATGGGATCATCCCCCAAGGTGTGGGACTCTTGTAATCCCTAGGATGAACCTCTAGATTAAGACAACTTCCTACTATTCTAAATGCACCTAGTTTAGGACCAATGCATAAAACTAAAAATATAATAATGAAATATAGAAAAAACATTAAACTTAAACTTGAAAAGGAGAAAAGGGAGGGAAAAGGTAAGAGATTTATATTATAGAAATTAAAAGGTGATACACCAAAAATAGAGAAAACACTTACACTACCTTGATGAACACACTATAGATCACTAATAATGAGATAGTATCACACAGACACCACCATGGATACTCTAGATGCAAACACATTTCATATGTAGGTGAAATAACATAGTGAAACACTGAGAGGGATGAGATTATCCATAATCAAAGCATATGCACACCTGAGTGCGCATAGAATATGACCTACAAATGAGTTCTCAATTCTATATAGAATTGATTGGAATGGAAAAAAATGAAAAGGGATGAAAATAATCCATAGACAAAGATAAAAAAATTAAAATCACACACATGATGCAATTAGAATGAAGGGAGGTGATATCAATTCTAATTAAAGTGTAAGGTTCAACCAATAGAAGTGTTCTTATAGGGAATATTTTGGCAACATGAGGTTGACTAAAAGTGTCAACCTATTTACAATGAAAATATAGGATTCTATATATCTAATGAACTTTTGTACAATAAATCACCACCTAGTGGTAGATAGGGGATTTGAATTTGAAGGTGGTTCTTGGGGATCTAAGTAAATTAGGAAGACCAAATAACCACATAATAGTCACTACAAACCATGCTCATTAAATTCAGGTTGACAATCTAAATCTAAAAGTAGTTATAAGAATATTTGTGAATCCTCATGTGTACCTAAAAGTAGAAGGCATATATGATGTTAGAAGAGGCATGTGGCCATAATCTAACATATAACAACCCCTTTTATATTTAACCATCCTAACTACCTCATCCATTGCTAAAATTATCAACTACCACTTGTAATCTACATACCGTTTATCAGTCATTTGAATTATCCTACTTATGTGAGAGATATATAGGTTCTTATTTAAATTATGTCAAGTCACCCTACACATGTGATGTATCTATATTCTCTGCACCCTTAGGAATCCCTATGCACCTAAACTTGGCCTAGTCTAATGGGGGTTAATCATCGATAACTTGAATAGAGGTAATCACTCACCTATTGTAACTTATATGGTTACGTTGGTCCTCAATTTTTTGACTTGTGCACAGATTCATGCCCACCCAACACATTACTCTATGCAAGTTCTGATTTTATGTACTTAGCCCATTTTAGGTGATCCCACAAGTTTACATTTTTATTTTGGAGATTTACTATTATGTATACAAATTAGTATGTAACTTGGGTCATATCCTAAAAATGATGGAATCTTAGGTACTAATTTATATGATTGGATATAAGAATCCATCATTTGAGTGTGAGAGGATTTCTAAAGAAGAACACATAATAAAATTGAACTCTAGGTGTGCATTTGAATTTTAAATTTACATTTCATGCCTTTTTTCTCTTTTTACACATGAATTTTGGGGAATTTTGCATAGGTCAGCTTGCGTATACTCATAATTATGTGGTTTAAATAGGATATATAACTATTTACATGGAGTTTGTAACTACACTTGGTACATAGGCATGGTATGAGTGTTTGGTTGGGGTATACATTAGTGTTCAATGCTACCTTGTTCTATCATGGGAATCATCTATGCTTGATCCTATTTTTTAAAATTACTACTATGAAACATAAAGGCCTCTTACATAGTGTTCAGTGAGCTCTATGTGGCTAGGGTGACTTGAAGGGTCAACATTTTTGGTGACCTCTAAGGGATACTTGCCTACTAAGTAGGGATTCAGTAGCCTTAAAGTAATCCAATGGGCATGGGGTCATTTGGAGATGTTCACCCTTTTTATTTTGTGTTCATTGGTCATGAACTCCTTTGGCCTTAGAATAAGTTACCCCCTCCACAAGAACAATAAAATAAAAGACTTGCACCAAATGGTGCTTAGAGGAAATAAAATATAAGCTAAGCATAACACTATAAATGAGCATTTAGAGGAAGTAAAAGCTATCCTAAAATAACATTTTCAAGTCACTTAGGGAATTTAAAACATCTAATGTACTATTTACAAAGTATGCATGATCAATTAAGGTATTTTTTGATATGAACCCCATTGACTAAGATGGGAAACTCTTCTCCATTTAGCTTTGTAAGTTGGTATGCATTAGTTGGCTTGCAACTAATTATGGTATATGGGCTTATCCATATAGTATTGAAATTTAATTCCTTCTAACCTTTGCTTTATTAGAATCCCATTTTAGTACCATGTCTCCCTCTTGGAAACATCTACCAAGGGCCTTTTTATCAAAGGTCCTCTTCATCTAGGCCTGCTAAAACTTCATAGTGTGCATAAATCACACTCTAGTTTCTTTGATATCCATTAGCTTGGATAACCTCACTATGAAGGGATCACTCTCTAGAAGTTCCAATTTATGGGAAAGTTCTAATGAAGGCAAATCGAGGGATCTAACAACTTATATTTCTTTTCATAGACTAATATGAAGGTATAATTTCCAAACACTCTTTTAGGCATGATTTGGTCAGCCCAAAAGGTTGTCTTGAGCTTTGTGTGCCATGATTACTAATTATTCCTCATGTTAATTTTTATAATATGAATGAAATTTTTATTCATGGAAGTAGTCACTCCATTACCCTAAGGGTAATAGTTCAAAGATGTGATTAGGTGGATGTTGTGCTTGGCAGCCCATTCACTGATCTTAGTTCCAAAGAAGGCCATTGTATTATCAAATATGATGGTGGATGGAACACAAAATCTCACTAAAATACCCTCATAGAATTATATAATTGATTCTTTAATATCCTCCTTAAGCACCATTACCTCCATCCACCTTGTAAAGTAGTCAATTGCAGTGAGGATCCATTTTTGCCTAGTGATTGATGGTAGATTGATCATGCCAATGAAGTCTAGGCCTTATTACACAAAGGGTCAGTCAACTTGCATTGAGCACAGTGGTAAAACCACCATCTTCTATTTACCTATGAAGAAGGTACATTAATTGAAATTTCACACCTATGAGTGTGAATCTTTGAATAGATTCAACCAATAATATCTGGCTCACATTATTTTTAAGTGGTAGTCTTGGGTGAATAATGGCTTCATGATAGCCCATCATGGAATTCTTGGAGAACTATGCTCATATGTCTTGATTTATCACCTCAAGAGGACTCCATCAAGGTCCTTTCATAAAAGTGCACCATCAATAAACAAATAAGGAATGACATACAACCAAAAGTGTCTATATTGAAATTTAATTAGTCCAAGGGGATATGTGCCATTCTGAAGGAAGGTCCTCATATTTTTTGTCTAACTTTTTAGGGTAGTTTATTGATCTATCAATTCTTATTTTTGTAGTGCAATTATTTCACTTTCTCATTATTTACACTTTATTCCAACTACTTACATATCCCTTTTCCTTACACTTAATTGGTGACTTGGATTCCCACATTATATTTCATCACCTTTGTGATCCAACCAACCCTTTTCTCACTAATGTCCTTACTAAGTAGAAAATCTATAATAGTTGTGTGCACAACCATGAGCGAGATCTTACTATTAAAGAGAATGTGTCTGAATTTTTTGAGCACCCTTACTATCAGGGCATACTTTTACACAAAGATGTAGTAAATCTCATAATTCTTGAGTTCCTAGCTAAATAAAGTAATATTCTACTCCATCTAATCATTATTTTATTGTTTAAGAATAACTAAGATGCTCTCAGCTCCACCAAATACATAAAAGGTAAAATACTTACTATAATCTAAGTTGATCAAAGTGGTAGATTTCATGATGGTGTGCTTAACAACCTCAAAGCCACTTTCCCCTCATGGGTCCAGCTAAATACAGTGCCCTTCTTGAGCATTATTGTAAGTGGTTTGGATAAAGTATCAAAATTATGAATAAATATTTTGATGAAATTTATCATTCCCAATAAGATTTGGAGACTCATCTTGTGACTTGGGAGAGGTAGGAACATAATATATTTGACTCATTTTATATCAATTACAAGTCTATCTTTAGAAATGATGTGCCTAAGTAGATCACCATCGTATAAATAAAAGATTCATTTGTTTGGGTTTATAGAGATTCTAAACTCTCATCACCTTTTAAAGACCCACTCCAAATGCCTTAATGATCCTCTACATGCTTATAAAAGATAGTTATATCATCGAGGTAGACCAAAATTATTTTGTTGATGAGTCCCTTGAATGCCATATCCATGGACCTTTAGAAGGTTACCCCTACATTTGTCAATCCAAAAGGCATCCTCTAATATGAAAAGTTGCCCCACTCAATAGTGAATATCATTTTGTAATGATCACTTTCTTGCACAAGAACTTGGTTATAACCTGAATAATTGTCTAGCAATGAAAATATTTTTGTGCTTGTGACTATTTGTAGAATTTGTTTCATTGGTTGGAGGGGGTAGTTGTCTGTGAAGGAGGATTTTTTGAGGTCCCTTAAGTTTACGCACAAGTGGATTTCTCCATTATTCTTGTGTACCAGGACTAAATTGGTCACCCATGAAGAATGTTTGACTGGAAATATTATGTTGGCCTCAATGAGTTTTGAGAGATCCTTACTCATTAAGGGCTCAAGCTTGGGGTTAATTAGCCTCTACTTTTACCTAACTAGATTCATGTTGGGGTCAACTTAAATAGTGTGTTGAGATAATCTTTAATCAACCCCACTGAGTTATATATATCTCCATGTAAAGATATCATCATACCTCTTGCTTAGTTTGATCAACCTTTTAATTTTAGATGGGGATCATCCCCTTTCAACCTTTAAAAAATTATCATCAAAGATGGTTACTTGTGAAAATATCTACTTTTTTACATTAATGTTATGACTTTCACCTTTTAGTTGATCATCAAAGTTTAAAATTCTTTCCATCATGACCAACCCCTTAGGTAGTTTATCCCCCTTCAGTTCAATGACTTATTCCTCATATTAGGCTTAAAGCTATGATTGCTTCATAGCACTAAAAATTTATTCATATTATAATAAATTTATGATATGTTCATCATTATTTAACATTTACCAATTATTTTCATTATTAGGGACTACTAGTATGACTATGAGTCTCATGAATTACTTAGACTCTTTCATTACCTCACATGATATGTCATACTACACACTTACAATTATGAGCATATTAACCTCAACATTATATGCTCTTAGTATGGAATATATGTTGAAACCATAGAACCATTCGATCATGTCCCACACCTTATGTTTTTAAGATTTTATTAGTTCATTATTAGACATGTTCTACAATAATACCTGGATCACAACAAGTTTCCTATCACCAAATACTTGTAACATTTTTATCCCTTTCTTAACACCAATTTGAGGCCCTGGACTAGTGCCTCATACTAAAAAACATTATTTTTAGAGATAAACTATAGCTTGTATACATGGAAAGAGCTTTCATTCTGAGGGGAGACTAACACAATGTTGACCCCAACACCATTTTTTATTTGATAGCCATCAAAGCATAGTTTTCATATACCTTTAATGTCCTCTTGCACCTTTACAAGGTGAAGAAAAATAGGGTCCTCCTCAAAATTATAGTAGGTGCCCAGTCTTATCTCTTCTACATGGTCATATGGGTCACATTCATAATTATCTTGTGTGCATTTATAAATTAAGTCATATGGGACCTCCTCAAGGAGTGTGGTGGCACCATGGAAGATTGAATTATCTTCTTGATCAAATATTGTGTAGTTTACCTCAATTAGGAAGGGAAGTATGGCTCCACATGAATTTTAAAGGTAGACTTAGCCTTGATGGTCACCTTGGTTCTTTATCTAGTTATGAGTAACATATGTGACCAATCCACTAATATTTATCCACCCATATTCATTGTAAAACACTAGGAAAGGCATATGGTGAAGTAGAGGGAAGATTAATGATTATGATGTCCTACACAATGGAGATGATAGAGCATGCATATAATGTGAGTTTTAGGTCCTTAATGATTCCCATAGTTTTATCTATCATTCCATCCAATTGGATAACACCTTTAGAAATAGGTGAATATTCAATGCCCAACATATCTATAATCTTCTTTAGCATCAAAAAACTACTCATTCCTAATTCAATCATACAATTATGGACCAAGAAATTTCCAATGATCAATAATATATAGAATGGGGGTATCTTTTTGTTACCATGTGATTCTTATTTTAGTTGACATATGCTTATAGAGATGGAAGGCATAGGCTATGATGGCTCACATGCTTATAAATTATTTAAAGCATCCTACAATAAGTTCCTTTACAAAGGAATAATAAGATCATCCCACATGGTTACATTAAGGCTCATACTTTTCATCTTCTTGACTATGCTAAAGGAAATTTGGGATCCCTTTAAATATTTTTTTAGAATAGTGGCCTATTCTTATATTTTTGAACTAGTTTAAGGTTGGTTTTCTTTCTATTCAACTTGTGTCATGCACACTGAAGGTTACACAAGTGTTTTATCTTGGCCTTATATGCACAATACTTGGGTCATAAAAGTTAAGGGTGATGAGTTAGGTGGTGCCTCCCCCATTTAAATCTTGTATTAAAAGTAACTAGGCTATTTTGTATGCCCAACATACTACTTTTATTTACAAAATTGAAGTCACCTTCCACCTAGTTTTAAAAAGTGGATTCATCTTGTCCTGACACTTATACTTGGACCTCTCATCCCTACAAACCTACATCATTTGGTTGCATCTAAGGATACAATACATTCTACACCATGAATTATTGGTTAAAATTTTCATCTGCACATGTGGCCTAGTTATGCAATTGATTACATGGGAAGCAACATTCAAAGTCTTGCACAAGGTTATTATGTATAGGAATGAAGGCTTTAGAGGTGATAAAAATATTAGAGTTTTGAGAATAAGGTGGTATAATATAAATGAGATGACTCTAAGCTTATGTGCCACCTTGAAAGGGATTCCTAATTGGTTAAAATGGCTAATTCAAGGGTTTATCAACCTTGTAATGCTTTGCTTACTAATTTTTTATGGATACAAGTTCATTCCTGAAGCTATGTAGCAACTTTTTTACCTCATGTAATTCACTAAGTGGGAAAATAAATGTAGAAAATGGGATGAATATGATGGGGATGGGCATTAATGATGGATGCAAAATAGGTTATAAAGATAGTGGCTCTGGGTTGAGTGATATAAGAGGTTTGGACATGATCTTCCATACTTGGTTCAAACATTTCTATGCTCACACAACAACTTCATATGCATCGGGTAGTACTATGCCTACCACATATTGGATCATTATGGATATATCATTATATAGGGTCTTCAAATAATATAAGAATGCAATGTCTAGAGAGATGGATTACATAAGGGTGGTATTCAGTCTTAGAATTTTTATAATCTATAATTAAAGTTGACCATAGACTCATGTGGTACTTTTTTGATAGTGGTAAACTACTATATCAATGATAAGTGGTCACTCCTATCTTTGAACTATTTGTATAACTAATCTTTGAGATCATCCTAGATAGAGATATAATTCATCCTTAAACCTATGTACCATTAGAGGGATTTACTCTTTAAATAAGATGTAATAAGTCTAATTGTTACATTATTTTCTATGATGTGGTGAACTGAAAAAATGTTGGTAATATTCTAGATATGTTCTATAGGGGTGGTTATATTCTCACTAGTAAAAAAGGAAAATCTTTTAAGTGTTAAAACTAGGATGCCATCATATTGAGCTACAACCAAAGGATTACCTCCTTTAAAGGGTACAAATAACTCATTCCTTGGAATGGCCATGAATGAGATAAGAAATAATCCTCTTCTAATTTAGTAAATATACAAAATAGAGGGGTAGAATGAGCTCTAGAGGATGTTTTTCTTAAATATCTATCTCTCTTGATTGGAGGTATGGATGTTCTAACTCTTTTTATTCTAGAGGATGTAGGAAACTCAATAAAGTGAGAATTAATACCTCTTAAAGATGATCTCATTTGTCTTGGCATATGGATGGAATTTTTATATTTGAAAAACATAAATAATTAGAGTCACTAGGTGCTTTGATTAAGTGTTTGCAACATTATTGACTAAGAATATAACCAATTCCTCAACTCTCTTTAAACTAGTCCCATCAGGCATGCCAAAAACTATTGTCACTCAAAATGTGCACCTGTACTTGAACATTTGTCATGCACATTAACGTGTATCACTTCTTCACCCATCACCTTTAACTTACACATTTTAAAACAACTTGGTGTCTTGATTCAATGATGGTACCATCCTCCAAGGTGTGGGACTCTTTTGTTCCCTAGGAAGAACCCATAGAGTAAGCCAGCTTCCTTCTACTCAAAGTGTACCTAGTTTAGAACCAATGCACAAACCTACAAACATCAAAATGAAATTTATAGTTAGTGATAAACCTAAAATTGACAAGGATAAAAGTGAGGGAAAGGGTAAGAGGTATCTTTAAAAGGTGATACACCAATAATATAGTGAACACTTCTAATGTCTTGATGAACACATTACAAATTGCTAAGAATGAGATAATATCACACATACTCCATCATGGATACTCTATATTCATAATTATTTCATATATAGGCATGAGAAAACAATGAAACACTAAAATGGATGGTGATATTATCTATAGTCATAACCTATGCACACCCAAGTGCACATAAAATAAAACTTACAAATGATTTCCTAGTTTTTCATAGAGGTATTGGGAGTGGATAACAATCAAAAGGGATGAAAATAAACAACATAAAAATATCAAAAAATTTAAATCACACACATGATGAAATAATAATTAAGGGAAGTGAACTCAATTCTCATTAAAGTACAAAGTTTAGTCAACAAAAGTATTCTTGGAGGGAAATTTCTAGCAGTATGAGGTAGCCTAAAAGTGTCAACCCATTTACAATGAAAAACCAAGATTTTAGATAGCTAACAAGATTTTGTATAATAAATCCACACTTGGGGGTGGATACAGGATTTAAATTTTAAGGTGGCACTTAGGTCTCTAAATAAATTAGGAAGACTAAATCACCACATAATAGTCACTACAGACCATGCTCATTAAATTTGGGTTGTCAATATAAATTTGAAAGTAGTTAGAATGATCTCTATGAATATTTTTATGTAATTAATAGTAGAATGCATATATGTTGTTCGAGGAGGTATATGGCCATACTCTGAAACCTAACAACCACTTTTATGTTTCACCATCCTGACCACCTCATCCATCACTTAACTACTTAACTACCACCTATACTCTACCTACTATTTATTAATCATTTGAATTATCCTATTGATGTGAAAGCTACATAGTCTCTTCCTTAAAGTATACTAAGCCACCCTACACATGTGATGGATATATGCACTTTGAACCTTTGGGAATCCTTGTGCACTTGAGCTTAGCCTATTGTATCATGGGTTATGTGTTAAGAGCTTATGTTATGGGAATCGATTTCCTATTATAATTATTGCGGTTTAGTTGGTCCTCCACTTTCTAACGTGTGCATATATTTTCAACCACCTAGCACATTAATTTGTGTATGTTTTGATTCTATTTACTTAACCCCTTTTGGGTGATCTTACAAGTCTACTTTTCCATTTTGGAGCTTTAATAATCTACACAGAAGATAGTGCATAACTTAGGTCTCAACCTAAGAATGATGGGATCTCAAGTACTAATTTTTATGATTGGGTATGAGACTCCATCATTTGAGTATGAGAATATTTTTGAATAAGATCACATGAGAAAAGGGCACTCTAGGCATTCATTTGAAATTTTAATTTGCATTCCATGCCTCTTTTCTCTTTTTTCACATGATGTTTGGGGGATCTTGAGATAAACTTGAACATACTCATAATTATATGGTTTGTGCAGGATATGGAACTATTTACATGAAGAACGTAACCCAACTTCATATCTAAGAACATTATTATTTCTTGGTTGGGGTGAAAATAAGTGTCAAATACTACCTTTGGTCTATCAAAAAAATCATTTATGCTCGAGCTTATTTTTATAAATTACTATTGTGAAACATAGAGGCCTCTTATGTAGTGTCTAGTGAGCTCTACACAACTAAGGTGACCTGGAGCTTTAATATTTCCAGCATTTTTTGAGCAACTTTATTTTTTATTTTTATTATTATAATATGCACAATGTTATGAAATACCATAATAATACATCATAAGTACTCATAAGTACTAACATAGACATAAGCACACAATGTATTGACTCAAATCAAGAAATAAGAAAAGATTAAATAGTAAAAACAAACAAAACTAAGTAAAAAAAAAAATAGACCAAATATAAAAATAAAAAGTGAGAAAACAAACACTTAAAATTAAGTAAGCAAACATATTTGTTTTATTATTTTTTTCTAAGTTAAAAACCCTTTGTATTGTAAAGGTATTAATAAATATAAATATAGTCTTATTTTGACCCAATCAAGGTTATATGCTTGGGGGGGTGGGGGGGGGGGGGGGGGGGGGGGGTGGGGGTGGGGGGAAGGGTGTGATGGGGTTTGGGTTGATGTGGAAATGATAGGTCCCAAAAAGGATTATAATGGTATTCCTATGGTATGAAAATGGATTATAACCAAACTAAGGACACTATCTTGGGATTTTTTTAAAAATGATTTATTGAAATGTTTTCATGTGTTTTTTTTCAAAAAAGTAGTTCTATAATTAACAATGTGTTTGATGGGGGATTATTGTATATGGGAGTAATACATGTCCAAGGATTACATGAAGTGAAAATCATGCACCCAATATTCACAATCCCATGTTAATAGGTGATAATGTGACTATGCATGTATAGATGTGGATGTAGGTATACTAATAATATTATAAAACATCAGTAAAAAAATTCATTCACATATTAATCAAGGAAAAAATTGAATGTGATGTAGAGTGATTTGAAAAATCTAGGATGACCTTGGTGAGATGGGGTTTGTATAAGTCAATAAATGGAGGATGTGATGGTGTGAAGGGAGGATTTCCCCAAGTAAAATGGATATTTATAGACATTATTTACTATACATGGCACTAGAAAATAATTTCATAGGCTTGATGTTCATAACATAATAAAGATCTTCACCCTCTTCAATTGAAATTTTCTAAGAACTTGATCCATATTTGGCTATTACAATGTAAGGGCCTAACTAGTTAGGATCAAATTTGCCCTGTTTATCAGGATCAACATTTGTGTTCCCTTAATTCTCTTTCAAAAGAAGAAATTTGATGTTAAAATCCCAAGATTTGATTTTTATTATTTTAATTATGATGGATCCAATTTTTATTTTCATGGAGGTGATCATGTACATGTAGTCTTTAATCATATAGAAGGTCTAGTTCATATAACCTTGAATCTATGTATTCCTCATCATTGATTAAACTATGTAAGTAAATACATAATGAGGCTAACTCAATCTCAAGTGGTAAAATGGATTTAATACCAACTACAAGGGAAGAAGGGGTTGTCCCCTTGCATGTATAAATACTAATATGGTGAGCCCATAAGTTATTATATATTATAAAATTCTAATCACATATAACATAATTGACAACCCATATTCTTTTTGGATGGCTATGCTTGGCCATTACCTTGTGGATAATATGGGGTGGACCTTTTATGTTTGATATGAAATTACTAGAAAATATATTTTACATATTTATTCTTGAAGGACTTACCATTATTATAAATCATAGTGGATGGGATATCATAATTAAAAAATATATGATTTAGGGTGAACTTAGATATTCTTTTTCTAGCTACATAGGTAAGTGTAAGGGTGGTGGGTATGATGTGTTTATGGACATCATAATAATTTTGATTAATTTTACCAATGAGATCAAACCCCCATGTGGAAAATTGAAATGGAGTGGAAATAGGTTGAAAATATTGTGATGAATCATGATTAATATCCCCATGTTTTTGACGTGCTACACAATTTTTGACATAGTGTCAAGAGTCGGTTCCCATTATAGGGTAATAATATCAAATTAATATAATTTTCTTAGCAATGACTATGATTCTAGTATATGCACCATAAATTTTGTCATGAACCTCCATAATATATAAGGTATCCTCATCTAAATTTAAAATGCAATAAAGTTCCATCATAGCCTCTATGATAGAAGGTGTTATTGAGGAGTGTGAAATGGGAAGTCTATTGGACAAATGATTTATTATGATTATGGGATAAGTTGGGAGGTATTATATTGTCATGTAGGTAAGTATATATACCTTGGTACTAATGGTCATTGGGACCAACAAACTCACAAACCATTTCATAATCAAGGCTCTCATATCCTATAATCATTAACTATTCAACCAAGAATTGAATTTAATTGGCATTTAGATGCATGTCAGGAATGGAACTGATTGTGGACACTACATCTACTTATATTTTATTTTCACATATAACTTAATAAAATTAAACATGATAAAATTATTATTTAAAACTATCAACCATCGGTTTGTAAGGAATAAGATTAACATCTTTGGCTTGATATTCATCATTAAATTGTTTTATGAGTCACTGTATACTAGAAGGTGTTAGATATCCCATTAGATGGCTAGTTTTAGATTTATAAATAAGGGATTCATAATATACAATGTTATTAATGTAGGTAAATCATATTAAAATGATTTTAGGATGATATCACCTTGTAGAGTGATGAGAAAAATACTTTCCATCCAGTCATGATTTGTGAAGGATCCATTGAATTATAAATGCCATTTTGAAGAATCATCTAGAGGGAGAATAGACTTATTAGGAAAGTCCATGATCAATGGTTATTTATCAGTAAAGGGATCTAACACTAATTGATATGAAATAATTAGTCCTTTTATATCTTTTCTATTCATGTACTCAATGTTAGTTTCACTAAGCAACATAACCCATTTAGCCATCCTCCTTGTAGGGGCTGATTTGGAAAGAAGATACTTAAGGGGAGCAATTTTGTCAATGATATTAGTTTGAATTTTAAGCATATATTTTCAAAGTTTTTGGGAAGCAAAAAAAATTCTATTTTTTTTAATAGTGTAGTAATTAAGTTTATAAGATACCAAAATCATGTTTAAGTAATAAACTAATCTCATAGTCCCTTGTTCATCATGTTATGCTAAGAATGCCCCCAAGGCATATTGTGTGTTTGAAATATATTAAAATGATGGATTACTTGGAGGAGGATTGGAAAAAAATATTTTTTATTAGATAATACTCATTAAAACTCTTAAATATAATTAAAGGTTGAGTCTTTCTTAATAATATGTGTAAATGGATGACATATATCATAAAGTTGGGATATGAATCTTTGGATAGCTTGAATATTTCCTTAGAGACTACAAAGTTATTTGATATTTATTGGTGGATACATATCTATTATAGCTTTAACTTTTATTGGGTTGAATTCTAATCCTCTTCATGATTCAATGAAAACAATACCTTTCCTAATGTGATCGAAAAAACACATTTATTTAAATTTATATAAACCGTGTATTCTATCAACCTTTCAAAAGTCCTATGTAGTATGATGGGATGATCTACCCTTATTTTAGATTTAGCCAATTATCATCTACATAATCCTCAACAATATCATGAAGCATGTCATGGAAAATGACTATAATTTCATGTTGATATCTCTCCCCTACATTTTTGAGACCAAAAGTCATGACTTGGTAAAAAAATACACCCCGAGGTATTATGAATGCTATTTTGCATTGGTCCTTAGGTGTAATTTTGATGTGGTTATATCCCAATAAACCATCCATGAGTGAAAACATTTCATGAACTTCTATGGACTCAAAAATCATATCAATATGTAGAGTGGAAAACTATCCTTTAGACATGATTATTTGATATCCCAAAAGTATAGGCATACCTTGATTCATATTGGCTGTTTACTTATTATAACTACATTAGAGATCCACACTGAATAAACCATAAGTCTAATGAAATCTACCTCCAATTATTTTTTTAATTATTATTTCACAAGTATTAATACCTTATGATGCATTTTCTTAATTTTTGGTGATCATTTTAACATCCTCATGTAAAAAAATATTATGAACTATAAATAATCAAACATATCTTCATATGATCAAAAAATTATTTGAGATGGATAATAGTAGTGAATCTATAAGAGTGAGAGAAGCTATTAGTTTCAAAATTTTAGGTTCTTCATCCATGCCAATATCGACACCTAGGGTTTCTTTAATCAATAATGCAAACTCATATTTAAATTGTGTATGAGGGGGAGAAAGATTAAGGTCCTAATATATCACATCCTAATTTGTATTTTATTTATTCGATAGTGATTTAGATAAATTTTCGTTAGGGGATTTGAATTTGTTGTTGTTATGATTATTAGCATGCTTATGAATATGGAGTTGTATATGTTCCCCAAAGTATCTTAAATTATCAAATTGATGGTAAATCATTTTTTCTAATCACATATTGGAATTTTAGCCTTAATTCCAAAAAATTCATTAATTGCTTCATCATTATATAAATGGTCAAGTGAGGGTGGATCTTGCTGGTCCCAAGCTACAAGTTGAGTGTGTTAGAGTTTAAGGGTTAAAACAACTATGTCATGAAAAATGTTTGTGGATGAAATGTCCTCGTAGAGAATATGTACAAAACTCATTTTGATGTCAAAAGAGGATTCCTCAGACATCATGTAATAATTATTTATGTAGTTATGTATCTTTGCACTAAAGGTTTATATCCAATGCCTTGATGTGCTTTATTTGTTTTTATAAATATTATTTCTACAAGGGCTTGTTCAAGGGGAAAACACATTTGCCTTTACAATTAACAATATTACACATGATGGAATTAGTTATATGATATTCATTAATTTGAAATCAGATTTCAAGATCATCCTTATATAATAAGTATTAGAATATTTTATTTATTTATCTGAAAGGAATATGCCATTAACAAAAGAGATTTTGCCAAATTGATAGGCAATTGGTGTGTATTTCCTATAGTGGGGACTGCGATGGTTATTGGGAGACATATGGTTTTTTACTAATAAGAAGGAATCTTAGATTTTATGATCTCCCATTCCTTGGTCAATAATATTAAACCTAGATTTTGTTGATGGAGTTGTGTAGTTGGATGTATATTGTTGGCTTGTAGATGTAGATGGTAACTCATCTAGATGGAGATATGTTTTTTAATCTTTAGTGATTACTAATTTGTTTCATATGTATAATTTGTAATGGGTAAATAATTGGATTTCTAATATATTCATTATAACAAGTATAAATATTGAAAGGGTTAATGATTACCAAGAATAGTAACTTCCATTCCATAATGAGATAATTTTATACATTGATTGAGTGTGGAGGGAATGACATTCAAGGTATGGATCCATGGTCAACCAAGGAGGATTTTATATGTAATTAAAATATCCAAGACATGTTAAGGTTTATTTTATTATAATCCCCACAATATTAAGAAGATGTATAGTTCCTATTAACTGGTGATTTACATTATCATAAGTCTTTAGAGTTATGGTATTGGGTTCTAATTTTGTTGTCAAATAGCCAAGATGTTTGATAAATATTAATGTACACAAGTTCAAATTATACTCAATGAATATAAACAATATTTTTACTTTTTGATTTAAGTTTATTATTTTAATACAAGGGTAAATTATGAGATGAACCAATAAGTGATATATCATGTGATAAAAATTGACCTGATTGTTGGAGGACAAATATCCTACAGAGGTTTGAAATTATATGGGTTGATATCCTTAGGAACTATTGACTCCTTCAATGTCATATGAAAAATATTTTTATAATTAGTAGATGTTTTGAGAAGGTCCAAAATAAATATTTGGGATGGTGTCTTCTCAATTTGCTCAATGATATTATATTTTCCCACAAAATTAGGCATATGATAACTAAGGGGAGTGATTTTTTTGTGCCTAGTAGTGACTGCACAATATTGGGCCTTAATTTCAATCTTTTAAACATGGTTATCCATGTTTTAGATATGTCTAAAAATGTAATCAAATAGATAGGTATTCTGGGTAGAGTTGACATTATTGGTTTAACCTTGAGTAATTTTGGAATGATATTGATCATGCTTCAAGATGGGATATTGGTATATCCCTAGTATTTGATTATTACACGTAGAAACTCTATTATTGATTTATATATCACCATGATCAATGAGATATTGGATATAGTTTTTGAGTTTTAGACATCTATTGGTGGCATGACCTTCGACTCTATGGTACTCACAATATTGATCTTATTTATACTAAGATTTTCACAAAGGGTTTAGTGTTTATAAATACCATCATATTAGTAGCTACTAACTTATGAAAAATTACATGAAGGGGGTAACTCAAAGAAGTATAATTCCTCTATTTTCCCCTTGTTTAGTTTGACCACTTGATAGGGTAAGGTTGGGTGTAGGTTAAATGTTTTGAACATGATTAACATTTGTCACACATCACCTACCTTGTTATTGTTATTATTGAAAAACTTGGGTTTGTTAGTTTGAGTTTGGTTTTCTTTATTGAGAATTTTGACAAGACCCTTGGTGGTAGGTGTCATTTATATTTAAACTCCTTTTTCAATGACTTCATTAAAAGAGTTGAAACAAAGAAGTTGGAGGTGATAAGACATATTAGAGTTGAGATTGTTCATAGAAATGGTAATGAGATATTTTTAAGGTAGTGATCATGAAAAATTAATTTCAAAGGTATGACATCTTTATAAGAAAGAGGAGAAAATTTCACCATTTCATTTTTTGGCATTGTATAGGTCTATCATGGTCAACTCATGTTCTACATTGTATTAGAAATATTTAAAAAATATTTCATAGAGATATAAAAAGGTAGTGATTGACCCCTTGGGTAAACTTAAGATCTATTATAGAGCTTGAACACTTGAATTTCATGGGAATGTCCAAAGTAAGTAGTTGTCACTATAGGCAACCTCTTGTCAAGCCATGTTAAATTTCTCGATATGATCCATAGGGTCACTTTACCTTTGTTTTTATCTAACTTTGGAGATTATAAATGAGACAAAAAAGGTAATTTAATCATGTTTATGTCAAAATTATAAGGTCATAATTATTCAAACCTAAAAATTTTACTTGAGGATAGACTCCCATATTACAAACCTTAGATCTGATCCTACATAACTTGCCATTTTTGAATAAATAATTTATCCTTGAGAGGTGAGGATGGGGTTGATTTTTATTATTTTATGGATTTTAGTTGGTTTATTTGACTTTGGGATTTGTAATAGTGATCTTATACTAAATACCACCTATCTTTTGGCTCATTTTTTTTACATTTTGTGATATATCAAAAGTTTCATTTTGTTGGGTTTGGTTTTATAGAACTGCCATCCATTTATTATCATGAATGTAGGAAACATTGTCTATATTTTTAAGATAGGATTATAAGATTGTATTACCTTTATATTAGATATTACTAGGTGGATCTTGATCACATTTAGGAGGGTTTTTATCTCAGTTGATTATAAAGTAATGAAATTCCTCATGATTAAAATTTGGAGGTAGTTTAGCATCTATACCTAGAATATGTAACAATAAGGATCAATATTTGTGTGCTAAGAGGTAGCTTTGGACTTGGTTAGGAGCCTATTGAGGTAGATCATTAATATCATGATTGTACTCACTATAGTTAACAATATTATCTTCATCATTCACCTCTACACACTCTTCTTAATTTTGAAAGTGAGAAGGGACTCTACCAAAAGTTATTCCCTACATTCATTACTATTCAAATATTATTAGAGTCAGGTAGTTATAGGAATGATGTGGATCTATGTATGTGACTTAGGATAGTTAAGATACATAATGGATTAATGGATTTATGACCTAAAATCATTAGTATACATAATAGATTGATGGATTTGTGACCAAATATAGTTAGGATACACAATGGATTGTTAGGTCTATGACCCAAGATAATTAGTATACATAATGGATTGATGTATTTGTGACCCAATATGGTTAGGATACATAATATATTGATCCAAGATAGTTTTTATTGAGAAAAATTTTGACATATTGAAACCTAGATCATTTGATTCAAGATCACTATGGATTAAGTATTTTTTTACTCCAATATAACCCTACTAAGAATAGATTGTGTTGATGGAAGGGTTTTTTAATTAGCTTTATTATTATGTGTTTAATCATTAGTTTGTAAAATAAGTGTATGGAACTAAACACAAAGGAAAAATATTCAATCCCAAGTATATCAAAAGGAGGAAATTTTAAAGTATACAACATACAACCTAAACTATTAAATAATATAAACACAACACAAATAAAACACAATTTCAAAGGATAAATCTAGGCAAGGTGTTTAGTAATTCATGGAGTCTCATATATAATTACTTTCCCATTGGATAATTTCAACCTAGTATTTTAGATCATTGAAAAAGAGGATTTCATGCTTGTATTTCAATAAAATAAATTTCAAGGGTAAAATGGGAGTAACTTCCCTATGTAATATGCTCATGTTAGATGCACCATGAATCAAACCACAAAAAATGGCTTCCTAAGGATTATAATTTTTACAAGTTTTTACTAAGGCATGTCCTTTATATACCTTTTGGTAAGATGTGTCCCAATACTATGGAATTGGAAGATTAAAGATCCAAAAAATGTTCTTTTCCCCATGTGCCCACTCTATACATAGGATTTATATAGAGTGCCACTAAAAAATTGAATTTTGAGGTAATTGTTGAAACCCTTAGTATTGGAGATTGAAACTCTCTCACTTCACAGTGTTGATAAAATGGAAAAGTTATTAGTTAATTTAAAAACTTAATCCTTAATTTATATACCCCACCAATACACAAAGCTTGGCTTACCATGTGGTGATGAAATACATGGTCGATAGAGCACCTATTAATAAAAAATAAAAGGAATCAGATTATATATGATTTTCAAGATAACCACCTACTTGGTGTAAGGAAAGAGAATAATCAAATCCAATTCTTGGTCTCAAAAAATTTATCAGGACTAATTTTTATTTCTAAGATCACCACCTAGGTAATGCGAGGAAAGAGAATACATAGTTTATTAGTAACACATAAATAACTTGATTAAAGGAGATTACTAAACATAAGTGAATTTAAATAAGTTTGTTTAAATTAGAGCTCCTAAATAATAAATTTTAGTAAAAAAATTTATACAAACATAAATTAATTAAGTAAAAACATAAAAAATAAAATATTTTAGCAAGTTAAAAAATGGTTTCAATTTTATTTACATCTTTAACAAGCAAGGTTGCACAAAAACCATTAGTATTTTGTCAAAAGCCTATTTGACAAGTGTTAACATTGAAAATTGGTAAAAAAAAATACAAAAAGACAAAATAATAAATATTTAATATTTAAAAAAAAAAATCATCAAATTTTAGAGCTTCACTAAAAATTAAAAAAAAACCATATAGAAACAAAAAAATAGTCACCTAAATGATTTCACCCAAAAAATGGACAATTTCACCAAAAATCATAATAAATTTGCAAAAAAAATTGAATGTCACCAAAAATGTGGTCAATTTTTTCAATACATTTCATTATTTCACTAAAACAATTCCACTCTTATTTAAAAAGTCAAAAAATAGAAAATAAATAGATCGGAAATAGAGAAAAAAATATTGAAATCAAGAAAAATGAAGAGAAGAAAGAAAAACTAAATAGACATAATACCAACAAAGTATATTAAACCATAGAGATGACTATTTCACTAGTAATTGTTAAAATTTAATTAAAAATAGTGACAATTCCATTGATATTGTTTACAATTTGGCCACTGTGCTCATAACTTGCAATACCGTTGTTAGATTATTTTGCCAAAAAGTTTGACAATTTCATTGAAAAGTATTTCAATTCTACTGGATTTATGAAGATTTCTTAGTTTATCAGTTTTTAGTTATATTGGAATAGAATAATCAAATTTTTAAAACTTACCCTATAACAATAAGTAAAAACTTCCCAAAAAAAGTTACAATGGTTAGAAAATCAAAAGAGATTTGAAATAAACTAAAAAATAAATGAAAATGGATGATTAAAAGGAGTACAAATTAGTCCCACCAGTCATGCCAAAATGTACTACATAAAATTTATAATTTTAATTATAAGACAAAAAATAAAACTCTATATTATAAACATAACATAGAAACTCATATTGAGCTTCAATAAAATGAAAAAAATTAATTTACCTTCACCTTACCAAACAAGTGATTATCTTCTCCTTTGATGACTAGATTGTGTTCTTGTGATCTTAGTATGTGGTTTCTCAATACAAATATCCAATGCAATGGAAATTCAATAGGACTTAATTAGATGATGTTGATTCTCAAGATGATAAATAGTGGAAAATTAGATAGTGATTTTATAGTTTGATGATTGATTTTTCAACATGGACAAATCACATCAATTTATATACTTCTCACATGGGAAATGGATGACTATATTTGAGTCCTCATCCAAGTGGAGAATAATTTTTTTTTAAATGGTTAAAAAATATGGAAAAGTTAGTTGGTAGTTGAAATATTCTTAGTAATGATTCAAGATAGTTGAATGACTCACCATGGTAGTTTCACATTTCAAGGAGTTAGTTAGATGACTCAACACTTAGTTGAGATAATTATTGAAATGGTTGGGTGACTCAACCTCTTGGTGGAGAGAGTTGAGGATGTAGTTTGGTGACTTAGAAAATATAATTATTAATTATTTTTATGAAATTATGTATGCATGACTAATTATAAATGGATAAAGTTAATTAATATCAATTAACTATTTTAATTATGAAGGGAAAAAATGATATTAGTTAACTTTAGATAAAATCCAAAATTTGAATGGTGAGTTAGTAAATAATAGTGGTGATTGTGTTGATATTTATTGAAGTTAATGAAGACACTAAATATGGTAGAATTTAGGTGCCTACACCCATCCTTTTCTTACTACACATATTGGGGTGCCTTGTATTTCCCACCCTTTTCTTATTTCAACATTAGGACATCTTCTGATGCCCACCCTTCACATTATACACACTTTAGGGGCATATTATGATGCACATCCTCATTTTATTGGGTTCTTGACCATGAAAAAACAATTAATAAACCTTTCAGATCTTACAAACAAATAAATTTACCTTCAAGAAACTTTCTTAGACAAATATGCTTGAATTTCACTTTCTCTTATTTGTTATAATCATTAACACACACACACACACATATATATATATATATATATATATATATATATATATATATATATATATATATATATATATATATATATATATATACTATTTTTATTTCTTATATTGTATGCATTATATTTATCACTTTATAGTTGGCATTTATTTAGATAGTGTATCTTAGGTATCACCTTCAAGTTTTATATAATTTATATCACTTTACAATTGGCCTTAGTTTTTATTGTGGATATTAGATATCACCTTTACATTTTTATATCATTTTATAGTCAGCCTCAACTTCTTTTTTGGATCTTAGGTATCACCTTTATGTTTATTTTATAACACTTCTATCATTTTTTTAGTTTGACTTATTTTTTTTTATCCTTTGGCCTCTTTTTTCTTCCCCCTCTTTCGGGATGATTCTTCCTATTAGTTCTTGTGATACACCTCTTATATGTTTTTATGGCATCTTTATTGACATTAACACCATGATCTTTATATTACACATTAATTGCATGATTATAGTTAGTTTTATACATGTTGTGGATGTAACATATCTTACATGTTATTATTTGACTCTCTTATTTTAGTTTATAATTCCTTTATGTACATACCTCTATGTTTTCTTTAACATTATCCTTAGTACTTATATTTGGTCCTTAGATATTTTGTATATTTTACACCACTTAGCTTTCTAGTTTATGGATTCATTTTAACACTTGTATAATATAAGAATGACTTCATCATAAATTCCCATCCTATTACCATAAAAACTTATGTCTTTTGTGATTATTTAGTCACTATATACATCTTTGGGTCTTTACTATCATTTATATATCTTACTTATGCCTCTTAGCTTATAAGTTTATGAGATGCATGGTAAGACATAGGGAATAAAATAGGCCCTCCATAAAAACACAAATCATGTTTAAATGGATTTATTTTATTCCCAACCTTATCTAGGTGTCTTATTATAAATATAAGGTAGTGGTTGAGATTAGTGTTTTTGATCACTTATTCAATATCAATATTTGATTAGGTGTCTTATTCTATTGTGGTAAGACTATATCAATATATATTCATGTGATCATACAAATTATATCATTTTTTATGATATTTTGGAATCAAAACTAATGAGAGGGGGGTGAATTAGTATCTTAAAAACATACATTTCATTCCACTTATCACTTATGATGCATTCATTCAATCACATAGATCGACCAATGTATAAACAAGCATACACAAGATCATGAAACATAAAACACATAATATGTGTATGAAACCATAAAGGGGGATAAAACCCACCAAAACACAAATTTTAATACTATCCTATAATAAATGAATCAATATTTAGTGAGGCATGAACCCCACAAGGAACACTAACTCTTCACTAGTCAATCACAACCTCAACTAGTACTTTATTAAGATTCAACTTTAAAGGAGGAAACAACACCCTAAGTGACTAATCAAAAAATCATACAATTTAATAACACTTATAAAACTTTTAAGTAATCTCTCACTCCTTATTTACTAATCACCAACTCACCAAGACCAATTCGATCACCTCAAGACACTTTGTTTCTCAATCAATAGATGATGACCTATTCTTTAGCTCTCTACGTTCTCTATCTAAATTTAAATCACTACCATATATCATGAACACATATATTATGAATATATTATGGTATCTCAATATAAAAACAACTCATTTATTTCTTCTTAACCTTCTACCCCTCTTAAAACAACCTTTAAGCTTCTTTGCTCAAACATGCCTCTTACTAGGCTTATTAGGTCAATTGACCTTGTCATCCACATACAGAAGCTCTGTTATATGTTCATCATAGTTTATATACTATATTATGATGGTCCTTAATAAATTTTTCTTCTCTTCAAGGTGTTACTTTATTTTTTATCCTTCTCATGCCTCTCAACAAAGCCAAATATGCCTATGGTGCCTTATACTTATACCAATCACTAGAATAATCACACTCTTGGTCAACCAAGATATTATTACATTAGTTTTATACCAAAAAAATGTCTTATTACATGTTTAAAACAATACTTAATCATATTAATATCACTATTAGGTCCTCCAAACTCCTTTAGACCTTAATATTCTTGTAGGCTTACTTAGAGACCTAATGCATTAAGTCTATCTTTTGCATATAATAAGATGAACCTCTATGGCCTAAATATCCATAAAAAAAAGTCCAAAGACATTTAAAATGATTTATTTCCAAAACTACCTTACCTCATCCATTCTCAATAAGTCACACATCCTTTGCTTACCTCATGAAATCTCCATTAGGCCTTAAAGACCTATTAGGCCTAATTACCTCAAAAACATTATCTATAAAGATGAAGCTCAAACACCACGTAGAAACAATTTAAAAGAATAATAAACATATTTATGTAAAATTAATGAAATTAGGGTAATAATTAAACTCATTATACTTCATTACTCAAGCTCCAAATACTCAAAAACACCTCTACAAAAGTTTCACTATGTTTTGCTAAAAAGCTCCAAAACACAGCCAAGAACCTTTGACCATCAACATCTATACAAGCAATTTAAAACAATAAAAATGAATGTATAAAATCATATGGAATATATATGACATAACCACATGTTTTTTACACTTAAAAACTATACATAATGACATAGTAACATACAACTAACTCACATACATAAAACTGCCAATGACCCTAAAAACATAGTCCTAAAGAATATTATTTTCAACTCTTTTAAGGACACTTAAAAGACTAATAATTAATATTAATAGTCAATATGTGACATATATAACATCATCAAATATATATATATATATATATATATATATATATATATATATATATATATCATTAAATATTATGTTAACCATTAGTCTTGAAGACAATTTTTTTAAGCTTCTCTTTCATAATTCTTACACAGCTAGACAACCCATTTTGGCTTCCATATTTAAACTTATTAAACTATATTTAAATATTATATAAATAATTAATAGGTGATATATGTCCAAAAAAACATAAAAATGATCATTAGATACATTTAATATTTCAATATATTCTCAAACTCTTCATTCCATCTTGCATACCCAAAATTGCCATTTTGTCTTATGAACTAGTCATGGTGAGCATGAATTCCAACACCTATGTATACACCAAAAAAATTATTTATTAATGATTATGATAATTATAAATATTTATAACATATCAAAACATAAATATACATAGGTATAATATCAAATATGTAATATATATAACAATCTCTAAACCTTACACCTTCAATGTCTCAACTTCACTAGACAAGACATCTTGTGAACAACATTTGAAATTTTTAATATGACTTAAAAGACATAAAAAAATTAACATGTGTTATTGGTAGTGAAGAAAAACCATGCAATTAGATTCATTCTTAATCCACTATAACTCATTCCTATTCTCATTCTCACTCCTACTTGGTTTTCTCACTATCTTCCTTACTAGGCCTTTTAGAAATAGGCCAAATTTCATGACCAATTTAACATATTTGACTTATATGACCTGATTATAAATAATAATTTAAATTAATTATAAATCATAATATTCAACCTCCATTCATTGTGCAACTTTGACTCAGTCAACCCTACCTGTTATATGAAAATTTTGAGGGATTTCCTATAGCTTCCACTCACTCTCTTGAACACTCAATATGACCTAGAGGTACCTAAAAGAGTCCTATACATTATAAAATCATTAAAATATCCTTAAAAATACATTTTTGGAACTCAAAAACAAAATATTAACCATTGGGTCACTATAAGGGTTTAAGGAGGGTTTTAGACTGGTTTCTATTTTTAATATTTGTTCATAAAACTCTATCCCTAAAATCAAATCCTAATGATTTTAAAACATTTTTAGGATCCTTTTCCATATCTCCATAAGAGGTAAACTTATCATTCAATAGTTTAGTGTCAAAAAACATCAAAATTTCCTTCTCAAATTTGTAACTCTTCAATCTAGTACTTGAGAGGCCTCAAGACCCACTTTTCATGTTTTTTCCTTCAACTCAAGACCTCAAACTTGGTAAAAACACTTGATACATAATTTAAAACCTTAATAAATTCTCACATAATCTCAATTTCCTCCAAACATGATCATAACACCTTATTTTTCCACGTAGGGTTTTAAGACTATATTCATGAGAAGACCACTAAAGAATAATTTACCCCTTTGGCTCACTCTGAGAGTCATGTGGCTGACTCAAAACTTTTATCACATTATCTAACACCTATTTTCAAAAATTTAGGTCCATAAACATCCATATCACCACCATGATGCATGTGAAATCCATACTTATGCTTAATAACAAGTCTATTCAAATAGACCTACTAGGCACCATACCACTTTGAGACCTTCCTACCACTATAAAAGCACTCTAAGATTCATTTTAATGCAAAAACAAATTTATACACTACTCAAATACTACTACAAATATTATCACAATCCTCAATTCACTCACTTCACCATGATAAGACTAGGCTTTGTGAACGCATTGTCTACAAAGACTTACTTCTTATGAACTTGGTCAATAATGACCTTATCATAAAAATAACTTCAACACAATAAATAATATCTTAATTATATAAATACTAATCAATCACTTCTCATAATATTTTCACATTTCAACATTTTGCCAAGACCTTATGCAGAACTCAAGAACCAACCAGATCATGCTTAAGCCATCATAATCACTTACCATTCAACTTCACAAGAGCACCTATCGGACATCAATGAAAACATCAATGTATCAACACACCAACATGAACATACTACAACATGATCATTATTCATACCTACTTATCATTGTATCACCTTAATTTACACGTTGTTTATGATTGGGCCAACCCAATTTTTATATTATCATTTCCACCTTTCCCTATTTTTCATTTCCTTTTGGGTTCACCAAGGTCAATTTCAATATTTCATTAATTTATAAATTTTAAGTCTAGGAGTATTTAGGAATCATGGTTTTTTTATTATCCTCATTTCTTATTAAGCGTAAAATCTCTTATGATATTCATTCTTATCACCTATTATTATTTTTTATAGATCTATACGTATGATAAAAAATTAAAAATTAAAGAGAAAAGGAAATGAAAAAAATAATTAGAATTAAGATCACAATAAAAGATGTGATATTTGTTTTGGACATCTCCTATTATGTTTAAGGTTCAAACTCCATAGTTGGCCTCATGATATAATCTAGGTCCATTGGTTTGCATTAGACTAGTAGATTGGGGTAGGATGTCTCATTTCATCACTATCTATATTTCTACATTATAGTGCTACCTAATTTTTTGCACAAGTACCCAATATTCACATTAGGTTGATGAGTCTATAAGGATTTAAAAGGAATAGAGAACACCATATTTTCCACCCTCTTTTATTTCCTCCTTGACATGAAGGTTTGTTTCTAAATCTATTCTAGTATTTTGTACTTCCTATTCTCCATATCTTTTAGACATTATAGAAATATGATATTTTTAGTTTTTCCATATTTAGAATATAAGTTGCATCTTTGAGTTATTTTGATATGTTCTTTAGGTAATTTCCTTATCTTCCTATGAATTCTCTTAGTTATGTTTTAGACCTTAAATTTTATATTTTATTTCTTCAAGCCATCTAGTTAAGTTTCTCCATTACTTATTTCACATCTTTGTTTGACTATGGTTTCTTAATCCTCTTAATTTCATGTTATTTTTATCATAAATCATTTATATGTATCCCTTGTTTGGTTTAGATTGTCACTTATCTTACTTTGGATTCATTGTTCAAGTTTTTTAGTCATAAGTAGCCTTGTATTTTTGGCTTACCAATTTTGCTTTACTTTTATCATTTTCATTGATATTTTGGTTCCAATTTCATCTTAGTGATCTTTACTTTATAATTTTCTAATCAATTTAATTACTACTAATATTTTTTCATTTACATCCATTATTGTATCCATTTTTAGTCTTGTATCCCTAAGGTTCATCAAATGTAGTTATTGTGCCCTTCATAATTGATACTATGTGATTTAACTTTTAAGGGGTGTGGAGTTTAATCCCTAGGTTGTTAAAGGGTTTGAGTACAAAAAATCAAGGTATACAATATACAATAAATACAAACACTAATTTGTGAAAGAACTGACCTAATATGATATTTCTAAAAATAGAAATAAATGCCGTAAACAAGTACTTAGCTATAAATAGACTGAGACAAATGATATGAGGGTTAGAAACAGGTGTGGAAGCTTATCTGAGTGTCACAAATAGGATCCAAGTGTCATAACCCCTCTTATACAATAGTGTCATACCTTAGATAGTAGCATTATGTAATTAGTTTCCACTTTTGATGTTATTTTCCTATTTTATAATTTATTTGAATGACTTAAAGGTTTTATATATTAGGTATTATTCTAGATATAGTCCAAATTTAAGGTCTATGTAATCAACAATTTTCCTTTTAGCTCTATTTACCTTTGAAAAACATAGGTTTGAATATTTACAAGGGCTTGAATGAACACTAAAAATGAGTTAGTGGGGTAATCTAAACACCATCAACACCCCACTATGTTTAAGGTTACCTACATACTAATACCTTAAGAGGGGATCAAGCCTAGTTTAGTTATCTTTCCTAAGTGCTTGGTGCAAGTGAAATTTAATGCAAGTGTGAGTGTCAATTTGAGTGCTTTGAATGAGGATTGAGAGTATAAATTTATGTATTCTAATCTTGGAATGGCTATAGATGACTATATGCAAAAGTAGGGTAGAATAGGGATTTGATTGTGCATAACTTGTGCTAAGATTGTTTGTATATTTTACATCTAATTTTCCATCTGGTGAATAAAGGTTTAAAATTCGTGTATATAAATTGATCTAGTGCTTGTGTAGGGTTTAAAATAGGTACAGGGAGACCCTAGATGTCTTTGGAATTAAAAATATATCTTTTGGGGATAAAAAGAGGGAGAATGACAATAACATAGAACTAGGACACTAACATAAGGTGATAGTGTCCAAAGTATTGTTCTAATGTCCAAAAGGCAAAACCTGAGGCACTAATGGCCTAGATTCCTAAGGGAGGGTCTGAGATTGATTTTAAGAATTATAGGGATGCGTAAGGCTCACAAAAAAGTTGGAAAAGTGTCTATGTAGGTCCTAAGATAGTATGTGGATAAGTTAGGTATGGGTGGTCTCAATTAACACTCTTTGAACTCAAGTTATATTTTAGATGACTACACTATGTTATTTTCATATATCAATTTAGATAAAAAGATGATTCAAGGTATGTATATGTTACATTTAGTTATTCATTTTTATTATTTATTTTAGCATTTGTTTTCATTTATTATTTTGTGATATTATGTTTCTTTCCCAAAGTACCATCCCAAGTTACACTATTATGACATGTGATGAGATTCAATTGGGGAATATGTATACACATAATAGTTTTCACTTTATCATTTGTTGATGCTTTCTCTTGTAGTGACTTGCAGTATCATCAATTTATGTATGTACACACCTTAAAAGGCACACCAAGAATGGGGTGGGAAAGGCTTTTGGTGTTTTATGAGAGATGTTATTTTCATTACACTATTACTATTACTAGTTTTATTTCATCTAAGTGTCTATTTATCTATCTCTCTTATTTATCTCTTTCATATATATTTTTAGCTTTTATATATCCTAAAATATAGGCATGGATGATACTATTTTTTTGTCTTCACCCTTATTGTATTATATTATCCATCCCAATAATGTTCCAAACTTATATTCTAACATCTATACTATATTTGTTTGGAAAAAACCATTGTATGTCAAATGAAATCTTCCAATTGTATCAATCAAGTTGTTATCATCAACTTAGTATTTAGGGCTAGTTTTTGGTATTAGATTAGTATATATGTTTCTATAGGGTTTTCCCCTTGTGGTTTTACCAACACTATTATCATTATCTTTCTTAGGTTACTTAGGTGATTTGGGAGGATAGTCCCACATGCACATTCATATGGGTGTTGTTACTTGGATATGAACCCTTTGAGGAGATGGTAAAACTCTCTTTATCTAAGTTTCATAATGGAATCACCTCTAATAATGTCTATAGCATAAGGAATGAGGTGAATCTCTAGATAGGGCTAGCTCCCTTGATGTATCACTTTAGACTACAACTACATCTAAATTTGGGGGTGAAAAGGGAAAGAGATAACTAAAATCAAACTAACCTAAGGGAGGAGATACACCAAATATATTGATAACTTACAACCATAAACATGTTACACTTGAAACCAAGGGATAAACTAAAACATACACTTCTCCAATATTCATCTTCTTACATCAATGTTACATTGTGAGGTTATGGATGAATGTGAAAATCTATTAGGATTATACAAGAGACCTATGAGGGAACTAATTAATATACTAACTCACTAAATCTTTTAAATTTCCTAGAATACTTCACATGCCCTACAAGAAAAATCTTTCCAACTACAAATAGATGATAGAATGAAACAACATGCTAAGGAATCCATAGTCTTCACTTATGCAAAATCAAAAATTACAAATGAACACAATAATAATAGTCATAAAGGAAGTAAAAATTAATAGTATTATTGATCAAAAGGTATACATTTTATCAAGGATTTAACATACTCAGGTGGAACATCCATACAATGGCTAAAATGGCTAATTCTTATAGAACATGAGAGAGATAAAGAAGAAGAAGAGAGAAGTACAAGGATCAAAAATACACTTGTCAAAATAAAAAAATAAGTTATTTGTGCATGATAATAGTATTTGGGATAAAAAATACAAGTTTAGGAGCTATAAGTGTCAATCCAAGTCATAAACTTCATGAAAAGTGGCAAGAAACTCCTCATTCTGGCTCAAAAAAACTACCTACTTGATTATCCCTATTTGAACACCTTATAACTGATTAGGACTAGGTATAATGATTGGAATGAATTTTAAGGACATCATACATTCCTCTCTAGGAATTGGTTATAGTCCTAGTTATCTGAAATCACCTAGAAAGGAGTAATCATCATCTATTGTCAAGAAAATTACTCTTCCATGCACCCTACACACTTGGCCTCAAAATTGGAATTAGTTTATCATTAAAATACATGAGAGGAAGTTAATTACACCTTTCAAGACCCTCCATGGCCTTATAATCACCAAAGATACCTTTAAAATCCATTTACTTAAAGTTTTCACACTTTTCCTTAGTTTGTCTACTATGCCATATTTGAGTGGCTAAGATGAAGATATGTGTTGAGGTAGTTAGGAGATGTTATAATACATTAAATTAATATATGGGTTATCACAAATCTCAATATTCCTCCTAAAGTTGGTTTCATCTCTTGAAACCTTCTAGAACCTACACAATGCTAAAAATATTTTAAAAAAATCTAATTTCTCACCCCATCCGTACAACTCATTCTGATGGGGAGTAACTTGACTGAGTCCTCAATAACATCCAATCCTTTTTTTTGGAAAATTATGCCATTTTTATGGATTATCTACTTCATTTTCTACATCAATTTTAGACCAAGGGTTTAAGAGGGTTTTAGGTGCATTATACTCTTAAGGTTGGTTCATAAGGTTTTCACATCTAATATGAAAAAAAAATTTAAAAAATAATATTTTAATACCCCTATCAACTCTCCAAAAATTCTTAGATACCCTCGAAAATCATTGAAAGAGATCTAAGCATTTCAACCTAGCCTATCAAGCTTATTCTTGCTTCTCCTGCATGTTAGTGTTGGTCTTTAGCCAAAAATGGCTTCCCTAATGTTTTATTTATATTAAAAAATATTAAACATCTCCTTATCCATCCCATGAACATGTTTCAATAATATTTAAATCTCATCTCAAGGTGAAGTGATCATGACTCTCATTTTGGACCTTTAGGCCTAGCCATGCCTAGTAGGTCTACCTTGTCCTTGAAGCTTAAAATGAGATTTTATGGATTCCACTCCATTATTAAATATTATAAACATCTAATTTGATACCATAGACATTATTTTTCCCATTATAAATTTCACTTAGGTCCATAATTGAAAGTGACATATTGTTTGGCCTTTAGGCATAACCATGCCTACTAAGTCTGACTACAACCTTAGGAGTATGGAGTACTCTATTGAGTTTCATCCCCTTAATAAAACTTATTAATGTTTTATTATATGTAAATAAACTCCACATACCTCTCTTAAATTTCTAAAAAACTTTAAATTCACCCTATCACCTCCCTTCCTCAAACCTGCCTATCTATGCACAAGGGGAAGAACTCCCTATTTAAGACAAAAGAAGGGGTAATTATCCTATTTTTATGAACCAAGTGGAGGTTTTAAAGGCTTAAAAGTTTAAAATATCTTATCCACAAAAAATTATCCCTTTTTCATCTGTTTTAACCTTCCAACTCTCCACTAAATCATAACAGACCCTTAACAATGTAGACTATGTAGGGTTCCTTGACATGGATTATATCTTATTTGTTTGAGATCCTTTATTTGTTATACATAAATTTTGATATTTTAATGAGGATAAAATATTCATTTTTAAGTTTAATTTGTTATTCCCTTAACTTCAACTCTTCATAGACTCTTTTTTATACCTAACTTCTCAAGACTGAGTTCACAAAACCCTGACTATATTGCACTTTTAGACTCTCTATAGGCATTTAATGCATCAAATAGGACTTGGAAAATATATAAACTTCTTAATGTTTCCTTTAAGTCACTTTTTAATTGTTTTAGGTCCATTTTATTCATCCTTTATCCATTATATACTTTAAATAATAACATATTTGTCTTCTACCCACCTCATAGTCAAGTACAGTTGATTGTGGGGTCTTGTAGGTATAGATTACTTTCTTGGGGGATTGGTTAGAATTATGTAAGATATAAATTAATAAATATGAGTTATAATATTTATATTTGATCATTTTGGGTTACTCATATGCTTCCATCAACATAAACTATACCCTCCTACTTAGACTGAGAAACCCCTACCTATAGGGCCTATTGTAGGTTCTTATAGCATTGAGTGAGGTGATTGTGATATAAAAGTACCTTCCTTAGTTCACCTAGATGTTATAAATTTTTTATATAACCTTAAAATTCACATTATATGGGATAAATACCATTAAAAACATGTATAAGTCACTATTTCTTCACTTTACCTATCTGACCCTATAGGTGTCAATCTCCATGCCTGAGGGGTACTTGTAGGTGGTCATAGGGGTATACAAGACCTGGTAATAACCATTTATTTATGATTTTAATTTCATATGACCTAATCACATCAATTTTTCCATTCTTGTCATGAATTTTTGTCCAATGTTGCTTCCTAGGTGGCAAAAGGCCATTTGCATCTTCAAGTCTATAAATGTTACTAAGACATTTCAATGTGTTTTAGGGCATGTTTAAGGTCTCCAACAACCTATCTCACTTTAATTTATAACTTTAATTATTGGCATGGACCTATTATACACTAGAGGAAATCAAGTCCAATCATCCAAATTCCTTGGAACATATTTGCAACATGTTGAAAAAAGGTTATGAAAACCCCTCAGACCTCTATTTTGGTCTTTTGGGGACAATTTTACAAAACACAGTCTTTTGGTTCTTCAATTTGATTTCACACTTCATTTCCTTCTTGACAATTTATATGTATTATCAAGGCTTGATATTCATACCAAGGTTTCAAAAGTTGTCAAGTTATCTGTATTTCTTCATGTAAGCTTTTGGTACCCTACTCAACCACTTGTAGGTGGGTGTTTTGATACACCACAGTGAGCTAGAAGTGAATAACATGAAACTCCCCATGTATATGAACCTTATATGCTTTTATCCAACACCATAACACACATTTACTAGTTCTAAGAATTTGGACTATATGTCCACCTCTCCACACATCAACATGATGCTAGTAAGGCCATGTAGGTGTGCATTAGGATGTTTTATATAGGCAAGGCATGGAATTGGGCAATAAAATGTTAGGGAAACTATTTAAAACCACTCAAATGCATTTTTAAACCTTAAAATAGATGATATCCATCAAATACACCTTAAAACTAGCTAAAATACACCTTTTCCAACCTAAAAATACTTGTATACATCTGGGATAAAGTGGGCATAGGCATCTCATGACTATTTTAGCATGATGAATAGGCTTAGGACTACACTTTCACCTTATCCAAACTTATAAATGGACTCCTTTAACTTTTTATTGTTTGGGAAACTGATACACCATGAATATAAATCCAAGAACAAGATAGATAAGCCCATACATGTGACTACAATTGAAGTTAATCATGGAGTTGACAATGGGGGATGACAAGTTTCAAAGCTTCCCAAGACATGATATGGTGAAGCCAAAACATGGAAGGAGGTGGTCACATGACCTAAATTTATGGAACAACATTTCCCAGATATATGAGACCCATATAGGAGAAAAGACTTAGTAAACAAGAAGCACTTTAGGTAAAACTACATATGGTGACACCTTGAATTATGGACTAAATTGCTCATCCAAACATCATGAAATATGAAACTAAGAATGGAGACCATTTGAGAATTAATTAAACATCCCCTAGAGCCAACATCACAAATAGGTTCATATAGATTTGGATAAAATGGAGCAAAACCTATAGGGTGGATGAAAGAGCTAGCAAAAAAGTACAATCAACTTCAAAAGGAGGTACTATCATCTCCCAAAAGCCTTTATCCTAAAACCTCTTGAGCTATCCATACCAATAAAAAACTTTAAGGTCACTTTTGTGTGTCTAAAAATCCAAGAAAGGAGTAGAATGATTTTGGCCTCAAAATGGCACTTTTAGATCAAACCAATTAGGGAATAAGCATGGTGAATCTAAAGAGTCATATTTAAACCTTTTCAAAGTGGCACACTTCCCAAGGAGGCCATACAAGTGTCATTTTATTCTCCTTTCACTAGAAACTAACTTTTCTTCAAATCAACTTGCCACTTTTTAGTTATGTCAGTTAGTTAAGAATAAAGTGAACACATGGGGCATGAAATCATCTTTTTACACCTTCAAATTTCCAAAGAAATCATCTTTTAACCCTTAAAATGACCTAAAATTATAAATGGACATAAAAACTAATTGACCAAGGTGAATATAACATTAATTGACATTAATTAACCTATAATTCACCTTTATAAATAACATTAGATCCCCTAAAACACCTAAATACCAAGTTTTTACCTAGGGGTGCCCCAATTTGACTTAAAAGTCAAATTTGATCAACAGTGGGGTCATGTCTATGTCTCACCTATATATATGGCCTCTCTTTTGTACTTTGAGTTATAGAAGGCCATATAATGCTTTCAATTCTTCTTAAAATTTTCTCTCACCTAATCCATAAGAATTTTGAGTGGATGTTACATTGTTTATATATCTTGGAGGAATATAACATGATATCAGAGCTATCCTAGAAGCCAATTTATATTCTTTGAGTCCTTGATGAGATTCTTGTATTGATTCATCATTAGTTTTTTAACTCAATTATACTTGAAGGTTTTGGTGGAGCTTCTTGAAAACTCATAAAATTTTGTACATAAAGTTATCTAAATATAAAACACTTGTTAGGTCTTAAATGCTATTAATTTTTCTTTGAGATGTGATTTTTTTGTTGCATAATTGAACTATCAACCTAATTGATAGGAATAGAGGAAGGCCTAGTTTTTTTCTTCATTGGCCTAGTTTTTTATAACATTTAGTTATTTTGACTTATTTGGCTTAAATATGTCCTAGTCACCTCATTACACATCTGAGTCACTATCTTTCCTTCCATCATTGGCCTTGAAATTTTATCTATGCCCTGCTCTCTAGTTCAACGACATAGTTAGGGATTTCCATGACCTCTCAATGGCCTGCTTCTGATGATCACTATTGCATTTTGGTCTAAATGGACTATGTTCATTATAACTCATATCCCAACTATCACTCTATGTAAAACTCCTATTTTTTCTACTTGAAGTCATTTTTATAGCTCATACAGCTAGTCTCTAATGAAAATCCATGAGGACATGTAGTGAGCATCATGGTAAATAGATAGTAGTAGATTGATGTAGTAGCCTACCCTTAAATGTCATAGATGCATTGGGGTGAGTATGCAGACCTATGTATTGATAAAATTATACATGTTATTCAAGAACCTCTTTTTACCTCTCTCAGATGTCAAACCACTCCTCTTCATTGCATCATTACTCCAAACACATGATTTCCAAGGTTTTCCCTAGTCTTGAATACCTTTTTTCAACTCCATTGGTGGTGTATACCTACACTCAACTTTATTAGTAGTGCTTAATTAATTTTCAAAAGATAATTTTACACAATATAAACCTAATCCATGCCCTAAAAAATAGTTTCCTTATTATTATTTTTTCCATTAATAAGAATTTTTCTCATTATGAAGCATGTGGGTGACTAGGTGAGTTTGTTAAGACTCTAGATTTATTTTAAGAGGTATGTGGTTACATTCTAGTTATAACAAATGGATACAAAGAATTTTCCCTTGTTAAATCCTTGGCATTTTTTAATAGTTTGTGAAAAATCATTAAAATAGGCCATTAATGATGGGAAAACAAAAAGTACCATAAATTTTGATCGGTAATGCATAATTGAGTTCTATTTTTATAAAGGTACATTATTTTTTATTATTGATCCATTGGTTCTATTTTATTTGTAAATTCATTGAAATTATAAATTTTCATATTCTTTGGGTTACCTTATGTATGGGCTCTATTGTTTTTTGCATTATATCTCATATACTAGTTGCTTACTTGGACGTATTCTTAGTTGTTCCCAATGTATTCATATTTGAGCATGCATTAGGAATCATTATAAAGTATTGTGTGTAGTATTACACTTCCATGGTGTCTTATTTTAGTCATATTGACTCCATTTGAGAAATACTAGCTATAGAGGAAAGTTGATTATACACTAGTGGTCCTTATAGAAAATAATAACTATGAATCATGGTGGTTATACGTGAAACTTTCAATCATAGAATGGGAACTTATTTCATTCTTATATGGATATATTCCTTATCCTATTGACCCAAGTGAATATAATGACTAGGCCAACTCTTGTGACTATGCTTATGGTAACTTATTGATGTATGTTTCATGAGATCTACACCACCATGTGGAACACATAGAGTGTCCCTCCATTATTTAAAGCACTCTTCAGATTATTTTTGAGGATCCTAAAAAGATAGATATTATCCCTCCTCTTTTTATTGTCTCTTTTGAGATTATTGTATTCTCTCCTCCTATTTATATCTCCTATGATGACATATTCTAGGTGGATAGTGTTCTTCCTTCAGTTGAGCCACCACTATGAGATAAGATTCTTCTAGACTTTAGATATCTCATTTTATATTCTATATCCATTATTGTGTAGATTATTACTCTTTTATATTTATCCTAGACTTTCACCTTAAAGGAGTCTATTATTTCCATTAAGAATATACTTTTTGAGAGCTTTAATAACTCACATGTTCCTATGGATATTCATCTTGTAGATCTGAGTGCTTCATTTATAAACCAATCTTTAGTTTTGATGGTTTTTTATCCTTAATCTCCTCTTCCCATGGGAATTATTTTAGTGAATGTTCCATTCCTTTATTCTGATAGGTTCATATCAATGGCATTACATCTAGTTCTTAAGGATGATCTTTCTAAACCTATGCCGCACTTCATAGTTGGACCATATTCAAAGTTACTCATACCGATGCCTTCATGTTATATGATGGAATGGGAAGATTTAAAATACACCATTTATATTATTCCTTTGGGAAAGGGAATAAACATTCATATTCTTAAGTAGAGGATCTCATCATCGACCCTAGTCATTTTATGATCTATACTATCAGCAACTTCAACATATATGGAGACTTTTTGTTCTCTATTTTCTATGTACTTTGGTACCTCATTAAGCCTCATTTTTGGGACCCAATTCTCCTTCCCACCTAATCTATTACTAATATGGGGTGTTTATGTAGGTTTTTTCCCTTGCATTTTTACCTACACTTTTGTCATTGTCTTTCTTAAGTTAGTTAGATCATTTGGGAAAATAATCCCACATGCATGTTCATTTGGGTTCGTGTCTATATCTCACCTATATATATATGGCCTCTCCTTTTTACTTTGAGATATGGAAGATAATATAATGTTTTCCACTTTTATTTCAATTCTATCATGCCTACTCCATATCAATTCCAAGTTCATGCTACAATGTTTAGAGACATTAGATGAAACCATAATATATAAGGGTAATATTTACTTCATATCATATCATATACTATTCATTATCTCTAATTTTGATTAAAAATATACCCTACTTAAAATTTGGAGAGTTAATGGCTTAAAACCTTAGCTCACAGATTCTTTTCTTATGATGTCATTGAATATTTATAATAGGATTCATTGGTAGTTCCTATTTGATGATATCTTAAGTATTCATCCAATGATTTCAAGTCTTCAAACTATAATATTCTTTTGAAATGTTCCACTTGATCTAAGGGGGTGATTGAAGAATCAATAGGTCCACTTTAAGCTAAGTATTTGTATCCCTAAACTCTTTCACTAATTTAATTAGTAGAATATATATTTCTTGGTTCTTTGTGGATGAATGTATGTGTATCCTTGTTTAGGCCTTCTTCACACTGAATAAGTTGGTGTGGCTATATGATTGCTTAGAATTTTTGTAAATCATTTTAGGTTACATATGCCCCCATTTGGTTTACCATTTCACCTTACCCATTTATGATAATTTTAACCCATATTTTAGTTTATTTAACATCTTGCACAACCATTTACTTTGCAACCATAGTACATCTTTGTCAAGACCTCTATGAGAGCTACATCCTTGTGTTATAAGCTTAGGATTTGGAACCCTTTCCTATTTTAAATTCACATTATGAGTAACCCTTTGATATATCTATGTAATTCATTTAGTCCTCACTTGATCATCCAAGTATCACAAGGTTTGTTTGATTGACCTTATTCAAGTTCTAGGCTTTTGAGAGAAAGAGGATAGTTCTAGGTCATCCTATTCCATGCATATGGGGTATGCCTAAGTAGTATCCATAGCATAATTAGTTATACATAAGAGGTATTTATTAGTATTATATCACCATATAATAAATTATATTCTAATTTTAAGGTTGTGAAGGCTTCCCCTCATAGTGGCTTAGTCATATTCTTAATTATTCTCCTCTTATATCAATTATATTGTGATCTATTATTATGATTATAATTTAGTGGTTCATTAATTTAATTACAAATATTATTTTCATTCCAACTATTATTAATATAAAAATCATGATAGCCAAGAAAATCAAGTTCATTTTATCAACATAATTATTGGGCCTAAGCTATATCAATACTTTCCACTCGTCAATTTTTCAAAGCTATGATGAAGGATGCAATCATTTGGAGCTTATTAATTTGAATTTACTTCATTCTCAAAAAGTTCAATTTCAATGTGCCATGGATGGGAGGAATTCAACTTGCTTTCCTAGTTTGTAATGATTTCTTCAATGAAGCTACCAATTTCTAAAATAATGTTTTATAATGGTTTTTATAGGATAAGTTTATTCCACTAGAATAATGCATAAGTAGCTAAATAATTTTATAGAATCACAAAGTACCAATAATAGACATAAATAATCACTAGTAATTCGATTTCTTTAATTTATGAATGCAATGATGTTTGTTAGAAGACTAACACTTTGTTAATTCTATAAGTGATAATAGTTCCAACGTATAAGGTTAATCCATGTATGCATCAATGAATGTTGAAGTTACAAGAGAACTAGTTATAATATAAAATATATGGAATAAAATCATCTAAACAACATTTAATGAAATAAATTATCAATTACATAGAATTATAGGGGGGTTTACAACATATGGCAAGCCTCATATGCATTTATCTCATGATTAAACATATTATTAATACAAATATTCATGAAGGCAATTGAGGATGGTTCATATGAGCTTATACCCCATAAAATTATTAATATCACATGGTGATAGATTTATAATTTATTCTCTACCTTTAATGCATACTTAGAAATATATTTAAACATAGATTGGGGTGAAAGATAATGATAGTAGTCCATATTTTCTCTCCAAATGGAAAACATGTCTCAATTTTTTGTTGTCAACTTATTATCATTATGCGAAGGAACATTATTTATTTTTATATTATTTTTGATGACCATGGAAGATTCTTTATGTAATTCCTAAGGGGATTTGTATTGATATTGAAGGGATATTCCTTTTTTAACAAACATGTTTCTTTAGTGCATTTAGTATGCCCTTGAATATGATTTAAAAGTATTCATGGTCAAGGAAATGATCAATTTAATGTATTTTAAATGAATTAAATAAACATGGATAATTAAGGAGAGAATGATGCACCATTTTATTTATATGGAAGTTTATCTTATGAATTCCAAGATGATCCATATTTTTCAAAGTATTTTTTAACATTAATAACTATCATTTTATTTTCCCAAACCAATGCGTCAATATTGGGAAAATTTTAAAGCCAAAGGAAACCATAAATATGTGTAGAACCTCTATGCTACCATTCTTACCTGAAAGCATAGTTTTTTATATGATTTGTACGATTTTTTTGTTTTTATCCATTTAAAGATTATTTTCTTAAAATCCATTTAAGGTAGCTATAGAGGGATAAATTGGTGAGAGTATCACTTGACTGCATGGTGAAGGGCATACTTGCATTTGGGTCCCTAATCATGAGTTTAGTAGTTAGTATTATAGTAAATTAAGCCTGAAAAAAGATTGGTGGGTGAATATAGTTAAAAAAATTTAGACGAGAGGTAAATAATTATTTATTTTCCAATAAAAAAAGGTGGGTAAGGAACAATGAGGGTGCATAGAGAAGATAAACATGAAGTAAATATTGTCTCCATAAAGATCTTTTGTTAGAGGTGCAGTAGAAAATGATATAGTTGGAAAGATTGACAAAGTCTTGGATCTAGTGTATGTCATGAAATGACATTTATATTAAATTTAAGAGCATATGCAATGAGAAATAATTGAAAGGGATTATAGAATTGATGTTGAGGAAGAAAGACAATGCATAAAAGGTGTTACAAATAATGAGCATGACTAAGAAAAAATGGATGTAGGGGAATATAGATATTTGAAAGTTATTTCATTTATTGGATGAGGCACCAATGAGGAAGTCCCATGATTTTTATGAAGTTTAAATCTAAAATAATTGATAGACTATCTCACTATCATAGAGGAGTACTTTGAGTTTAATGATGTTAATGACCCATTGTGTGTGTGGCAGAAACCAAATTGAATGGTTGTGTAGTGGTATGGTAGAAGGAAGTCTAAAATAAATGGTTTATGAAAGGTAAGGAGATAATAACTTAGTGGGATCCAATGGTTACATCATTAAATGAAAATTTCCACACAAGGACTACCAAATGGAAAATTCAATAAATTTTATAACTTAACCTAGTAGGACCTATCTATCAAATATTACATAAAATAATTTTATAAGATAACCATTCTATTATTCCAAAATGAATTTTACTATGAGAACATCACAAGGCACTTGAATATGTTGAAAATATCTATTCAAGAATAAATAAGTTTGACATGAATGCAGATCATGGATGAGGCCTAGAAGTTTGTATTGAAGGTGAAGGAAAAGTTGCCCCATAGATAATAGAATGAAACTTTTGGAAGGGAAGCTTCATGTGAGGATGAAGAGGTCATATAAGAAGTAACTTACAGAAATAAATCAATATCATCACATTGCATAACATGTATGAAAAACATCAAGATGTAGTATGAGGAGTTGAGTAAGATAAATTTCAAGCATGTACATCCCATGAAACCATTCAATGAGGAAGATTTAGTAAAGTAAGGGGAAAAGGATTATTTGGAACATGATATTGATGTGGAAATGAAGGACACTTGGTGTTTGAATGTCCATATATGCTAGTAGAAAGCAACAAGAGGACAAAGGCTAGTGCACATGTCCCACATAAATATGAATAATCTTTTGGATTAATAGAGAATTTTAAGGAACTAGAACACAAATAAATGCTTGTGATGAACTTGTTTAATATAAATTACTAAATGAGAGTAAGGAACAAATGAAAAAGAATAGTCTTTTTTGAACAATGTGCAAGTCAAGAGGCAAATGCTATAAATTAATCATGGATCATGGTAATAAAGTTATGGTATCATGTTAGATGAGGGAAAAAATAGTTTTGAATATAAGTTATCATTTTTACAAAAGAGTCACAAAACGTTAGTACATTATAAATGCATTTTGAATTTTAACATAGTTTCATACCGATGAGGTATGGTTTGATGTGATTCCAATGGATGTATGTCATGCAATCCTAGATAGACTTGGAAAGATGATATAAATGTGGTACATGAAATAAGATTGAACATGTGTCATTTTTATAAAGTTTTAATAATTTCAACCTCATCCCATTAAAATATGGAGAAGAATAATGTACTAGCAATGTTTGGGAAAGAGTGCCAATGATATTGGGAAAGGAATTACAAAAAATCATGGAAGAGGAATTTTTTTTGTGTTTATGGAAAAAAGTGAAATATAAGTGAGAATACTTTGATAAGGATGAACCACTTACATGCAAAGTGAATGATCTATTATAAATGTTTTCTAGCGTATTTTGATTGACCTACTAGAAGGAATGCTTCTAGTACAAAATATAAGTCATCATATAGATTTAGTTACATGAGCTAGTTTTCCACACAAGATGGCATACTAAAGGACACCTCAAGATAATGAAGAGGTGAAAAGATAAGTGTGTGGGCTAATGTATTAGGTATTGATCAAATAAATTTTAAGCCCATATACAATACCTATAGTATTGGTATAGAAAAAATGAGAGTGATGCATGTGCACAAATTTAAGAGCCTTAAGTAAGATAAAAATAAAGTATATATTTATATTTTCATGCACGGATGACTTGATGGATTTATTAGCTAGAACAAGGTATTTTTATAAAATCAATATGAAGAGTGGTATCACTAGATCATGATAAGGGAAGGAAATACAAGAAAGACAAATGTCAATACAAAGGATGGACTATATGAATAGTTGGTAATTCCATTTTATTTTAAAAATTCACAAATAATGTTTATAAGGTTAATGAATGAGATGTTAAATCCAATTTTGGGAAAGTATGTCATTGTACATTGGAATTACATCCTTGTGCTTAACTTTACTAGAGAGTAACACTTGACAAATTTATGGAATGTGTTGTATATCTTACACAAGGATAAGATTTTGATAAAAATGAATGAATGCATATTTATGAAGATATAATTGGTATAAATAGGCTTTTTGATATTTTAAAATGGACTTAAAATGGATCTCAAAAAGGTGTACATAATAGTATGCTAGCCATTATTGAGGAGCACATTTGAGGTGTGATGTTTTGACAGACTATAAATATTTTAAAAGAAAATTATTATAAAATTTAGTGGATTGTATGTAGTGATTATGTAGGTGTTATGAGGATATTGTAAGGTATTCCAATGGATAATGGAATATGAAAAAATTATACAAGAACTAAATAAGAGAGTAATTGAGCACTTGAAACTAGTCCTACTATATTTTAATAAGGTGTTTCAATTATATTGAAATACAACTGGTACATCCATTAGGGTGGTACCAACTAATGGTATACTTCAATGATAATTTGAAGAACATGAAACACAAATATTATGTTTATGACTAGAATTTTTATACTATTTTGTAGGTATTATAGAAATGGAGGCACTATTTGTTACCAGGGGAGTTTGTGTTATATATGGACCACCAAACACTATAATTCATTAATATTTATGGGAAATTGAACTAGTGACACATGAAATGGGTTAATTTACAATATAGATACATGTTTGTGCTGAAGTATAAGAGCAATAATTTAAATAGAGTTGTTGATGTGTTGAGTTTAAAAGTGCTAGTGGTAATTGAGATGCAAGTAGAAGTCCTAGGATTTGATTTCATAAATGAACTTTAAACTAAGGATGAATATTTTTTGGATGCATGGAAGGCATACATAGAACCGATGAGTGTGGAGTGAAAATTGTGGTTAGACTACCACATATAAGAATGGATTTTATTCAAAGGGTGAAATTGTGTATACCATGAGGATAAATGTACAAATTTATTTTAATAAAGCATAACAGAGGAATAGAAAGTCACTTTTTGAGTGAAAAAACATTGGACTAATTTAATAAGGTTATTACTAGAAATAAATGGGTGAAAAAAGTGTGGATATGTGTGAAGAGGTATATTTTTCCAAATGGCGAAAGGAAATAGCCAAAACATTGGGTTGTATCAACCACTTCAATTCCAAAGAAACCATGGAATGACATAGGAATGGATTTTGTGCTAATATTTCTAAGAACGTGAAAAGGAAATGAATCCATATTTTTTATGGTGTAAATATTCTCAAAGTTGATTCATTTTATCACTTGAAATAAGACAAGTGACATGACATACATTTACATTTTTTTATTCAAATAGATGATGAGGCAACATGAACTAACACATAATATTGTGTCAAATAGGGATACCAAGTTTTTAGGATTTTTTTGGCATACATTATGGAATAATTTTGGGATGAAATTGAACTCAAATTCAACATACCATATATATATATGAGGGAAAATTGAAGTGGTAAATATAATACTTATATATTTTATCAAATATTTTGTAGGTGACAAGCCCAAATGGTGGGACATGCTTAGTGTAGGCAAAATTAACATACAAAAATTCCATAAATAGGAGCACTAGAAAAACACCTTTATATGTACTTAATGGAATTAATCTAAGGGGAGTTTTGGATTCAAGGAATATCAACAAGGTACATGAAAAGAGCATAGAGGCAGAGAATTATGCAAAGTATATGGGTGAGCTATACAATGAGGTATGAAATAAAATAGAGAGGAACATTCTTCAAAATGAGGATAACATGTATGTAAATTGTATAAAAAAATAATTTGAAGTAGGATACGTAATATTAACACATTTATTAAAGGAATTTTTTTAAGGAACATATATCAAACCCAATATGAATAAAATAGGACCATGTAAGGTGTGGTACAAAAATTCTCAATGAATGTCTATGAAAAAGAATTGCCAAAATATTTTGACATATCAACCAATTTAATTTGTTATATTTATATGATTTCCATAAGAATAAACTAGATTAATAAGTAGAGGCATGGTTACCAAACTATAAGTCACAATAACTAGAAATGAAGGAATGGATATAGGCCATATTGGACTCTAAGGTAATAACTGATAAAATTAATGTATATAATAACAATGTACAATTAATATAGGATGAATAAATAATGAGCAAAGTATAATAAATTAAATACATATATCAATGAACTATTTCACAGTGATTTAATGTGGAAAAACATCTCAAAGGTAAAAAAACCCATAATGATGAATTATTCAATAATTGAGAAACTCCTCTTTACCCAATACAAGTTCTTCAACCTCTCACTTCTCAAACAAACTTTGACAAAACTCTTTGAGATTGAATATGATTAATATTTCATATCCACTGGTTGGTTTCACAATAGGGGTAAAACCCTATTCATAATGAAATACCAAGGGATGTGACCATTGTAAAAGTAACGGGTCCATCTATCTTGAAAAAACAATTTAATTAAAATTTGGTAATAATTAAATAATTATAACTCTATTATTTATTATCATGAATTTTTCACATCATAGTAATAAATATTATATTATTATTTATATAATTAATACCAATTCCATGGATCAATTAAGTCCACTTAGAAATAAATGTTCTAACACTCCCCCTTAATGCCAAGTGGGGATAAATTTCATAGTCACCTCAAAAAGAGGAATTATACTATGTACACAAGTAAAGTATTTAAAAACCTTCATCATACCAAACATCACCTTTTGAAACAAAAGGAACTATAATGCATAAAATACATGAAAGTAAGTTTAGGATAGCATGATTTTGAGACTACATCTCATAATTTTTGTTGAATAATCATCTAAGAATATTTGGATCCTTTTATAACATAAGGACCTGTATTACAAAGTATGCTTTTCTATATTGGATACAAAAGTAAAACTTTCACACAAATTTTATAATAACATAACTTCCACACAAAGTTTACAAAGCTTTCTAATTAAAAATAAATATGGATAAGAAGAAGAATCACGTGGACATTAGGAAGTGGCATTTTCATGCATACTCCCACTCAATAGAAACTCCAAGAGGCCCAACATTACATGAAATTGACAAAACTTAGTATCACCAAGTGGTTTTGTGAAGATATCTACCACTTATTCATCCATAGGATAAAAATGTAGATTAATATCACTATTATGGACTTTCTTTTAGATAAAATGTACATGAAATTTAATATTTTTAAATTGGTGGTGCTAGGTACCTACACAAAAATTAAACACATATCCAAACATAGATTCATGATATCATAGTATGGTTAGCATCATAATAACCACACACATAAAAATATAACATATGTTTTTCTATGATAAAACACATTTAAAAAAATCAAGTCATATTTTAGGCAAACAAGTTCATTACTTTGATTATAATTTAGTGAAAACATAAATTATTATATTCAATTCATTATTGGATGTCTTTAATATTGACAATATGAGCATCCCCAACTTTCATTCGATGCACATAAAATAATTTACTAATAGTATGATACTAATTTCAAACATTAGATATCTTTTTAGAAAAAAACTCACTTTTCATTTGAGTTTTATCAAAATTTTGTAAGTTTAATATGCTTTAATAAACGATTGAGGTATAACCTCTCATACATCAAATATGAATAATTTTAGCATGAAATTCCATCATCTAATCAAATAGATATGAGACTAAAATAAATAAGTTCAAACATATGTGGATAAAATGCTTAGCAAAGTAAATGATGAAAATTTAATAATACAAACTCCAATTACACATTGCATTTCATAACATATCTTATTATCAAATGAAGCATACAAGAATGTTATCATAAACAATAAAATGAGAGTATCTAAGTATATAAGCATGTAATTTACCCACTAATCAAATGAAAATATTAAATCACAAAAGATCCAAACTTACTAACCATGATCTTTTTACCAAATAAAATAACTAAACATGATCATTTTGTCAAATTAAGCATGATGTTATGCATATAATGTATTTCTATATTAACTCATAAGAATTGAAAATAAACATAATATCTATATATTTTCTTTGCTTTATCATCTAATATAAATATTATTATTACAATATAATTTCAATAAACTTTTTCAAAGAGTCAAACTAAATCATTTTACTAACAAATACAATGTAGATGAGACACTATCAATATAGTTAATATCTCTAAAGTAACAACAAAATAGTTTTATCAAAGAAAATTAAATGATATGACCATACATGTATTTTTTATGTTGAAAAAATGCATATATTAAATAGGGAATCTATTCAAAATATTCCCAATAGTATTCATAGCCTTGGCCCATAAGAACTAGGAGGAACATTTATAGAATGCAACATTGTTTTAGCCATCTCAATAATGGTGCAGTTTTTCCTTTCAATAATACCATTTTGATGAAGGGAATAGGGATTTATTAATTTATTTTGAATAACATATCTAATGTAAAAAGAATCAAACTCTTTAATAACATATTCACCACCATTATCAGTTCTTAATATCTTAATATAAAAAATATATGTATTTTCAAAACTAGCTTTAAATTTTTTGAATTTAAACAACACATCAGATTTATTTTTAATGAAAAAAGATGAGATAGTTCTAATTTAATAATAAATAAAATTAAAACTATATAAATAACTATTAATATATACAATTTTAATAGGTCCCACATCATAATTATGAATCAATTCTAAAGGATGTGAGAAATTCACATCATGATTCTTATAAAACGGGTTAGTATGTTGCTTACCACGTAAGTAACCCTCACAAGTTTCATGATGAGAGGGGATGGAAGGAAGTATAAAAATAATATTATTTATAGACATATCATGTAAACTTATAAAATTAACATGTCCTAATATTTCATGTCATAATTGAGATTCATTCTTACAATGCAATGAAAGAAAACACGTAGAAGGAGAAAAGATATATAAACCATTCTTTTTAACACCTTCAACAATCAAGGAAGTAGATTGATTTATAATGGACCATTTCTAAGTAATATTATAATGAAATTATCATTTATAAGTTGAGAACAAGATATCAAATTATTTTTAAACTTAGGTACATAGAAAACATCATTTATAGTAACATTTAAAAACATTACTTTTCCTTGCTTAGTTACTTCTAAAAATTAATTATCTCTTAAGTAAATTATTTCAGATATATCTCTAGAATCACACATAATATTAGATAATAAATTCATATGATACAATGCACTACTATCTAAAATCCACTTATTTTCATTTGAAGTAAACAAAATATCATATAAATCAATAACATTTGAATCCTGATTGTTATTCTAAATAGGGTTTTAATTCTACTTTATATTTCTTAGATTTATGATTCTTATTACTAGATTTATTATTCCTATATTTGCCTTTAACATAATTAGGTTTATATTTTTGGTTTTTAGTGTTATCATAAAAATTATTTAATGTGATAAGTGTCTAAGTGGAATTCTCTTTAGAATAAAAATTGGCCATAACTTGCTCTTCTTGAATTAGTAGAGCAGACAAGGTAGTAAGGTCAAGGATATCTCACTTATTTTGATACTTAGAATTCAAAATTGAAATAAAATTTTTAAACTTTTTATGATTATTTTAATTGATCCTGAATCAAATTATAATTACATCCATCTAACTAATATTTAATATTTTTAATTTTAACAGCAAAATTCACAACTTTCTCATCACCTTTCATAAGTATAGTAACAATTCAAGGATTAACTTAATAATCTTTGAGAGATGAGTACCCTCATGCATAGATTCAAGGATTTTTTAAGCATCACTATGAGACTCTTGATTACTAATGTGGAGAAAGAATTTATCCTTAACACTTCACAAGATAAGGGACATAGCTTCATGTAATTTCTATTGAAATGCATTGGTAAGCTCAAGGGTCACATTTCATTTAGAAGGGCCTTTTTTAGTCACTATGACAACATTACACAACTTGTGGGCCATAAATTCAACTTTAACACAATTTTTCTATATATTATAGTTATTTTGTTAAGAATTTGAGATTTATCTAAGAAAAAATGAGGTGAAACCATAACTTCCTTTTAAGCAGGATAGTAAATAAATGTTTAAAATGAAACTTTTTAGTGTGAATTTTAACTTGATTTGATAATAAAACAAATTTAACAATAATTATTTATTTTAATGCTAGACAAAACAAAAAAATTTAAAAGATTACGATAAAAAAGGGTGTCACAAATGTCAAAAATACACTAATATAATAGTAATTTTAAGAAAATAACCTTTTTAATAAGTTTTTATACTATTTTTATAAAAAAAGTAAATTACAAGTGTAATTATAATTAATTATATAATTTAGATTTTAAAATAACGCAAAAATTTGATTTAGAATTGCACTAAACTAGGTGTCGAAAGAGTCGCACTCTAAATGACCACTTAGACACTATTATTAAAAAAGTTATAAAAATAATATTAGGAGGTTTAAAAACATAAAATGGATGACGTAGATGTATCTATAAGGTTCTAAAACCTAGGGATCGATTGGTTATATGACTACGTTTGATAAGGTTTTGACTAGGTCAAATGTCGTAAGAAGGTTTACACTAGAGAGGGGTTTACACATGAGAAAGTTCATGCAACCCAATAAATAGAATTCAAAATTAATTGAATTGAGAAGAAAAAGTTTTAAAAAAGGGTTTAAAATATTTGAACACAAGACCTCCCCTTTTTCAAGTTTTTAATAAAATTTTAACTACCAACTCGACTAGTAGTTTAATTAAGATTTAACATGTAATAATTTATTTTTAAAAAAATTAACTGATTTTAAAAATAATATATATTTTTAACATGCATTTAAATATTTTTTAAATAAAAGTTACTTTTTGGTAAAAAACTCTTAAAATAATTTAAAGGGGGGCCACTAGATATTTGCATGAAAAATAGATTTTTAAGAAACAAAGTATTTTTCAAATATTTTCACAAAATATATGAAAATATATACTTGCTTATAGCATGCACAGGGAGAATAATGACACAAAAGCAAAATTTTGGAGAGCTAATGCACCCTAGATAAGCCGCCTCACAACATGAAAATTTGCCAACGCTCTTAGAATCTTGAGGTAAGGTAGAATCAATGTTCAAAATTTGTTTTTTGGTCTAGAAAAATAGTTTTTAATTCATTTAGGCTATATAATGGTGTCCAAAGAGGAGAGATAAAAATGCCATAGGCTAGGAATGGACTTCTCATGCCTTAAAACTTTGCACGAAGCATTCAATCCTCAAAATTAAGCAAATAAAACCTTTATAATTGAATTTTCATGCCAAAAAACTTATTTTTTAGTTTTTTCAAAGCTACAAAGCCATACAAGTAAAAGAGTAGCACTAAAACACAATAGTGAAACTTTCATATGCTACAAGAGGCCAAATAAGGGCATTTAAAGCTTCAAACTACCTTGAAATGGCCAAACTAAGTTTTTGACATAATTATAACTAAGTTTTTCTAAGGAAAAAAATGATCTTTTATTGATTTCTAGTTCACACATGCAAAAAAAATAGTGTTCCAGTGTGTATACCTCCTCACAAGATTAAAATATAATAAAATTTACTCAAAGAATTTACTTGTTGATCATATCCATTCACCAAACTCTGACACCATGAAAAAATTAATATATACAATAGCTATATACAATAGAATCTAGGATGAATAAATAATGAGCAAAGTATAATAAATGAAGTACATAGATTAATGAACCATTGTAAAGAGATTTAATGTGGGAAAATATCTCATAGGTAAAAATACCACAATGATGAATTATTCAATAATTGAGAAAATCCTCTTTATCGAATACAAGTTATTCAACCTCTCACTTCTTCTTTGACAAAGTTTCACAAAACTCTTAGAGATTGAATATGATTAATATTTCATATCCACTAGTTAGATTCAAAATAGGGGTAAAACCCTATTTATAATGAAAAACCAAGGGAGGTGACCATTGTAAAAGTAACAGGTCCATCCATCTCGATAAAACAATTTAATTCAAATTTGGTAATAATTAAATACTTATAACTCTATTATTTATTATCATGAGGTTTTCACCTCATGGTAAAAAATAATATATTATTATTTATTTAATTAATACCAAGGCTAAGGGTCAATTAAGCCCACTTAGAATTAAATGTTCTAATAGTAACTAAGTGTGTGGGAATAAATATAAGTAATATCTAATAAAGTGAAATAATCATATGATAGAGGATGCAATGTGGTTTAAAATTGATAAGAGTGATCACTATGGTCATAATATCATATACCTAAACCTGTGACTTAGATCTCACATTTTAGTTACATCGGGTGTTTAATGTGGGAGAATATAGGGCCCAAACACAATCTTTCATCACATAGGATGGTTAAGTTTTATTTTTTTAGATGGTGCAACCCAAAAAATGAGTGAACCAAATCAATGTGCCTAGTACAATAAATATGGTGTGCATAAGTGGTCATGGGTAGGAAGGATGTGTAAGATTAGGAAGGTTTCAAGTCAAGTATGAAATAATTAAATGCATTAGGAAATCATGCAAAGAGATAATATTGGGCATAATATGAACACCCAAACATAGGGTTGGGTAAAATAATAAGTGTGTAGCAAAATGTATTCATCGTGTACTAATTTTGAATAATTCCATGTAAACCTATGGTAATCTTACTAATACTATAGTTTAGTAGCATAAATTACAAGTCAGTAGGATATGGAAGGAATGGTAGTTAATGCATGATATATCCACGTAAATAGTTTGGATATAGATGACATAATATTGTAAGAGCCTATGATTATTCAATAATCCTATCAAACTAAATAAATGTGTGCCTTTAACTAAAATTTTGGTAGTTGCATGAATGAATAATATCGATACATGAACCCATGAACATTAGTCTACATGGGAATTTTACCATGTAAGCACCAATGTGAGACTATAAAAGGAATCCTTGCATTTCCTTTTAGAAGTTATAGATAAAATTTTAAAGGTATTATAAATCTAAAATGGGATAACTATATAAGCTTTCACTTAGAGATAGTATTAGGAGAGAAGAATCCCTAAACCCAAAAACACTTGTAGCCTTTTCTCAAGGGAAAACTTGTATACTTATGTTGTTTCTATCAAAGCAAAGAAATATGATTTTCTTAAAATTTATGTTAGGTAGTTAAAAGGATAAATTAGTGAGAATATCACTCAACTAGTAGTGAAAGGCATCCTTTCATTAGGATCCTTGATCGTGACTACACTATCTTTCACATCCATCAAAATGTTCTTATGTTTTTTAGGATTCTATAAATTTAATAGATAATGTAGAGGTATGAATGAAAAATATACAAGTTCAAATGGTGATGGTTATAACGTATTTTTATGAAGAATCACATCTTTATAATATAAATAACATGTTATTTTTTATTACAAGGTTTTCAAGACATGTATTTTAATATTAAAAAATCATTTATTATTTATTCAGGACCTTATATTTATACACAAATTATATCCAACTGGTAAATTTTACATGGAATATATATTTTCAATGACACTAATGTCCTCGAGGAAGAAATTATATGCCCATTATATTTGTTCTATCTTGCACGTACATGTTTCACTTAAAAAATTGGATTTACTCTTATTATAATCATTTATTCAACATGAGTAATTACTCATAAAACTACACATTGTTCTAGTAATTAATTTGGAGAAGAGATAGCCATTTAATTTAGAAATGCATCTATAAAAAATGAGGGCTTTATTATATATTCTAGTTTTCATGCTTGAATAATTTTCCATGAATATAGAACATGTTTAAATAGATGAATGCTAATTTATTATTTGATGGAAGTCCTTATGTGTATTTTCAAAGTTGGAGTTATAATGATTATATTTTCAAATTGATGTGTATGCCTTTATTTTAATAGTGGGCAATGTAAAATCAATATGCCTATCTTTTGATCGAATATTCACCAGTATAAACAAATAATTAATTTTTAGTTAAGCTTTCTTTGTGTATGGTTTGGAATGTTCTATGTATGGATTTATAAGGAAAATGATCATTACTTTTTGAGGTATTATACATATCATCTTGAGTAATACATTGAGCATTTATGTATTGTAAATAGGTATCTTCATGTTGATCTTCAAGAAGTACTACATAATTTGCAATAATAAAATGTAAATGGCTATTCAAAGGATTTTTCCTTTCACTTATGTGTTTATTTATGATATATTTACAAATTTGGGATCAATGATGTTATTGTTCTTCAATATGATATTTATCCTGCACATAACACTCATGCCATTATTATCTATTTTGAGGATTAGACACACACACATTTAATTTCAAAAATATCAAAAAATCCAAAATATATAAATTCTAAGAAGATAATTTGATTATTTATTTTACTAGAATATGATAACAATAGAAATTGAATTTCCACATTTTCATTGAATTTGAAATTATATAAAAAACCTAAAAGTTTAAGGCATGGATTAAAATATCTTAACCATTTATCAATTTTCCATAAATTAAGACATAAATACTCTTTTAAAATTCAGTATAATTATAGGGTACACAATAAAGGTAAGAATACAAAATTCAAAATTTGATAGATTTTTAAAGTATAATAAAATAAAGGGAAATGCGGTTGAAAAAATTTAAGTATAACAAACAATGTTAAACATTCCATGTGTATAAATTTATGTAGATAACAATAAATAAATTAATTTAAGTGATGTTTATGAATGAATCAATAATAATGAACACATAACGATATTCATTGGACTTCTAGATTTGTATTTGAAAAAATGCCCAATTATATCAAGAATTAAAAAAAGATTAGTGATAGATATATATATATATATATATATATATATATAAGGTTTATATAAATCTAAATATGTAAATACTCTTTCAAAATTTAATATAACTCCAAAATATATAGCAAAAGTAAGAACACAAAAAAGCAACACTGATTAATCTTTATAATTATAATAAAAATAAGAGTAGTTCTTTGAAAAATAATTAAGTATACAACTTTCCATCTATATAAAACTATGTAGATAATAAATTATGTTAAAAAATAGTATCCAATTTTTGAATGAATACATATCAATTTGTTGATGCATGTTATTTAAGTTTCCATGAAATAAAATTGACATATTTAAATTAATTTCCACCATTGTAGTTTATTTTTTATTGATATTATGAAAATAAAATGTTTAATGACATCACAACCAACAATTTATTTAGTTGCCTCATCATCCATGTAAAAAAATACAAATATCTCACTCATATCCCCATGATCAATTTCATAATTTCACGAAAGATTTTAACCCTAAATTGCTTCACAAGAGTATCTAGGGTTAAAAATATAGAAATGCTTAAGCACAAGGGTGATAAATAGATCTATAACAAGCCAATTAATTTTCAAACTTAGATAAATAATATTATAAATTTAGATACTAAGATATACCAAAAATAGAAAGTATAGTTATTGATTTGTATTGATAGAAATTGAAAATAGAAGTATTTATTTGGTTTATTATGTACATGTAGATCTATTTTGAAATATGATGTACATTTAATAGATTAAGATCTATAACAATCATCAGATTATATAATTTTAAATATTATAGCCTCATATGCTTGTATCACATCTAGTTAGTTGCATCAACATTTATGTCTAAATAGGACATAGGTGTCCTATATATAATAATGCTTGGATCTGGATGTGACTAAAAAGACCCTTTTAGGTTTTTCATCTCCTTTATTCTAGTATATGTAAATTGTGTACATAGGTCATCATTCTTCATCAAATGATCAAACCCTAGCTTCCTCACCACTAGAGTGACTATAGGAAAAATGGGTTAATGTGCACACATTATTGAGTTACCCCCAAGGACCCTTTTATGAATAGAAACTACCTACATATCTAATAATATGAAGTGGGCATCATACTTATGTAGTTATCCCATACATGTTAGATTGTGTGTTCATAAGGATACAAAATGTGATAAGTACATATAATGACCTATCTTGTAACTTAGAAAATATGGTTCATGGGTTTCTCCTTTAATACTTCAGACCTTGGGAATAATATTCATTTCACTGATATGTAAATAGGGATGAATAGGTCAGGTTTACACACTTGAATTCTTCATTGATTACTCCTTGACAAGTTACCTTGTGGGTTCTTGGTACTTTCTAATTGAAGAAATATTTAGGGTTGATATATATATATATATATATATATATATATATATATATATATATATATATATATATATATATATATACAACAATCTATTTTGAAAATATCCCACATCTAAGCACTTAGACCAACATTTAGGATACGTTTCATTTGAAAATTAGATAATTTTGGGAATTAGACACTTACTTGGAAAAAGGACACCTATGTGGACATAGGCACCTATCTAAGACATAAGTGTTAATGAAACTAGAAAATATGTACAAGTCCAAAACTAGCAGAGAAGGATAATGATTAGGTTTTAAGAATTTTGAACAATATAGAAGGCCTAGTCATTAGAATAAAATATGGTTAGACTAAGAGATAAGTAATTTGTCACAAATAGATAATGAATGTGAGCCTTTTGATAGTGGGAAGGTCTTAGAACTGAAGGGTACAACCATGATAGGTATTTTCCAAGTGAGAAGACTGAGGTGCTATATAGTTCATATTTAGTCTCTACATTCCCCCTATAATCTAGTAATGAAATCAATATTTTAAAGGAATGAAATTCCTATCTAGGTGTGTATAACATGCCTTGCCTATGTATCAGCTAAATTTGAGTGTTTTATTGGTGACTAACCTATGTGTTGATGCAACCATCTTTCTTTTTATCAATTATATTTGAAGAGAAGATTCATTATAACATATTGGAGCTGAGATTAAGAAAATTTTAAAAACTACAAGTGCATACATAAATACATACAGACATATTAAGGGACAAGATACCCCCAACCTTGGAAAAATGTGAGTTTCCACATGGCCATTGAGCTTATCTTAATTGTGTGACCCAATCATACATATAACCTAGTGAGTGTGAGTGATCCAATCTAATCATACTATATATCTGAAAAGGGTATATATTTAATCACTCCATATTATAAATATAGTTAAGTTAGATGATTTAATCAAGTCTAACTTATAAACTAGGTAAGATTGAGTTATTTAATCACCTCAACATTCCAAAATGTGAACCAAAAAATTATACTAGATTGACTCAATAAAAGTTCATAAAAGTCAATCTTAGGTATGATAAAAATTCATAGTAGTATTTGAATTATGGAAAGTGGTTTTATTTTGTAATTTTAGGTGCTCTTTTCATGTCACATGCACCTCATACATGTATCAAGCTAAAACTTGGGTATAATAATTGTACCGATGTATAGAATGCTACCATAAATGTGTATTTGAATCATATAACTATAAAATTTGGCCAAATTTGAAATATTTTTCAAATGTGGGGGGCATATTCCAATGACATGGCCCCATTGAATATGTATAACTTGAAAAATAATGTGAGTGTGGAGAACATGTTTTGCATAACATGCTCCCACTATAATCTAGATATGTTGAGTACTAAATAAGTGTGGAGATCATATTTCCATAGCATGCCCCAAATGTAATATGAAATTGTGAAAATGTGGAAGTCATGCCTCTAATAATATGACCCTTTTTTGAGATGAGAGGAAGTATAAATTGGTAGTTACCTCACCTCAAAAGGATAAGATAAATCTATAATATGTGTATAGGTCATGTACCATATAAGAATAACATGTCTAGGTAGATATAACAATGAGGTACATAGTATGTGATCACATCAAGGACTAAGATGCATGATGTAAATCATGGAAAAGTATATTTTATATATATATATATATATATATCTTAGTAATTAGTCAAACACACACACATGAACACTCAAAATCAAGACAAAGGCAATGGTCCTTTCATCATGCAACATTTGAAGATGCCCCTTATATGTGATCTATTTGAGCCATTGCCTTTTGTCTTGATTTTGAGTATTTGTATGTGTGGGTATAATTTCTTGTTGAGCTTGTACTATTACTATCTATATGTTTCCATGATTTACATCATACATCCTAGGCCTTGATGTGATCACATATAATGTACCTCATTGGTATATCTACTTATACATGATAATCATATACACTACATGATCCATATAGGATTATACATTTATCTTATCCTTTTGAGGTATTAAGGTAAATAATAGTTTATAATTACCCTAACCTACAAAGGGTGGTAATATCAATGGGGGAATGTCATAGAGGCATAAATTTCATACCCTTATAGTTTTAAATTTTTAGAGGAGGCATGCCAAAAAGGCATGACCTCCACACTTATTTAGTACTCAAAATTTTTAGATTATAGTGGAGGCATGTTATGCAAAAATGTTATTCACACTTACATCAGTTCTTACATTATTTAGATTCAATGAGGGCATGTATATTAGAACATTTTATGTCTAAGTGGGTTAATTTGGACCCTTAACATACTTTGGTGTGTAATTAAATAATTTTAATTTATTATTTATTAATATGAGGTGAAAACCTCATGTAAATAAATAATAAAATATAAATTATTTATTACTTATCGATTTAAATTAAATGATACTTGAGAAGACCTATTGGTTATAATGGTCACCTCCCTTCATATACATCATAAATAGGGTTTTACCCTTATTATAGAACACACTTAGTGAATTTGATATTTGTGTGTGGTAAATATTAAAAAAAAATTAAGGTTTATGTGAGAAAGAGAGAATAGGAAGGTTGTGTATTGGGGTTTATTTTTTATCAAGTATATGAATATCATCATTTGTGGCTTTTTTAATTTTCAAGGTTTTTTCACATAATTTCTAGTGTCATGAGTTCATTAATCTGATTATGTATAATTTATTGATTATTACACATCCTAGATCTCCTGTGTATGTTCATTATATGTATTACATCATGGTATTAGAGCCATATGATGTGTGATTTATTAGTAATATACTCTTTGAATATCTAAACCATTGTGCAAATATCAATTTTAGTCAAATTCAAGTTTTTCTCAAACTTGTAGAGGAGTTGTATTGCTTTGGAAACAAATTATATGATTTTAATATCATTTAGCATTCATTTTATGGATCATATAGGCCTTGATATCATTATTTGGAGCATGAAACCTCCACTCAAGCATTACAATAATCTGTTATATTGATTAGTTTTTTATTTTTTAAAAACACAAGCATCTAGGATGCCATTGTATGACATAATACAACCTATGAAGGGAATAATTCTAGATGTGTTTTTATTCTATCATTATATTTGGTCTTTCTCTGATTTGAGGGGTTAGATAAGGATACTGAAGAATCCAAAAATAGTTGTAGAGCATAATAATATTGATAAATCTATTTTGAAATTTATCTCTCCCATGTGGTACATATGTATGATACCCATCCCTGAAGAAACTCAAAAAAATATTTTGGTTGATCTGACTATTGTTAATCCTCTTTTAATGGCTATATTTCAACCATTTTGGTTTTAAAATGCTCCTACAAAGCCCCTGAAGCTACTTATTGATATTTTTGAAAATCAAATCAGCTACAAGAACCATTTTATGGCCTAGTGGAGTGAAAAATAAATTTCCCTAAGCCAAAATTTAATTTTGAAGTTGAATTATTTTTAGCAAGAAAAATAGAGGAAGGTTTAAAATTTTTCAATGTCTTAGGTGGATTATATATTTTAGTATGCACACTCAAATCTTCTCCTCTAAACCACAATTAACTACATACATCTGTATAGGTAAGCAATAGTTTTTGGAAATATTTTAAAAATATTTGATTTTATTAAAACTTAAAATTTTCATGCAAGCCACTTGGTCCCCAAATTGGGAAATAGTTTTTTAATATAAAAAGTTAAAAATAATAATTTTAATTTACTTTTAAAATTACATAGATTTGTGTGTGTGTATTTAAAAAATATAAAAATACTAGTTTATGCATGTAAATATTCAACTAGACTCCTAGAAGGATTGGTGACTTTCATTTTACTAAATATTGTAACAAGGGTGGTCCAATGTTCAAAACCCCCTAAAATAACTTTTTAAAATCTTTTTTTACTTGGATAAGTTACTTTTTTAAATTTATTTAATTTTAAATTCCCTTTTTTTGGTTTGCATACCAATATTCTCATGTGTAAACCCTTCTCCAATGTCATTTTATTTTACAACATTTGACTTAATGAACCTTTGTCGATCATAGTCATGTGACTAGTCATTTCCTAGATTTTGACACATTCTAGATGCATTGGTGTGGTATAGTTTTTGTTTTAGATCATCCTAGTATAGTTTATACACCTTTTTTAATCATAGTGTTTAGATAGTTTTTTTGTTTGTGACACTTATGACACATAAATTAATGCATTTTGCTTCATTTTTTTGCATTGTTTAGCATAAATTTGATCACCTATTACTTATTTACACTTATAATTTTATTTACAATCGAATAAAGTTAAAATTTGCATTAATATATGGTTTAATTTTAAGCATTATCTAGTGTTATACTACTAGTGTAGTCATATAAAATATCACTTAAATGCAATGAGTGTCACTTGAGACAAACCATCCTTAGCTTACCCCTAAACCTATCTTAGCATGGCATATTTTGACCCTTATCTAAATTTTGTGTGGATATTACACATATTTAGATGTCCCAAAATTAGTCCTAGACCTTCCCCTAGGGATCTAAGCCCCTAGTGCATTAGGTTATACCACCTGAACATTAGTGCACCACTTTGGACACCAACACACCATGCTAGTGACCAAGGGACTTCACTATTGTCCCTTACCTCTTTTCAACTCCAATGAATATATTTTTAATTATTAAGACACATAGGGTCAACCTATACCTATTCCATACTCTCCATAATCACCAAATTAGTATAAATACATGAATTTTATCTATTTTCCCACTAGATGGAAATCAAATGTAATATACACAAAAAAGCTTAGAATAAGTGGTGCACAATCAAGGTCATTAACCCCTATTATGCTCTACTTCTATATACAATCATCTACAACCATCCTAATCTCATAATACATAATTTTTCAATCTCAATCCTCACTCAAAGAACTCAAGTTAACACTCATACTATCATTCACTTGTAGTTATACCAACACTTAGATTGGGAGAACTACATATGGTTGGATGCCCTCTTGAGGTATTGGTATTTAGGCAACTCTCAACACAATGGGGTGTTGAGGATATCTAGCCTACCCAACTAACATCAAAATTTTGTTAATTGTGCTCTTTAAATACCATAAGAACATGGAAATCTAGGGTTTTCTCAAAAATCAGTCAAAAATAGTGTATAAACTTTTAATCAAGGCTTATCCACATAAGCACAGGCATATTAGACTCAACTAGAGGTGCACCCAGAAGATCACATAGTTTTTTACACAGGGACACTAACATGACCTAGGTGGACACTAATATAATTCACTATTATCCAAGGTACCATGTTACTATCTAGGAGGGTTTTTGACACTTGGATCCTATTTGTGACACTCAAATCAACTTATACACTAGTTTTCAGTCCCCAGATCATCCATCTTAGCTAGTTTCTAGCTAAATACTTATTTATATCATTCATTTTTATTTATGAAACTATTAGTTTAGTTTAATTCTTTCCTATATTAGTGGTTGTATTTATCACATATTTATTCCTTGATTTACTATACTCAGACCCTTTAACAACTTAGGGTTTTACACTCCATAAATTATATAAAAGTTAAATTAGTCATTCTAAAAGGAAAACAATGGACTCAAATAAATTTTTATTAGATAATTATCAAATGATTAATGGATTAAACTATAATATATTTAAAAATCATACTAAAGAATAATTTATGGCCTGAAAGTTATGGAACATTATCATCAGGGCCAAAAAATTCCCCATCTAGACGACATGTTACATGTAAGATTTCAAATGCATTTCAATAAAAATCATAATAAGCTACGTAAATTATATTTTAGAGTGTTAAGGATGAATTCCTACTACATATAATAAATCAAGAGTCTCCTAATGATGTTTGAAAACTCCTTGAATCTATGCATGAGGGCACTCATCTCTCTAAGATTATTAAGTTGATTTTTGAATTTCTTACGACACCTATGAAAGGTGATGAGAAGTTTGTTAATTTTACTGTTAAAATTAAGAATATTAAATCTCATTCAAATGCTTGTAAAATTGCTATATTTCATTATTCAACTTAATATTCATGAAAAAAATCATAATTTTATATCAATTTTTAATTCAAAGTACCAAATAGGGGAAGATATCCCTGACCTCACTACCCTATTTTCTCTTCTAATTCAAGAAGATCAAGTGGTCTAATTTTGACTCTAAATAGAAATCCACTCAGGCACTTCTCACTCTCAACCCTATTTCTAAGAGTAATAGAAACTCAAAACCTAACATTATCTTTGCCAATGGTAAAAATGGGAACACAAATTTGGCAATAAGAATAATAAACCAAATTTTAATGAAAATTATAATATGTGTAGTAAATTTGGTTATAGAAGGAAAACTTGTAATAAAAACAAAGATAGAGTTAACAATAATTTTTTTTTAAAAAAAAAAAAAGGAATAAATCTAATCAAAACCATTAGAAGAACCATAATTTGAACAACAACTAGAAACATAATTCTAATGTTATTTATTTATATGCCACCTTGTTTGCTTTTAATTATAATCAACATATTTTATATAGAAATGCATCACACCATATGACTTGATTATATAACATTTTATCTGATATTAGATATATTTTTGAAAATATTTACTCAGGAGATAATTCATTCTTAGAAGCAACTAAGCAAGGAATGGTAAAATTTGTAATTCTTTTATTAATGATATTAAATTCCATGTACCTAAGCTTAAGAAGAATTTTTTATATTATTATCAACTTAAAAATGATAAATTCATTTTAATTTTACTTAAAGATAAATGGTCCATTAGAAATCAATCTAGTTCTTTGATTGCTAAAGGCATTCAAAAGAATGGTTTATACCTTTTCTTCGCTTATTTTGTATGTTGTATTTCACCATATAGTAATAATGAATCTAAATTATATAATGAAATATTATTACATGTTAATATTATAGTTTTACATGATGTGTCTTCCCATAATCTTATTTTTGGTGTTTCTTCTATCTCTCCCATCATAAAACTTGTGAAGGGTGACTATGTGGTAAGTAACATATTAATTCCTTTCATAAGAATCATGATGTGAATTCCTCTTATCCTTTAGAGTTAATTTATAAATATATAGAAATAACTATTAAATTTGTATCTCTTAATGGTTATTTGTATGCTACTATTTTTATAGATGATTATACTAGAATGAGCTAGTCATATTTCATCAAAAAATATTTGAAGTGTTATCTAAATTTAAAGAATTTAAAGCTTTTATTGAAAATAATTCTAAATTTTCTATTAATAGATTAATATATGATAATTGTTGTGAATTTATTAGTAAATATGTATATTTTTTTTGCATTAGTTGTGGTAATCAAATAAAATTAACAAATCCCTTTTCCCCTAAGCAAAATAGTATTGCTGAAAGAAAATACCACACCATTATAGAGACAGATAGAATAATGTTACATTTTTTAAATTTTCCTAAGTTATTATGGACCTAATCCATGAATATTAAAACACATATTATGAATATAGTCCCTACTAAATATTCACATATTTCTACCCCTTTATAAATGTGGTATAAAAATAAACCCAGTGTAGCTCATCTTAAGATCTTTGGTAGCCATGCTTCCATCTTTGTTCCTAAAGTTAAAAAAATAAGTTGAGTACCACCTCATATTCTTTATTTTTTTTAGGTTATGGAGGTAATACTAAAGGATCAAGATTATATGATCCATATAAAACATATCTCATTGAGAAAAATAATGTTCTTATTCTTAGAAAAACCTTTTATAAGCCCTTTGTGTAACCTCTACAATGTTCTTTTGATGAACATGGATCTCATGTTTCTCCTTATGAATAATGATATGACCTAGATTAATTTGATATATATATATATATATATATATATATATATATATTAAGGAACCCTCTAGGTTTTATGTTCAATCTAAAACACTTAAATGGGAAGAATCCCTAATCCAGTTTTCTAGTTTTGATCATATAAATTAACTAGAAGTCAACATTTTTATCATGATTTAATGAATATGTATGAATGTGAACCTTAATATTTTGAGGAATAAATTAAATATGATAAATGAAAAATTATTATGCAATCTGAATATAATAACTTAATTAAAAATTAGACTTGGGATCTTGTTTTAACTCCACCTAAAAGGCATATTGTTGGTTGTAAGTGGATTTATAAAATTAAATATAATTCAATTAGTAAAATTGACAAGTTTAAAGAAAGAGTAGTCACTCATGGGTTTACTCAAAAACATGATATTCATTATGTTTAAACTTCTTTTACTATAGAAAATGAGTACTATTAGATTAATTAATAGCCTTGCAGCCCAAAATGATTGGATTATCCACTAAATAGATGTTAAAAATGCTTTTATAAATGGTGATTTAGAATATGAAATATATATGATTCAGCCTAAAGGTTCACTAACCCTAACATAGAACATTATGTGTGTAAGTTAACTAAATAACTACATGGTTTAAAACAATCTCCTTGAGCTTGGTATTCTAAAATTACTTCTTTCTTTAAATATCCATGTTTCTCTAATTCTTAATCTAATAATGATCTCTTTGTTAAAGTTGAAAATGCTCAGTTAATATTAATTGTATTATATGTTTATGATATTTTGATTACTTGTAATTTGATTTTAATTTATAAATATAAGGATAAACTAATTTATTTATTTTAAATGACTAATTTGGGTGTTATGCATCATTTTTTAGGAATGACTATATTTCAGGATAAATATTCTATATCTCAGTATGCACATATTCTTCTTTTTAAGTTTAATATTCTTGATTGTAAGTCTCCATCTACTCTAATTAAAGTTGGTGCTAAACTTTATCCAAAACCTACATGTGAAAAATCTAACCCTACTTTATACGGATAGCTTATTGGTAGTTTCATTTATCTAACCATTACTAGGCCAAATATTACATATGTTATTGGTTATACTTCTATATTCATGTAGGACCCATATTTGTATTATTGAAAATTTTCTAAACGTATACTTCATTATATCAAAGGAACTATTAATTTTGGTTTGTTTTATTCTTCCATGGATAAAGATAAATTATATGATTATTGTGATTCTCACCATGCTGGTATTACTATAGATCACAAATCTGCTTCTAGATATGTTTTTAAATTTGGTGTAAGTGTTATCACTTAGAGTATTAAAAATAAACCTACTATTTATATCTATTTTATAGATGTAGAGTAAAGAAGTGCTATGTAAGATGTTAAATCAGCCATGTTGTTATGAAGTTTGTTAGAAGAAATTCATTTGGATGCTTTTCACATTACCACCCTTCATTGTGATAAAAACATTTGTATAGCTCTAGCAAAAAATCTGATGGAACACCAATGAACAAAACATATTGAATTTCATGTGAATTTTATCTAATAGAAAGTATTTAATGGTGATATTGATCTACAATTTTGTCCTACAAATGAATAGGAGGCATATATCTTTATAAAACCACTTGATGCTACTAATTTTTGCTAGTTTCATGCAATTTTGAGCCTCTAAAAGTTACAATTAAGTTGGAGTGTGCATGAGAATTCCACTTCCTAATGGACATGTGTTCTTTGTTCTTTTCTATACTTATTCTCTTTGTAAAGCATTTTAAACTCTATGTGGATGTTATGTCATTTGAGTAAACTTCATGCAAAAAAATTAATTTTGTACCCCAATAATTAAAAGCATATTGTAATAGAGGTCTTTATGTTATAAAAGGATTCAAAAATGGTTATGTGATTATTAATGAGAAACTATGAGATGTAGTCTTATGATCATGCTAGCCTAGACATACTTTATAGTAGTTTATGGATTATAATTCCTTTTGTTTCAAATGGTAATGTTTGGCATGATGAATGTTTTTAAATCCTTTAATTACGTACATAGTCTAATTCTTGTATTAAGGTGACTATGACATTTTTACCCATTTAACATTAAGGGGGAGTGTTAGAACATTTAATTCCTAAGTGGGTTAGTTTAGACCCTTAGCATACTTTGGTGTGTAATTAAATAATATTAATTTATTATTTATTAACATGATGTGATAACCTCATGTAAATAAATAATAAAATATAATTTTTTTATTACTTACCTATTTAAATTAAATTATTAAAGGGATGGTTGGACCCATTGGTTACAATGGTCACCTCCCTTCATACACATTATAAATAGGGTTTTACCCCTATTTTAGAATACACTCTATGAGTTTGATATTTGTGTGTGAAAAATATTTAAAAAAATTATGTGAAGGATTAGGTGAGGAAGTGAGAAGAGGAAGGCTATGTATTGGATTTGATTATTTCTTAAGTATATGAATATCATCATTTGTGGGGTTTTTTACCTTTCAAGGTTTTCCCATGTAATTCCCTATGTCATGAGTTCATTTATCTGGTTGTGTATGTTATGTTAGTTATTATACATCCTAGATATCTTGTGTATGTTCACTACATGTATTGCATCATGGAATTTATCAATGTCATGGGAACATGTCTTCCACACATGAAAATGTTCAAATTGGTCAAATTTCATAGTTATATGATGTAGATATAGATTTTTGGTAACATTTTATACATTAATACCATCTTTATACCTAGATTTCTTCTTGAGACATATATGAGGTGTATATGCCATGAAAATATCACCTTAAATTACAAAATAAAATCAACTTTCAGATTTTAAATACTATTATAGGTTGTTATCATACTTAGGATGGACTTCTATGGAATTTATTGAGCCAATCTACTATAGTAGTTGGTTCACCTTTTGGCAAGGTTGAAGTGATTAAATTACTCAATCTTACTAAATTTTTAAGTTAGACTTGATTAAATCATCCATAGTCACTAAATATATAGTTTGATTTGATTGGATCACTCACACTCACTAGGTTACAAGTATGATTGTGTTGTATGATTGAGATATACTTAATGGCTATGTGGTAACTCACATTTTCACCAATGTTGGGGGAATGTTGTACTCCAATCTCTCTCTCTCTCTCTCTCTCTCTCTCTCTCTCTCTATATATATATATATATATATATATATATATATATATATATATATATATATATATATATATATATACATATATATATATACATATATATATATATACATATATATATATATACATATATATATATATATATATACATATATATATATATACATATATATATACATATATACATATATATATATATATATAATCACTTTCAAGTTTACCAATTGTATTAATCTTAGCTCCACGGATTTATAAGAAAACATCTCTTCAAATCAAATTTCCAAACAAAAATATGGTGGCATAGATACACAGGCATACTCCTAATCTTACTCTATTTTATTTAAAATTATTTTAATTCCATAATATATGCATTGAATATATAATTTAACATGTTCTTAGTTACATGTTAATCACCAGAAAAGTACTCAAGTTGGTCCCATGTAATGACAAGGTGTGTTATACACACTGATACACATTTATTTCCTCTAAATTAGAAATTTCATTACTAGATTGGGGGGAATATAGAAATTAAATATTAATTATATAGTACCTCAGTCTTGTACACAAATAAAATTCCTATCATGGTTATATTGTTCATTTCTAAGACCTCATTACTGAAAGGCTCATGTTCATTATCTTTTTGTGACAAATCATTTATCTCTTATTATTATTATTATTATTATTATTATTATTATTATTATTATTATTATTATTATTATTATTATTATTATTATTATTATTATTATTATTATTATGACTAGGCCTTATATACTATGAAAAATGATATAAAACTAATTATTATCACCCTCTATTCATTTTATACATGTATCTATTTTATAGCTTCCCAAACACTTGATTTCCATTTAGATTCATACATTAACACTAGCATCCCTTTTCAAACTAAGGGTCCAGTGCCCAAAAGTCATCCAATTTGAAAATGAAACATATTATTAAGGTCAGCCTAAGTGATGTAGTGTGAGATATTTATAAAAGAAATTTATATATATATATATATAAACCCTCATTCATTCCTCACTTCATAGCTCATAAGGCAACCTATCAAAATCACTCAATCAAACATTCAAGTAAGTAAATCTTCTCTATTTTCATATCAAGCATATGAGTAGTATCCCCACAGGTCTGAAGTACTAAAGAAACATCCCATGAACCATATTTTACAAGTAATAAGCTAGGTCACTCTATGTACTAAACTATCATGCATTACATCCTTATTCACACATAAGTTAACACAGAGGAAAGAAATACATAATTTTTAGGCCCTCTTTAGTGTATTGGTTATGTATACAATGCCTAGTAATACAGGGTTCCTTGGGACAACTTGACACCATGTTATCACTAATCCATTTTTTCCATAGTATTTTCAATGGTGAAGAATTTAGGGTTTGATCATTTGACAAAGAGAAATAACTTATGCATGTAATTTGAACACTCTAAAAGAAAGGCAATAAACAATCCAAAAGGCTTTAGGTGGCTGCATCCAGATCTAGTCAATATTTCATACTTAACATGTGTTTAAATCATATATCAGTGTCAATGTAACTATCTGGATCCAACATAAGTATCTAAAGTCACATAATTCAAAATTCTAGAATCTGGTGATTGTTCTAGAATCCTGATTGAGCCAATTATTAGAATAGCATGTTTATTTTTCACATATTTCTTATCATGGTTATTTCCTAAACATGCCACATGGGTTATTCCATCTCACTTGGAGTTTCCTTAAAATTTTGGGCTATGCTTGTTTAGGTGTACATTGTCATAGGAGTTACATGCTTGACTCATCATTAACTAGATAGAGTTACTCTTGACTAGATATTCATGGTATGGGAGTTACACTTTACTATTAACACATTTAACCTAATTTCATGTGGGAGTTACACATTTCGCTCTATATTTATACATCTTTTTTATTGAGCTATTATATGGAGTTTGGATTAATTTGTGTCTACTTGTTATAATTATCTCATTTGTGTGATTTTAGTTACTTACAGTTTGTGTATGTTTGCCTTGTTTTGACTTTGATCAATCTATGTCTTGCATCACTCATGGAAATTGGGAATTCATTGTATTAGTGATCTTAGTGTTATATATAATATGGTATCAAATCCAACTTGGTATATGTATGTTTGGTTTTAATTCATTATTAGTTTATAAAATCTATGAGATTTTATTATTTGAAAAAAAAAATTATTACATATCAATTGCTAGGAGAGTGCACTTTTTTGGTGGGAATTTTTTTTGCAGGATATAAAAACATATTTTATCCATTGAACGAATTCAACATGACATTTGTAACATCATACCTATAATTTTTGGATATTTACAACTAGTTTTTTAATTTTTCATGGCATATTCAGCTCCAATCTACTTTTTTTGGCTGAAAGGGATTTTTTTGCTGATTTTTTTTATTGAAAAAAAGCTTCCTTTGGCATTAGGGTGCCACTCATACTACTACCAAGACATCATTATTTCATCACCAACTCACTTTCAGTGCTATTTTTCTACCTAGGAGCCATTATTGCAAACATGAGCACCATTTTTCTACTTGGGAGCCATTATTACAGACATAGGGCACCATTTTTCTACATGAGAGCCATTATTATAGACCAAAAGTGCCATATTTAGACATAAAATACCAATTTTCAATGTTTATTCTCCATATTTATACATACACAAACTTGGGCACCACTTTTCCATAGTTGGTGCATTGAACATGAAGGTTTGAAGCTTTTGATATGTTCCTGGTCTTTTTGGCGTGATCTTGAGTTGATTTACCTAGTATATTATATTCTGGTGCTTCACCTTTTGGCATGGGCTTTCATGAGGTGCCTAAAAATAATTTTAATCTTCTCTATCCTAGTGGTCATACCTTTTCCAAGTAGCAATAACTAAGTTTTCAATAAGTCAAAGCTAAAATATAAATTTTACCTTAAATTCACATAGTTATTTTATTAATTATAAATTATTATTTTTTACATAACTTATTTTTATATATAACACTTAAGTGAAATATTTTCCTTTAGTTACATAAGTGAGTGGGTAGAAGGTTTGGTTAAGGCTTAGTTTTTTGATTGAAGAGGTCACTGGTTTGATTCCAAGCCCTATATATAAGGCTATACATAGATTTTAGCCCTTAATGCTTTTAAGATTTTCCAAAAAATTAATTACAATAGGTCATTAATGATGGGACAACTAAAATTATAATGAATTATGATTGATAACTATGAATAAAGTGTCATTTTCCTCAAAAGTTCATATGTTTTCATTGATAATCCATTGGTCCCATTTTTATTGTAAATCACACTAAAATTAGAAAGTGCCAAATTTAGGGTTTATATTGTGTTTGGGAGATACAAGGTAGATATTATGTAATTTTAATAATTATTCTTTATCCTATTTAATCCTCACATATTTTTCTTGTCAAAGATGGAGGGTGAGGCCTAGTTTGGTAGGTGGCCAAACCCCCTCATAAACAAACCATTTTCTTCTACTTCTCTTTTTGTTTGCTCACTATTTTACACTTTTAATCTTGTTATAGATTCATTATCAACAAATCTCGATGTCCTTCCTTGACCTATTTCAATTTTTATTTGTGCTCTTTTGGTATTACTTTTTACACTAATTTCTCACATTTAGATGTATTATCAACTGCATCTAACATCTATTCATTGAGACATGCATTGACACTTGTGCACTATTTTCTCTTACCTATTTGGATGCATTGTATGTTGAGTATAACATCCATATAGTTGAGCAAGTTATGTTAATTTTAAACATATGGGGTCATTTTTTATTTTATTGAAGGAGTTGTTGTAGGACCTATTTTATCTCTTATGCATGCACTCATTTTTTGTGACTTATGTGCCACTTTGGTGTCATTTACACTGATTGATCTTGTGTTATTAAATGCATTATTATCTAACCTTAATGTCCATTTATTGATAATTCATTATCACTTGTTTAGTTTTTTTCTCATTGCACTTCTTTGGTGTCTTCTCTTAGTGATGTCAATTCCACTTGAGAGATACCAACTAATGAGGAGAGTTTATTATACACCTATGGTTATTCTTAGTAAGATCAAATATGATTCTTGGTATGCTTACATGTAACACTTGATCACAAGAAATATTCATACTACATTATTATATGGATAGATTCTTTCCCCTTATGACTCGAGTTAATATAATAAGTGGGCTAACGATTGTGACAAGGTTCTTGTTACTTTACTATTACATGTTTCCATGGATCTTCATTTCCATATGAAACATAAAACACTTCCCTGCATTATTTGAAACATCCTACAATCTATTTTAAAATATTATACTGAGATATATATAAATCCTCTTCATACTTTTTCTATTGTCTCTTCATATATTGTTTTAATCCCTCCTCATACTCTTATTTCTTGTGATGACATATTCATGATGTATCATGCTCTTCCTTTTGTTGAGCCACCGTTATAGGATGATATTATGCCCAACCTCAGCTATCTTATTATAGATTCTACTTCAGTTCCTATTCAAGATGTTTCTCTTCTAGATCCTTCATAATATTTTACTTTGGAGGAGTCTACTATTTCTAGTGTGAGTACACCCATTCAGAGCTTCAAAGTAGGGCATATAGTATTTTTATGGATATTCATATTATAGATATTTGTGCTTCATTTAAAGTATCTTTTTTAGTCTCGATTATTATTGATATAATCTCTCTTCTTCACATGGACATTATTCCAGTGAATGTTCCATGTCCTTATGACATGTTTATTTCAATGTCATTACATCTAGTTCTTGTGTATCATCTTACCAGATCTATACCATGCCTTATTTTTGAACATCTTTGAGATATCTTCATACTATTGTCATCATCTTCATTTATGAAATGGATATGATTTTAGTACACACCTTTTTTTCTTCTTATAGCAAAAGGAAGAAACATTATTTTATGCAAATGGAGATTATTTAGTCTCTAGGTAGAGGATCTTGTTATCTATATTGGCCATCTTAAGAGTTGTACTTGGAGTGCACACTACTTTAGCATCATTTATGGAGGGGACTTATATCTTTATCTTATTTTATCTATTTTTAGGGGAATTTTTTCCTTTAGGTTTTCTCATTTTATGAGATTTGCTTTGTACATGGGTACCTCATCAGGCCTTATTGTTGAGACTCATTTATTTTTACCCACATATGTTGTGCTTATGGAGGGTGTTAGTTTAGGGTGTTTAATTTTTCATAATTCTTATTGTGGTTATTTCATACACATGCCACATGGGTTATTCAACATAAATTGGAGTTTCCCTACACTTATGGGATATGCTTGCTTAAGTGTACATTATCATAGGAGTTACATATGGGATATGCTTGCTTAGGTGTACATTATCATAGGAGTTACATGTTTGACTCACTATTAGCTAGATGGAGTTACTCTTGACTAGTTGTATACACCTAAATTCACTCACTTCATTAATCATCACTAATATTACTATTATTTGACATTAATTTCAATTATCTCATTTATCTCTTCTAATTTTATCCTAATACCACACCTTCTAGTCATTATATAATATCCACCTTCATTATTATTCATCATACTAACCTTAGCCCATTCCCACTTCTTCATTAATCCACTTAATCCCCATTATTTACTAACTAATCCCACTTATCTAATATTTGGTAATTTAAAACTCCCATGACCCACCTTCCGACCTATCCTAACCTATCCCTAGGATTTCCTACTATCCTACCCCCTAGATTATATATAACCCCCTAATCACATGGTTAATCCACCACTAATCATGGTTATACTTACAAAGATATTCTATAGGCTTATTCCTCTAGAACCTTCCCTCCTCTAGAATATTCCAATGGATTTTTAATTCCTTTTAATTTTCCAACATTGATATTAGTACACCCAACTTTCAATGTTGGCCATTGATCTTCCCTCCTTCCTTCTATTTAAACACCTCCACTCCTCCATTTTGAGAATAACTAGAAAATCAATCACAAATTCATGAATCAATGCTATTATAGAAGTCATTAATCAATCTATCATTATGCTAAAATTCTAATTCAACTTGTAAACAATCTCAATCTATAGTGTTTAGTCTTTTATTTTATTTGAATCTTGATTTGTAGTAATTAGCTTAAGATTATAATGTTGTTGTGAATGATTCATTTTATTTGCATTTTGATCTAATGGATATATATTTTAATGGTAGATTATATATTTGGTCATTATTTATAGCATTTTCATAATCAAATCTCATTACCCATATATATCATCTTACACCGGTTATTCCTGGTATGGGAGTTATACTCTACTCTTAACACATTTGACCTAGTTTCATGGGGGAGTTACACATTTCACTCTTTATTTGTACATATTTATTATTGATATATTTTATGGAGTATTAGAGTAATTTTTATCTACTTATTGTTACAATGATCTCATTTATGTGATTTTATTTACTTGTAATTTGTGTATGCTTGCCCTATTTTCCCTTTAAGTAATCCATATATCACATCATTCATGGAACTAATGCATTCATTATATTGGTGATCTTGGCATTATCTATGATATCCTCTTCTACCCTATGTCAGCCTAAATTTAAATGTGCATAGTAAACCATCTAAGTAATCTTTGTTTTTCAAATTATTGCAATATCAATCAATAGTTATAATTTATATTTTAACATATCTCAGGATTTAAATTCATAATATTTTTTTTATCTAAGTTTGCAAATTAATTGGCCTAATATAGATATGTTTATCATCCTTGTTATTATTAATTTATATATTATTAATCCTAGATAATCCCACACATCTAAAATTAGGGTTAAGCATTTAGTTAACCCAACCATTGATCTCAAAAACCTAAAATTGACCTAGTGTTTTTTGATTTGTTCTGCCTAATTTTTATGATTTATGATTTAAAAATATTTTAAATTTAAAAATTAGATTTCCATTTTTATACTTATGCTCAATATGGATGCATTTATATCCTATTTTTTCCTCCAATTTCTATTTATATTTGTGTTTTGCTTTAATTATTTCTTAACCAAACCCTTGCAAAAGGGTAAGCAACATGCAATCCCATTTCCTAGGTGGATAGTACTCGATATACCATTGAATTAGAGATACAGAATGGATTATACATAATCCTCATATACTAATACATAACATATTTAGTTACCCAGAGCAACCAAATAAGTTATTATTTTTTATATTAAAAAAACATATAACACTCAATGATGAGTTCCACGAACCTGAATTCCTTTTTTTATTAACTTGTGACAACAAAGTTTTATTATACATATATAGATCACCACAAATCCTCTAGTGCCATATATTACACCTATACATGTTCCTTGATAGTAAAACTAGTTTATCTCCCCAAGTTATGAATGGGGAGATACCTATGACCATCACTTGAATGAGATAATAGGTTAGTCTTGTCCTTCCAAATATTTAAAAAATACAAAAAACATTAAAAACATTAAAAAATCAAAAAATATCAACATTTCCATATCTTTTTATCTCCTTGGTATATATGTTGATTAGTTCCATGTTGATAGATATCATATCATTTATTCTTATATACATAAATATGTTTCATGCACCTTTTGAGTGTGATACTAATTTAACCTTTTAGGTTTTACACATGTAATTCCTATGTTTGGTTAAAGTGATGAAATGCCTAAATCAATTAAATAAATTAAAATAATTAAGCTATTGATTTGTTATGATTTTGATCTTATTTTACTTTCTATAAATAGAAACAAATAAGGATAAATAGAGACTTATTTAGAAACTAAATAGCATGGATGATCTAGGTTCTAAATTCTAAGATTAGAGTAATAGTATGTGTCATTAATAGGATTATAATATTTGTTTGTGCACTTGACAATAACACCCAATTTGGATAGTAGTTCCATTGATGTGTAGTGTCCCAAATGTGGTGCTTATGTCCCCTTTTTGGGACTATTCCCATTTTTGGGGAGCACCTATTCCTATGTTTGTATGTTTTTTTCCTATGTAATTGAAACCTATAGCTCTATATTATACTTGGAAAGCTTGATTTGATCTATAAAACCTTAGTTCTCTTTGAAAATATTATATGATCAAGAATTGAGTGTGTGTTGGTCGAATAGATTAAACATCCTCAATACCCTGCTATGTAGAACATTGCGTACATACCAATAATATGAAAAGGAATCAAGTTTGATGTAGTTCTCCCACATAGTGTTTTATGTATGTTAAAGTGAATATTAGAATGAGAGTAGCCTTAGATGCCTTGAATATGCTTGAGCTTTGAAATCCTTAAAAACTAGACTTACGTATATTGTAGATGGTAGTATGAAAAAAGTAGGGAAGAATAGGGATAAATTACCTTAATTTTTCACAATTGTCTTTGATTTGAATAGCTTTTGCATCTATTTTACATATATTGAATAAAGGTGGATTAGACTTATATTTATTGGGTTATGTTGCTTATGAAAATATTACAATGTGATTAGGTTGACCTTAAGAGGGTCACACATTTGAAAAACTATCCATTGGGAAGAGCTACAATTAAGGACAGTATTAACTAGTTGGGCAAACTAGCACCATGTGACTGTAATGTCCCAAATGTAGTGCTAATGTCCTTTTGGTAGACTACTAAGTAATTTGGATTGGGTTCAAAATTGATAGTTTTAGAACTATGTTATGACTAGCTATAGGTGACTCTCATTTGATAAATTATTGGAAATATATGTCTAATGCTCAAAGATAGTTTTATGGCTATCCTAGCAATAGGGTAACTCAAGTGACACTCTTACCATCTAATTACCACTTTTAGGTGATTACATTTTCCCCCCACCTTTATTATAGTAATACAAAAAAGTGAAATGACTAGTATAAAGTAAAAATAAGCATACCTGGACTTACCTTAGAAGTGAAACTTGTGTAGCTAAGTTTGAATATGTGAATCTGGGTCTGTGTATGTGGAACATGATCTAAAGTAATGTCCTAAAATGAAACATGCAAAAACTAGTCCCTACTTAAGATATAATCAAAATTAAAAGACTATGATGAAATGAAATAACTAAGTAAAGTTGAATAAAGAGATAGGAAAGGAACAAATACGTATCATTGGGTATGTGAACCATTTCATGAACCTATAAATATCCTATGTGTGTGAATGTGCATAGTGGTCATATCATTAAATAACTTGAACTAAGATGATGGTTTACTCAATCCTCATATGGGTAGCTTAAGAACTCAATCTAATTTTGAATCCATCGGTTCCCACCCCTGCTTGGTGGATCTTAATCTTTATGAATAGCTTAAATAAGTTTGTAAGTGTGTTAAACTCTCTCATGTAGGTGGCTCAAGAACTTAGTTAGACCATGACTCCATCATTTCCCCTATGTGAAGTAGATTCATCTACAACTATATTACACAAAGTGATGAAATTATCTAAGTAATCTAACTATGTATTCAACTCCATGGCCACTCAAGTATATTAGGAGGGTCTAGGCCACTGAATAATTCTAACCATTGTAGATGGGTAAGGCATGAATCTGTTGATAAATTAGAATGTGATATCAAAGGTATATAGTGTAAATAATGACATAGATTTTTCTATTGCATATGATCAACTTGTCTAAATATCAATATGTGGAATTTATGTGCAATGCACATACCCCCAATTTGGTATATAAGTATACTAAACCTAAATCAAATATGTCATAGTTGAACCTATGAAATTGATCTAAATTTATGAGTGATCATTCCATGTATTGTTACCCCAAATATGAGTAATTGGTATGAATTTGAACTAAAATTAATGAATCTAAGCTAAATCTAAACATAACTACCAAACATGTGACTATATCTATGCAAATATATATTTTTATCTAGTTTACTATTATGAATGATCTAGATTGTCATGAAGCTAGGGATACTATATAGTAAAACCCTATAGTGGACAATAGCACCTTGTGGTGCTAGTGCCCCAATCTAGGTGTTAATGACTACTTAATCTGATTTCTATGTGATCTGAATTGACTATCGAGTCTCTATTATATTCTATGTCTACCTTGAGTTTGATATCTAAAACTAAGCCTATGTGATGAAATGTATTTATGAAAAGTAATGTAGGATCTTGATCTCTTTGAAAATCCATGAAACTTCCACCTATTTTAAGGGTAGTTGTGAAATCCATGGAAGAACTACCCTCTATAGAAGTATCTCTAAAAAATGTATTAATCAGAGAATGTGCATGATATTTTAATATAATGTAAAACATAAGATCAGAATGTAAATGTATCTAATCATAATAAGGAAAATTTAGATGTATGTTGTAATCTATCATAGCAAAATGGTGTCAATATAGATGTAATCAATGTATATAGTAGTAAATCTAAGTAACTACCTATGGGGATGGGGCATGATGTCCATCAAGGTTCCCAAGTAGGAAGGGTAGATGCATGAGAGTTTTCATGGCATTGAAAACTAGTGTTTGTGTGTTTAACAAGAAGGTAAAAGTGTTATGGTGTAGAAACATATAAGGAAGCAAAAATACAAATACATGAGGCATGCAAAAAATAGGCCAAGGGGAAATTATACAATAGACATGGGTATATGTCACTAAATATGAGAATGAAAACATACGAGGACATGTTCAAATGTCCACATATGTAAACAACAAGCAATTTGGTATAGAGCCATAGAGAAGGATATTTTCAAATATTCACATATATAAGTGTGAAAGAGCACACACAAGGGACATGGGCACATTTCCAAGGAATACAAATAGAGAAGTGGCATAGAATCCAAGGAACAATGGCATATTTAAATGCCCTTGAAGATGGAAGAAATATAGGAAATACAATCAAGTCTAATCTAGGAAATAGAATTGAAAGCATGTATAATTATGTAATAATAATATTTATAGGTGATAGAGTACATATATACTAAATCTAACTAGTGATAGTCAACAAAAAATATGATCAATGAATAACAATGATCAATATCAAGATAAATCAATGCATAATTGGATTGTATAGTATCTAAAGATAAAACCTATTTATAACAACTGTGTAGGAGATGCCCTCAAGTGTGTAGATGTAGCAATGTGTAAACTTAGATCAGCGTAGATGCCCTAAATGGGTATATGATAGATGATAAAGATCAATGTAGTGGATTGGAGTCCTATCTAGAATTAGTGAAGCATATGTGTATGATAAAACTAACTATACTAGGATAGCTAGCAATATACAATATCTAAAAAATAGTACAAATGTAAACATAAAAATTCATACAATCTATAAAATTTTATATTTCTAAAATAATTAAACATTTTTATATTTTGACATATTATATTATTTTTGTATTTTTGGAGTATAAGTTATGTACAAACATATGAAAATAAACTATGTACAAGGAGCGAGAAATAGAATGAGGTATGTACAAGGGTAGGAACCATACCAACCTCACCATCACTATGACTTATGTTGAAGAGTGGAACTCTGTAATGATGTTATTCCATTATTTGGTAGAGTTGAAGGCTAAAAAATGTGTAGAGTAAAATATTTTGTATATCATTCAAATCAGCATACTTTATTCAATGGATTGAATGCATACATAAATAGAATCCACTCCTATAAAAAAAAGGAGGTTTCTCTAACTACTCAATTGTATCCAAACATACTCTCTATATTTTCTCCCCTATAATCTCTCATAGACTAATATATCTATGTGAGGTATATTAGCATCTCAACAAATACAAACAATACTATTTCCTAATTACAATATTAGTAAATATATTAACAAGCTAGCAAACCCATGTGATAACTAATAAGTATTTCCTCAACATTTCCCCCCTTAGTGGTCACATGCTAAGAGAAATCGCATGGTCTAAACACTTTATAATGCCCCCCTAGAATTTTATCATGTAAATATCAATTTCAACCAATAATGCATTTGTTATATAAATGGGAAATTATTACATTGAAATTTTATGGAAGAATATTGTACATGTTTTATTGATTCTAGCCTTTAAATTATTTAGAACTTTCACTAAATAAATACAATATGACAAAAAGTGACTCCAAATTTAAAATACTAAATTAATAAAAACATAAAAATGACAAATGATAAAATATTAACCAGACTAACCACCAAAACTAAATAATAAAAGAAGAGAAATTATAACTTATAACTTTTTATTCTAATAACAATGACTTAAAAACAAAAACAAAAATTAAAAAAATTTATAAATTTAAATATCTAAAATAATCTAAAAAAAAAAAACTTAAATTATTATTATAAAGTTAAATAAATCAAATAAAATTTGAGACTCATTTAATAATAAAACCTAATACTAAAAAACTCTAAAAATTAAAATAAAACAAACTAACTAAAAATCAAAAAATAAAATAAATGACTCTAAATTGTTTTCTTAAAAGCAATAAAAATATTTTAAAACATTGTTTACAAAAATCAAAATAATAAAAAAAGAAAAAAACATTAAATATTAAAAAAATAAAACTCAATAAAAATATACAAAAATAAACAAAACTCTAAAAAAAGATACCTAAACTTTTTTTATTCCTGTTGGGAATTTGGATGTAGTCGATGGTGGAGATGGATCTCATTATGGAAGGAGGAGATACAGATTTGAATGATGATCTAGAGAGGAGTTTCTAATTAGAATATATTGAGATGTAGGTGTATTAGAAGTTCATATGATGTTTTCTCAAAGATCAGATAGTGTATTTACCTCCCACACCAAATAAATGTCATTGCCCTTTTGGTTGAGAGTTCTATGGCTTTATTGATGGTGAGCCAAATGGAAGATTGAGTTGTGTTGACTAAGACTAGATGTATAGAATGTTAGTGGTGAATCAAAGAGATTAGAGATACTATGAGGTGTGTTAATTAAAGGTGGGAGAAGCCTGAGAGATGGTGCAAGATCTAATAAATGTGAATTAGAAAAAACTATGGTCGAGTTGAGTGCTAAGTTGAAACACTTGATCTAAAAATAAATAAGTAATCTTGAGGCAATTTGATTCAAGATAGGTTTAGTGGGAGCTTGATGTGTACATTATATTTGAGCATGACTCATTGATAATCACCAAGTAAGTGGATTATTTGATTTGAAAGTCTTCACCTCAAGAGGTTTGGATTGGCCATGAATTATTCAAGTAGAGCTTGTCATAGTCCACATATGACTTGTAACATGAGTCAAGGTCAGGTTGCTTGCTTAAATGAAGCAATGGTGAACACCAAATTATGTAGAGAAGAGGGTCAAGACTGAATAATTGATCTAAGTGGATGTCAATACAAAATCCAATGCTCTTCAAAGCTAGTCAAACACTCAACTAAGTAACCATATAACTTGTATTTTTTTAATATAAAATACTAGCAACAAAATATACAGTGGTCTACATTATAAAATTTTTGACAAAATATAATAGTCTATAAATGGATAAGAGATATGGACATGGTCCTCACTTTAGATCTCTTTTTAGGAACAAGAACAAAATTATAGAGAGGTCTAAGGAAGAACCTGCTTTGAGACTAGATAATGATGTTATTCCATTATTTGGTAGAGTCGAAGGCTCAAAAATGTGCATAGCATAATATTTTATCTATCGATAAAATCAGCATAGCTTATTTAATGGATTGAATACATACATATAGATAATCTACTCCTATAAACAAGGAGGTTGCTCTAACTAATCAATTGCATCCAAATATACTCCCTATTATTTCTCCCCTAAAATGTATCATAGGATAATATCTCTATGTGAGATATATTAGCATCTCAACAAATACAAACAATAATATTTCCTAATTATAATATTAGTAAATATACTAATAATCTAAAAAACCCATGTGATAATTAATAATTATTTCCTCAACACTGTAATTTTGCATGCAATGTGAAAGGGCAACTATGAGCCCATGATATAGTGTTTTGCATAATCTAAACCTAAAGCTACTTAAGTAGTGATGTTATGATGTTATGGCATTGACTATGATTCCTATTGAATTTTAGGGGTCTTAGAGATCCATCTAGTAGATGTATAAGATGTAGGTGACCTATGCTAAGAACCCCTAGACCCCAATATAACTTATCTCAATGTAAACTATGTAGAGGAAGGTCCTCTAGAATCTGTGAAATATCTATGATGTGATGGTCTCTCTAGTAATAGTCTCTGAGGGAGAGTATGCATGCATGTAGACATTATTGTAGTATACCTATCCTACTCAAATGAATCTACTAATCATTTTTATGTATGCATAGGATTTTTACTCTCTATTATAACTGATAATTGTGCAATATCTGGAAATATAACTAGTATTTTAACTAGTGTGAGTGCTGAAAGTGTGACTAGAATCTATGATGGAACTGCTTATGGGATGGGAAGAGGATACTCATATGGTACACCCTTAATATTAACCACTTGGTTATCATGTATATACTTAAGGCATAAATGTGATGTAGATGGGATAGCTTGGAGTTACTGTAACCATGGCATAATCAATAATATGTCAGATACACCCACATTAGGTAATATTAAAAATTGAGTGGCTATGTGTGTTGGTCCAACCCATAGTGGAATAATTAACTCCTTGATGGATATCTAAAAATATACATTGAACCCATTGATGATTTTAGCTATAGGGAATATATATCATTCTATGTAGCCCAAGTTCTATAAGAGTGTCATGGTGCACATTATTATGCTTAACACATTGTCAACCATGAAATAATGAATAGGATGGTGGTATATATATGTTCATATAAAGAGCGCATGTAAATATATGTCATCATCCATAATCTCTTACTTTGAAAATGTGATAAGTGGTTTAGGTGGCACTATAATGTGATACATGCCAATAATGTTATGCAAAGTATGTGTCTCTTATATAACTATGTGATAGGAAGCTGGTGGTGGATGAGCCTAGTATGTATAATGAACTCTTAATGTGCCCTTGACCTCATAAGTTGTATGCTTGATAAAATGATCTAAAAATAGCTTAAGTGCCTTTGCCTTTATTTTTAATTTTGGTGCCTCTGTGGGTGTGCCCACATCAATAATGTTTGCCTCGATGAGATCTTGTATCTTGTGTTTCAAGCTAATACATCTATTGGTCTTGTGGCCTGGTACCATATGATACTTATATAATTCATTTGAATCCTAACTCTATAGAAGAGATGATTGAATATTAAACATCTTTAATGGGAGGGAGAGATATGACATTGCATTACAATAGTTGTTGTAGAACTTGTGCTAGTGATTGTGGTAGATTAATGAAGACTCTATGCTGAGAAACTAATAAAACCAATATGGGAGAAGGCTCTAAAGCTATATTGACTATGGAATTTTGATCACTTTTATTTTTGGAGGCCTTGACCTTATTTAGAGGTTTTTTTTTACTCTTGATAGTTTAATCTAATCCATTTATGTATTTGAGTTTTCCCATTGCTAAGAGATTAACCTCTCTTTCCTTAACTATGTGGCATATATATGTAAATGTGGGAAACATATTGAATAAGATTGATTTATGAAGTGTTGGTAATAAAATCTGTTTTAATATATCTTGAAGCTCTCTGTCTTCCATGGGGATATTCAATTTTGATAAGATTGTTTTGTATCATAAGATAATCATCTATAGGCTCATTTGACTTTTGCTTTAGCTATGCTACTTCTACATATGATATCTTATAACTTATGTTGATATATAACTATTCTAGGAACATATCTACTAAAGGATTCAATGTTGTGATATATTTTCTAGGAAAATCATAGAACCACTGTAGGTCATAATCTTTGAGATTTATGGAAATAGCTTCATAAGAATCCAATCGTTGGACACATAGTCTAAGCATGTTGTGTGAAAGGCTATAAGGTGATGATTTGGGCCACCATTTCCATCATATAATGTGATCTTGGATGATATGAAACTAAATGTAAAATGAGTTGCCATAATGTGATGTGTAATATGTGTATGCAAGAGAATGTTGGAATCTAAAGCATGTGATGGGATCCTTGCTCAAGATGCAACATCTTAGATTATAGATAAACAACCTCTTGCATAAGGTATTATACATTGAGAAGTGAAGAACTAGTCACAAATGGAGTAGTTATCACTGATGGTCAAATATTAAGCTTGGGTTGTGTTATCTAAGTTGGTTGAGTGGGACCCACTGAAGGTGTAATAACATCATTAACTAGAGTGGCTAAATATTGACCATTATTGTTATTTTAAAGTTCATATTGAAGAATGTTTATGAAACCATATTGTATATCTTTATGTTTTGACAAAAGTCTTGTAATTTATGCTTATTGGTTTCATCAAATATTTTGTTGAATTCTACCATTATAAATTAAAGGTACAAAAACAAGTTTTGTATATTTTGATTTTTATTAAGGGAATTAAAATTTGAGTATATATAAAAAATGATACAAACCCTAAGTGTGTCTAGGGTGAGGGTTTTTTAAATCTAGGGTTTGTTTACAAAAAATTATATTAGATGTAAAATAAATTTAAACCCTAATGTAAAATTTGATTTAATTTAACTAGATTATCTAAATAAAATCAGAAAAACAAAAGTATTCAACCCTAAATATATTACATGAAAATAAAAAATTAATGAAAGCTAGGGTTTGATGCAATAATTAAAGTAATACAATTTCACCAAATGATTTAACCTTTTAGGGATTTACACATGTAATTTATATGTTTAGTTAAAGGGTTGAAATGCTTAAATCATTTAAATAAATTGTAATAATTAAGATACTATTTTTTATGATTTTGTCCTTGCTTAACTTTCTATAAATAGAAATAAATAAGGTTAAATAGAGACTTAGCTAAAAATTAACTATCACAAATAATCTAGGTTTTAAATTTTTAGATCTAAACAGTAGTTTATGTTATCAATACTATTTATATATCCATCTATTCACTTGATAATAACACCTAGTTTGGACAATAGTACCAGCTATAAGTAGTGTCCCAAATGTGGCACTAATGTCCCATTTGCAAGATTGTTCTTATTTTTAGGGAGTACCTGCACCTATGTCTATATGTTTTTAACATGTATGATCAAAGCATGTATCTCTATATTGCACATTAAATTTTTGATTTCATTTATAAAACCCTAGTTCTCTTTTCAAGTATGATATGAGAAATAATTGTGTGTTAGTAGGATGGACTGGACATCTTAAACACCCCATTGTGTAGAGAGTTACCTACATACCAATAATTCAAGGAAGAATCAATTCCAATGTACTTATTCCACCTTGTGTTTTATGTATGTGAAAGTGAATGATAGAATGATAGCGGCCTTGGATGTCTTGAATGTAATTGAGCTTTGAAATTATTGAAAATTAGACTTAGGGATGTTATAAATGGTAGTATGTATAAAGAAGGGTAGAATATGGATAAAGTACATTGATTTTACACAAATTTGTCTTTGATTTGAATATATTTTACAACTCTTTTATATCTAGTGAATAAATGTGGATTAGACTTGTATTTATAGGGTTTTTTGTTTATAAAAATAAGAAAATCAACTTAGGCCAAACTTAGGAGGGGTACATGTTTAAAAAAATATCCATTGGGAATATTTTTGGTTAATGACAGTAGCACCCAATTGTGGACACTAACACCATGTGGCTATAGTGTCAAAAATGTGGTGTTAATGTCCTTTTGGTAAACTACTAAACAATTTAGATTGGGGTCAAAAATGATAGTTCTAGGACTGTGTTAATTGGTTGTAGGTGATTGTGGTCTATTAAATGATTGGAAATGTAATTTTAGTGTTAAAATATAGGTCTATGGCTACCTTAAATATAGGGTAACACAAGTGACACTCTTAACATCTAATTACCACTTTTAGGTGAACACAAATACAAGCATACCTAAGCACTTGATATATACACATACAGATGTTAGGCATTCCCTCTACTCATGTCATTAGTATGTGGGGGCATATACTTATTTGATCATGATATGCCTAGGTTAAATTATTAAATGATCATTTACATTATCATGATTGAAATTATATACTTATACATGCATTTATCCATGCTTATACATTTCATAGTACACTTGATATGCTATGTACTTAACATTTTTGCTAACACATATATCTAGGGACTAGTATGGTATGATTATGTTGGTTGATTATGATTCCATGCTTTAATTTTCATATTTGATTGAGTGTGTTCCTTTATTGTTATTTTAATGCATTTTATCGCTTGTTTGAGCATTTGAATATGCTTAATTTCTCGTGGCCCCCAAGCCTATGTTTTTCTAATTCAACATTTTCATATGTCATAGTTTGTTGTATGCAGACATTTGAACATGTCATTATATGCCTTGTGTACATTTGAGTAATTCATGTCCCTTGTATTGTGTGGCATTTTAGAATTACCCTTATATGCTATCTCTTTAGACCTTTACCTTTTTTATTGATTTTGATTGTTCTTGTGTGTGTGTTTGATTGCTTATTAAACTTGTATTATTTTTATTGAAGGTAAAAGTGGGTTTTAGAGGGACCCTACCCATAAAAAATAACTGCCTCCATGGATATTAAAATAAATAAAAATATTATCAGATGTTGTGAAAAAAATCAAGTCCACTAGAAAGAAACAACATAGACATAATAGAAAAATAGCTGATACACAATGTACATTACAAAGAAAAGAGAATTAATTGTGGGTTTCTTCAATTCCTCATATGTCATGGACCACTCCTCTATCATACTTTGGAAATTATTATCCAAACCACCAATTATTTTGTCCTTTTCATTTATATTAGTGACTTCTTTAAGCTTCTTCCTAGGCTTGGTGCCATCCTCACTTTGTTTTGCATTATTAAAAATAAAAAGAACCCTTCCATATTTTGCATTAAATTATTTACCATTACCTTGATGAAGCTAAAAATAATATTAAGCTTGTCATTGAGCTTTTTATTTTCCTTCTCTAGCATATTAATTCCATCAGTAAGAATCTCAATTTGAGTAGCCATTTCTACTTCCTTCCCCCTTGTGCAAAAAAACCCATATTTCTATTGAAATTACTGATCTCATGTTCGGTCATGTATGATACTTCATAAACCAATGAAGGAAATATTTATGTAGATTTACCGCTTCCTCCAACACTTCCATTCTTATTTTATTCTAGTTATATCCTTCATTTAGTTCAAATCAAAGTTGGGCTGAATAGTAGAATGAGGATCCCCTGTTTGTACATGAACATTATCATCATTACCCTTATTACATGTTGCATATTATTTTGAAACTTTCACAATGACAAGTTAATGATTCTTGATAGGAGTATCCTATTGCTAGATAGTATGTTTATCACTATCCTCAAGATCAATCACTGAATGTGGGTCCTAAAAAATTTGATCATTTAATGAGCCCTCTTCTTTGTTGTCAACCCTATTATGAGATGAAATCAATTCCTCAACATTTTTAGGTTTAGGTTTACAAATAATTATCAAAATCAATTTGGAAGGTGCAATGGTAGAGACATTCACATTGAAATTCTTATTTTTAGCAATGGCATAATGAGTAATAGGGTTCTAACCTTGAAAAAATTTATATATAAGGAAAATAACCACTTGATGTAGTGACTCTATTTTTTTTACCATTTGAACCTCTTTAATAGAATGTTCTAAGGAATGTAAAATATAAAAAGGAATGATAACAAGGTTATTATGACATAGATAATTCAATAATTGGAAATGATATTAATACACTATTTTATTAAATCCATCAAGGGTAACATACCTTATGATTTTCTCATCCACTTCATCAAATGGAACTAGGAAATCCTCCCTTTTAAATCCACCTTGTAAAACTACGAGATTTTCATCACCAATTGAAGACTTGTCCTTTTCCTACTCAATCTTTGTAGTCAATCTTATATATTTATTTTCTTTAATTTTAAGCCTAGTAACCCTATAAATTAGCTCCTAAGTGATTTATATGTAAATGTTATGGATATTAACCACCTGGTACACCCAATTCTTTGTAAATTGATGTGAGAGATATGTATCATATCCACAAATATTGTAAATAAAATTTGTAATACCCCCTATGTGGAGAATTTTCCAAACCTATGGCTTCTTCCTGATATGATCAACATGCATGAGACCCACTCTATTTTTATCACCTCCCATGATAAAATACTTATTTACAAACTTTTCCAAAATTGCGCTTGATGGGATACCAAAGTAATTGAATTCATAAATAACAATAGCTTTCAAATGATTGAATTATTGGTTGACAGAGTAATGATGGGAAAGAGTATGCCATTTATTGCTATTATTAAATACTTTATTATTACTCTTCACAATGTACACACCCATTTCAAAGCATGGTATAACATTCCAATATCAATCATAGATCTGACACCTTCTTGATTGGAATGATAATGTTACATTTGTCCTTTCTATTAATATCATTGACATGATTGGGTCAAGCTTCCAAATTATTCCAAACTTGAAATCCTTGGCTTCTACCCCTCTATTAACAAATGTATCAACCATCATATTTCCCTCTCTATAATTATGTTGAAAGGTAAACTTCTCAAAGCCTTTTCTTAATTGAATTATTTTGTCTATTATATGTAAAATAGACCAAGAAATCACATTTTTCTTATTGATACAATTTATGATATCGAGAGAGTCCCCCCTAATAAATATATTTTTATAACCCAACTCAAGATCCATTTGGACCCCCCACAAGGTTGATAATGCTTCCAAGAAATTATTTTTTTGGAATCCCATGCTTCCTTAATAATTATAAATAATATCTCCTTGATTGTCTTGAATAGTCCTTCCACCTCCTGAAAGTCTAGGGTTCCCTTTAGAAGACTCATCAAAACTCAGTTTCACCAAACCATGATGGGGAGCCAACCATCTCACAAATATTCTCAAGGATATCTTAGGATCTACCAAATACCTATTGTCAAGGTTGAGTTGCCACTCCTTAGCTATGGTTTTCTATCTATATGTTTCCATGATTTAAATCATGCATATTAGGTTTTGATATGATTACATACTATGTACCTCATTATTATATCTACTTAGACATGTTACTCTTATATGATACATGATCCACACATAGATTATATAATAATCTTATCCTTTGAGGTAATCGAATACCAATTTATACTTCTCATCACCTAAAAAATGGGGTAAACATTAATCGGGGCATGTCATAAAGGCATAGAATCCACAAATTCACAATTTCATATTTTTAGTGGAGGCATGCCAAGAAGGCATTGTTGGTGAAGGCCTTTTTCCCACTGGGTTTGCCTACATAGTTGTATTATCTTGCTTAGGGATTTAGAGGTTATTTGGGTTATTTAAGAAGATTAGTCCTAAATTCACTAGAATGTGTGATATCTTTCCCTCTCCAACCTATATATGCACCTCTATCACTTCACATTTCTAATGTAATACATTGTGTGGATTATTAGAGCATTCATGTCTTGGTGCAATTATTTCTCTTTGATCCATTCTTGTAGCTATTTGTGTTTGATCTATATTATCTTGAAAAATATGTGTCTTATATTACATCTTGAATTAGTGCATTCATTTCGATCAATATTCCTAAAGTTCATTCTGATATGGTATCAAAGCAGATTTAGATATGAGGATTGCAAGGTTTTTTTTGCTAGTTTTCATTTCAAATCTTGGGTTCATTTGATTTTAGTTTATATCTCTCCATTTTAGAATTTACATTATTTTAGTTTCTATATAAGAAGATTTATTTTAGATCTAAGGTTTTGAATCCATTATTAATTGTGTTATTGAGATATTTAGGCCTCCTTATGTATTGGTCTTTGCATCAACATGCGATGATTTGAATTCTTGTCTAGAGGCATTTTTTTATATCTAAAAAATTTAGTTTGCATTGGATTTTTGTGCTGGAATAAAAGATATAGATTTTGATGCTAAAAATCTTTGCATTGGCATCATTATTCTTATTTTTATGTGTTGACATATTGCTAAGGGTATCTTAGATCTATAAAAGCATGCTGGAAGGAAGTCTACTCTCAAGAGAGGTGTTTAAGTATTGTTTTATTACTACAATTTGGTATATATAAGGAAAGGGTGTTATAATAAAACTTTGGCATCATATTCTTCACCTTGGTGATAAAATATTTGTTGCTACATTTCAATTTACTACTTGACCTTAGAATTTTATTTTCTAGTAAGCTTGGCTTGTATTGAAGTTATTTATTTGCATTAGAGATCTGAGAATTGGAAAGATCTATGTTGTTATTTTTTCTTTTATTCTCTAAAAATATCACTTCCTAATCCCATTTCTATTCTATATATTTTGCATAAATCTTTTTGACCTGTGTGGAGATTCTCAGGTTCATGTTAAAGGAAGATTTATTATTATGAGATCTACATGGAAGTGAAAAATTGATCTAAAATTTATCAATATCTACAAACTTATCACTATAAATATGCCTTAAATTTGTCATTTTGCTTATTTTATACTATATTGAACAAATCTACACTTGGCATTAGATCTTACTTACATTAGATATGCTTCTTTATTCCAATATTTAAAGATGTATCTGGGCATCCTTTCCTTCTCATTTCTAGATCTAACTATTGGCTTGCATATTTACAATAAGCTTGAGAAGGCATAATAGGTGGAGAGTGGTGTTGGAACTTGGAATATCAATGTTGCATTGTTCCTTTTTTGGACTGTGGCATTCCTGAATTCTTTCCTAGTCGACACCTTTCTTCCTTGGTTGGTCGATGCCTAACCCTAATTCCACCTAGTAATTCTACTTCTGTTAATTTTTCTACTATTATGACTTTATGTATTTTCTATATTATCATTCTAGTATGTTGAAAATCAAGTCATTTGAAAATATTTAAAAGAGAGCATTTTTTGAGTCTTTTTACACTTGTATCTTTGATTTATGAAGATGAAATTAAGGCCTAGATTGGTAGGATGTTGAATCCCCCTAAAAATACCAAACCACTTTAATCTAGACTCCATGTCAATTCCAATTATTGGTTGTAAGGCATATTTTATCCCTCCCAAAAATACATTTTTTAAGTCAAAATTGCAATTTTTTAGTCAAAAGGCTTATTTATGGGAAATTATATTGTTAATATCTTGTAAATGGTAACTCAAAATTGAGTACCGTATTTTGAAAAAGTGTTTATTTTTTTATTTCCCAAGTATTGGATTAATTTTATTTATAAAACAAACTACTTTATAAAGTATCAAATTTTGGGCGGGGGAGGGGGGGGAGGGGGGGGGAAGTACCTAACATAGTTTTAGGGGGAGTTATATTATGGTTGTGATTCTTTTTCTACAATTCTTTTTTTTTTTTTTTTTGCATATTTGATTTCTAAAACAACAACAAAAACAAAACAAATTAATCTTAATTATACAATGGATCTTAGCATTGTTAATGCACTCATGCCTTTCAACTACTAAGAATGGAAAAGTAAGATTACAATGGTTCTTAGAAGTAAAGGGTTGTTTCGCATAACTATGGGGGGTAAAATTTGAGCCCATAACTAAAGGAAATAAGATAAAATGGTTTAATAAATGTGATGAAGATTTTGGGATATTATGTCTTTTGGTGTCATTATACCTCCTGTTTAACATAGAATTGGTCAAATCTCCCAATGAAGTATGGGACACCCTAGTTAGCTTGTTTGGGAAAATAGACACTATGAGTGGTCATGAGATTGAGATTAAGATAATTAGTTTGAGACATAGAAACTTTAACACATTAGAGTAATTATTCACTAAGATTATGTCACTTAGATTTGCATTTAAAAGAGTGTGGAACTAAGAATAAATATGAGCAATTAGTTGTTTCTATGCTTGCAAAACTAAGACCTGATTACCCTATATTTTTTTTCTACCTTTTATGCATCCAAAAAAACCATAGGAGTCCAACTAGAAAATGTCATCCTTAGATGATTTCATTTTAGATTTAACTAAGGAACAAGATAAATTGATTTAGATGGGAACCCTTAAGTCTTTCAAACCTTCAACCCTTATTAGTTAGAGTAAGAAACAGAAAGCCTCTAGCAACAAGGATAAGAAATAAAAGAGTAAGGATCCTAAGAAAAAGAAAGAACAAAAAACCACTATAAATATTAGCATTAAAACCTCTTCCTCTGAAGGGAAACCTAAGAGAGAAAGGGTTAAGTTCTCCTATTATAATAAGAATGGTCACGATGAGCACAAGTGTATGAAGAAATAGATAGACCACTTTACACATCTTTTAGAGAGAAAATAATATAGGGGTCCCTGAGTCTATCAAATATTCATCATCAACTAAAAAATATTCTAAAGAAAAGAAAAAAGGGAAGGAAAAACCTAAGGTAAAAACTTTAGTTGTAGTAGCTTCCACATCTACTTCATCTTGGGTTATCGACTCTAGTGCTTCACACCATATGGGTTTGTTAGAGGTTGAGTTTCTTGACTTAGATCCCTATAACATGTCCTCTATCACTTTAGGTGATGAAACTCTAATAGAAGTTTTAAAAAGAGGGACTATTGAAGTACAATGTTGAACATCCATTTATATTATAATTGTACTTTCAATATCAACTAATGTTCTTTTAGTGTATTAGATTACCCACAAAGGACATGACATGATATTCATGTTCACACTAGATACAATTGAGATTAGAGAGATACACAATGACTCTACAGTTGCATTGAGGGGGGCTAATCACCATTATCAGATATACACCTCCCATTTTGATCTAGATGTTCC